>JANAVB010022594.1:4796097-4882100 GCA_029216955.1 Iris pallida
CTAATAATCATTTACTTAATGCCACAAACGCTAATATAATTACTCTCATAAGTATAATTATGACTCTAATTGAATATGAGGACAATAAACGACAAGACAGTGCAAGGAACCCTCCTTAATTAGAGAACAATGGAGGTAAGCACATATGTATCAAAATTTTGACGGCAGTGGCTGCTAATTATGTTAATTATCTTTGGATGAGTAGTGTTTCTTTCTACGGTCTAGCACATATTCTTCGTACTAATGGATCCCTCCGTGATACGCGATATATTTGTGTAGAGGAACAACTAGCACTATTCCTTTACGTGTTGGGACATAAGTCCAAAAATAGAGTATGCATGAATGAATTTATTCATTCCGAAGAAAGAATTTATAGGTATTTTAATGAAGTCCTTCGTACAATATGTATCATTCAAGAACAATTTGTGAAGCTACCCGGATCAGAAACTCCAATAGAGATAAGGAATTCAACGGAATGGTTTCCATATTTTGAGGTAATTTTAGACTATTATGAGTAAGGTGTTACCTTTGAGTCTAAAACATAAAGAGAAATTTTGAGTCGCACCCCATTGTTTTATCCAAATTCAAGGTGCACCCCACTGTTTTACCATAATGCAAGACACCCCCCACTTTTGACGGAAAACGTCCAAAACTGACGGTCAAAGGGTTTGACCAATATTTTTTGACGAAAATGCCCTCGTCTCTCTCAAACTCACTGCTGCTGTTGCTGGGTGGGGGGGCTGCGGTCTGGGAGGGAGGGGTGGGGCGAGGTCGAGGAGGAGGGGGCGAGGTCGGGGAGGGGAGGGCGGCTGCTGCAGCCGCGTTCATCACCACCACCACCATCACCACCTTCACTATCACCACTACCACTACCACCACCACCACCATCACCATCACCACGCCCCCCTACCCCCACCGCCGCACCGCCCTCCCTCCCCGACGCGCCCCCCCCCCCCGCCCCCCCTCCTCGACCTCGCCCCCCCTCCCCGACGGCAGTCGCCCTCCCTCCCGACCTCGCCCCTCCTCCTCGACCTCGCCCCCCCCCCCCCCGAACTCGCCGCCCCTACCCCCCACCGCCGCAGCCGCCCTCCCCTCCCTGACCTGCCCCCCCCCCCCCCCCCCTCTTCGACCTTGCCCCCCTCCCCGACCGCAGCCGCCCTCCCCTCCCCGACCTCGCCCCCCCCCTCCTCGACCTCGTCCCCCCTCCCCCGACCTCGCCGCCCACCCTACCCCCACCGTCGCCGCCTCCATCCCCTCCCCGACCTCGCCCCCCCTCCTCGACCGCAGTCGCCCCCCCCCCCCCCCCCCCCCCCCACAGCAGCAGCAACAACAACAATGAGTTTGGGTTTGAGAGAGACGAGGGCATTTTCGTCAAAAAATATTGGTCAAACCCTTTGACCGTCAGTTTTGGACGTTTTCCGTCAAAAGTGGGGGGTGTCTTGCATTATGGTAAAACAGTGGGGTGTACCTTGAATTTGGATAAAACAAGGGGTGCGACTCAAAATTTCTAAAACATAAACTCGTTTCGACATCACAAATGCATATCAGTCTGTTGTTTCCTCGATGAGAAGCTAAAGTTGATGGCCTCCCCTACCAATTTGATAATTGATGGAGGTAGCCAACTTTTAGCTAAATTTTAGACCATGATGAAGAAGGTGTTACCTTTGAGTCTAAAACATAGACCTGTCCCGACATCACAAATGAGTATCAGTCCGTTGGTTCACCCTCGATTAGAAGCTAAAATTGATGGCCTCCCCTACCAATTTGGTGATGGATGGAGGTATCAACTTTTAGCTAAATTTTAGACTATGATGAGGAATGTGTTACCTTTGAATCTAAAACAAAGACCCTCTGAAACAATTTGCTATAAGACAAGCTTTTGGTATAGTATGCTCAGGCATATTTATTCTTCAAGTCTTTGGTTGAGTCACATATTTGTTTTTCCCATTGCCTTAGAGATTTGTTATTCCCTTTGCTTTGGAAGATTTGTCATTACCCAAAGGGCTTGGAGGTTGTCAGTGAATTCTTGCCCTTTGCTGCTGTATTGGAAAGTCATGCTAGAAAAATCTGCTGGAGGTAAGTCATCAATGAAGTCTGGGGAGTTATTCCCTTCAATTTCTATCTGTTTATCAGTGAGAACGTTGAAAAACTCTAAAAGAAGCTCTTTTAGCTATTGTTTCGGCTACTATTTCTGCAGCCATTGCTTGGAAGGACTTGTCTTTGAGTGTGTCTGCAAAGCTCTTCTATTAGCTATTGCTTGGGCTATATGATGTTTCTGGATATTAGGTAATATTTTTCTGGAAGTATCTGTCATTCAAAATTTCTTCGAAATTCCTGTCATTCAAAAATTTGTCATTCAAGCATGCTCTTTTAGTTGCTTCGCCTATATGATGTTTCTGGATACTAGCAGCATATTTGCAGTACTTGGAAGCTCTTTTATTAGCCATTGCTTCGGCTATTATGACGCTTCAAATTTACTTCGGCTACTACTTCTGGAAGCTCTTTTTATTAGCCATTGCTTCGGCTGTTACTTCTGCAGCCATTGCTTGGAAGTACCTGTGATGTTTCTGGATACTAGTATGCTCTTTTAGTCATTGCTTGGGCTATATATGATGTTTTTGTATACTAGCAGCATATTTGAACTATTTTTGATGTAATGTTTTTCCCTATATATATATATATATATATATATATATATATATATATATATATATATATTGAATTGGAAGAAGTGTGCAAAATTTGGAAAATTTTGAAGCAACTTTCATTACTTGCAGTTATAAATACAATGTTTATGTTTGATGAGTGGTAAGCATACCAAATTTTGATTTGTGAGTATATCACTTGTAGGTGAACATCCAAAAAAAAAAATTTTGCATGAACATCCAAACATTGAAAGTCTACATATTTAATTCTCACATACACTTTCAATATTGTCACCCAAAAAATATTTTAAAACTTTTCACTTGCAGGGGACAAAAACCTATCAATCCAAACATATCTTGAAAAGTGAAATGCATTGAAAGTGCATTCATTACAACATATTGAAGAAAGTGTCACTTTCACACTTTCCGAAAGTTACCCCTATCCAAAGAGCCCTGGTAGCTTGCAAGAGATGATGAACCCCTGTCAGTCTTGATAAAAAGAGTATTATTCTGGAGTCATTTTCCTGTCATACAAATCTGGCCCATGAAGTGGATCTGTAGGGAAAGTACACAAGTATTCGCAATCTAAAGCATATGTATTTGGACATCAAAAGCTAAAACTCAATCGTCCCACCAGCAAGAACTTAAAGAGGGATACACATTATGGATCTGAATTAATTGCAACATCAAATTATTTATCGATCAAAAACACAGATGCGATGCAGTCTGATGGTCTGCATAAACTTGCTAAGTCAAGATATCACTGTCCAGTTCTCTGTGGGGTACATTTTGTGAGCGAGTGCCCTTCATCCAACTGGTACTGTCTGATGTATACAAGTTACGGATAACAGGGAAAGGAGGGAAAAGAATTGGTAGCATACTATAATGAATCAAAATTTTGCACCGCTATCATAATTATGGGATAGCGAGCGCATAGTTAAATCAACTGCAAGACTTGAAAGAACATTAATAGATCTAAGCTCTCGTAGGGAAAGAGTAGAGAGCTGTAAGAGATATATGTAGGAAACCAGGAGAGCTCGTTTATGCGCCAGAGTGCGATACAGGAGATGTTACAAAGTGACCATCCTGGAATATGTGGATATACTGCTGCGGCAGCGCATGCTCCCCCTACAATCACAAAAAAAGGCCACTGTAAGTTCGTAGCAACTTGAAAACTACTACCCAAATAAATGTTCTATGCGACTTTCCTGACTGATTCTCGATAATTGATTGGCTCTGAGCCCATCAAACCATACAGTAAGAATTGAAAAAAAAAAAAGAAAAACTACATTAATAAAAGAGAGACCCAGCTTTGGGTAACGCAGTTCTTTTGGTACAATAGTTAGTATGCAAAGTAAATGGTAGTTCTGTGACCACTATTCTAGAACCCAGCTTGACATTGAGATTGACTTATTTCAAGCCAAAAATTTATAGCAAAACTTAATCAAGATGGAACTACCATGAGAGACTCCAAAGCATAGTATCAAATCACAAAAAGCTCCGGTTTAGACTTTTAGGCAGGTTGGCATCTGAACAGACCACGACCCGGCCCATAGCCTACTAGCCAAACCAAACTTGAAGCCAAACAGAATGTGTCCGTGGTAGATTAGATGATATTAAAATATGCAGTTTGAATACTCTGGTAATGCATCAAATAAAATATCAAGAGTATATCATATTTAGATTTCCAGAAGAAGGGTACAACCAACAAAAGAAAAGCCTTTATCCCGAAAAAGGAAATGTAGGCCAGCTATTGGAATCCTTCTTTCCCTTCAAATCTACTTTGTTAAGGGTCATTCATCTCCAACATTAGCAAATACCATATCCTTTTACATCCTAAATCCAAGTTCATTTAGGTCAACTCTTAGTTTTAGCATCTCCTTTAACTATATCATGTCACTGCTGCTAAGCGGCCATTGGTCTCCGTTACACAACCACCTAAGATCATATTCTCTCTTCTTATCCTCAATTGGCATCACCTCCAACTTCCAAATGGAGAGACCTGTTTCTTATACTTTAGGTCCAGGAGATAATTTTTGTGCTTATCTATTGATTTTTCTAGATCAGGACTTAGTTTTTGTCATTTATACGGGATGGTCAAGCTAGGGAAGGGTAACAAAACAAAAATCAGAGTCTGAATTCATATATGCCGAGCCCAATATTCGAAGTAGCTGGTCGCAATCTCCGCTTTATATGTTTGAAGCATACCTTTCCAATTTTGCTATCTAGCCATCATTTGAAGCATATATTATGCACATTGTATGTTTTCCCCGTTGTAGCCTAAGTTTTTCCACTGTAGCCTACTCTTTATAGCTGGAAGCATGCAGCTTGAAAGTCCATGCTATCCATTCTAACCTAAAACGAGAAGAAAACAAAAAAAATGGAAATATACTGAATGGAATTAAAGAACTACTGTAGACTGGATAAATGTATGATGGTAAGGATGGCATTCTAGGGATCCAACTCGCGTTGATGACTTATTGTGACAGTCAAATCTCCACTATTTGTTCTTTCTTTGCGTAGATTCCAAAGGTAAATATCATGTTAATTCAGCCTCTTATATCATACATCATTCACCAATATACAAAATAATAAGACTCTTTCTGATTAAAAAGGCGACGAGGAAATGTCTCTTTATAAACTTGTCCTGAAGCGAGACCATTTAATTAAATGTTATAAGAAGCTTAGGTGAGATCCCCACTATTACCTTAAAGGATCCTACCATTTCAGGGACGGAGCAGAAGTTTGAGGTTATGGGGACAGCAACTGATAAGTGCAGCCATTAATGCGATGAGTGGAAAGATGACTGAAGTCAGATATTTTTCTCCTACTTCATCTCTCCCTCTTCCTTCCTCTTTACTGGCAGGGAAGAAGTTTTGAGGGTAATGGAGTGTGGAGTATGGCAGGTAGCAGACACGAATCTACGAAGAAGCGATCAAATTTATTTTCTTCTCTTCCTCTTTCCTTGTTCCTCTCTCTTGTTCTTTGAGGTTTTAACTTTGGAATTTCAGTTTGGGTTTTTGTGATTTAATTGGTCATTTTAATTCAATTTCTTCCTAATCTATATGTAGGATTTTAGTATACTGCCACCTGAATATTCTTGATGGCTAATCTTAGGATTCCTTACTCTAGGTGTAATCATCTGAAAGAAGGCTTTGGCCTAGTTTACCCACTGAAATATAAAACCTTAGCCCATAGAGAACCTATTTGCATCAAGGTTCACAATATCAGTATCCGAATCGGTTTCCAATCCTTCTTATTAGTATTGGTATAAGTGACTTCAACATTTTTCTAGGTGGGGCACTAATAGTGCATGTTGACCAGTCGAAGGGTCTACATAAAATAATAAATCATATTAAAGTATAATTCAATTTTATTTCATTAACTAATACAAGTGAAAGTTTTATGATAATATTCAAACTATTCATGTGTAGAACATATTTCTATTTATTGGTTTAACTTTCTAAATTATTTCACTTTGTTGGAACCAACTAATTTGGTGTTAATCCTTCTATCTTTGTTAATAGTTAGAAAGATTTGCATTTGCTATATTCTGTTTGTTTGTACTTAGCATGGGTTATGGTCTTTCCAACTTCCACCCTTCATTAATCTGTAAATTGCAACCCAACCTCTACTCTCATTAATAGCGGCAGGAATGCCTTACTCAAATTTAGGAGTGTAATATTATAGAGCATATGCCAAATTATTTGTCGCATATGCCAAATTATTTGTCAGTAATCTAGTAAGCACTATATTTAGTATACCATAAAGTTAGGAAGATGCATCTCTGAATCCAGGTGGGCCTCCTTGCCCCACCCTAGCTCTGTAGTGTCCCGCCCCCGTTGGGCGGCACACTATATAACAGGCTCGTGGCAAGTCAGACTCGGTCAGGAACACAGATGACTAGTCTGACTCAGTCATGAGTTTGGTACATGAAAACCTTTTTGGTATCAATAAAATCGATTTGGACGAATGCTATGAGAATCCTTCCAACTAATGGATCGACTTTTGTTGGAATAACTCCTAGATGCAGCGGACTCTATCTCGGCGAATGAGCTCTATATAAGTCCCTTCAAAGGGACCGGTCTACTATTGGTTTTCTTGAATGTTTTCTTGATGTTTTCGTTGCTTGATGTTGATGAATGTGTTTTCACGTCGATTTCTACATTCATTCTTGAGAAATTCGAGAGGAATGATTAAAGAAGGGATTCTAATGCGATGTTGGTGCCATTGCAGGAGCTCGTGTAATTGACGTTTGATCGTTGTGAAGCGGTCTCCTACTCTCGGCGCATTTTCCCCTTGGTGGGTGATTCGGCCCCTTCTTTTCTACCCCTTCACGTCAACAAATAATTCTTTTCAAATGTTCAAATCAACGATGTCCGGTTAAATGCCTGTTGTACCACTAAGATATAGAACAAGGAATAACTGTAGCTATCTAGTATAATTAGGCCTAAAACTTAACACGATAGGCTTCACACGCAAGGCGAGTAGTTTTGGTTCGAAACCGTGAAACTGTTGAAAGAAATAGAAAGAATGAAATGTTAGTTGTGGCATTGCATCTCGGGATGTCCGGCGCCTACGGGTAGCCAAATCGGGACATACGGTTTTGAGGAAAACAAATCTGTTGTGTGAGTTTATGAGTTTTACTACTTAAATTCTGTTTTGTGTCATGCATGTGTTTCATAGCTTACACTGTTCATTCACTTGCATGGTCATGGACAACTTGTGCACCGAAACAGACCGAAACCAAATCGACCTAGGAGAAAATTATGAAATCGTACTACTTCTGCACGAGGCATTGCGGGACCACAAGTTGGACTTGCAACCCGGGTTGATTGGGCGTGTCTCAATGTTACGTAATCGTCTTTCATGGTGTCGATATCATCAATGACCGCATATAAGCTAGATAGCATGCTCATCTATTGTCTTATGCAGGTGCTAAGTATTGTATCTGTTTTAATGCAGGGATGAGCATGGTCGTGGTAAGAAATGTTACAAAATGCTTATGTTTTATTACTTTAATTTACGTCTTCGATATGAATTGCAACTCATCTAGTTCTAAATAGTAAAACACCTTCAAATGTATGCAAATCCTTAATAAGCAGTATCGGTTTAGGCGAGTGGGTTGGTCTTGCTCACTAGTACATTCCCAAGTGTATTAATCCCCAACTTCTCAGGTGACGAGCATGCGGGAGGAGCACGACTCTAAGCTGAAGATGAAGAACGGGAGGCGGCTCAAAGCTCTCCTATTTTGAAGCCGATTCATCATCGAAGACTTTTGTTTAGTGTATAAAAGGGCATGAATGTATGGAACGTCAAATATTATTTCATGGCGGCTTGTCGAACATTTACTTTTTGTTATTTCAGTTGCAATGGCATATGTAATGTAAAAACGACCTTGTACTTCGTTGCAAGTTTATCAATGAAAAGTTATTTTCTTCCTATACTGTGCCTTCAACTCTCTGTGATTTTTAAATTTTAACATGTTTCAAAAGAAATATCAAATGCACGTTCTTGCCTTGTCCAAGTGCAATCTAGACTTGTACGACATCATGTCCCAGTAAAATAATTAATTCGGCCATGACCGATGCGAGGACGAACGATTCAGCGAATCGGGATGTGAAAAGTGGTTTCAAAGCACGGTTCACATTTCTCGGGCATTCAAAAATATTCTTTTGGATGTTAAGATTTCTCGATTTAATGCTTTTCAACATGGGCCACTTGAAATAATAGTTCCATATAGATAAGCATGTAGATATTTTGAGAATACTAACGAATTCGCTCTATTTTGTAGGGATGACCAGAAGGACGGGTGTCCCCGCTATAAATGCCACGGCAATTAGCTCAGACGGTACCGAGGAGGCCTACTAACGAGTCTACCATGGAGCGATCGATGAGCCTTATGGAAGTGTAACAAAGACAGGCCGAGGTACAGCAGCAGCAATTGCAGGTGCAGATTCAGGCTCAATTCAGTGCCCATCATAAGCAAATTGACGCACTGACTTGGATCGTAAGTGCCATGGCTACCAATGCCAACTCAACGATGATGGCAACTGAAGAAGAGGAGGAAATACAACCAACAAGGATGAAGTCTTCCTCCCTATTTAAAGCAACTAAGTTTAAGAAAATGAACCCACCTGAGTTCAACGGCCGAACGGAGCCCAACAAGATCATAGGATGTCTAGCGAATATCGAAGGTCGAAGGCACGTTCAGTCTTCTCAACATCAAGGGATCCAGAGTGGCGTGTGTGGCCTTGCAGCTACAGTTGAGGGTACAACTGATGGGAGGCGAAGAAACAGGAGATCTAGGAAGCCGATCCCAACACAAAGATCTCGTAGAAGACGTTTAAGGAAGCCTTCGTGGAGCAATACATCCCCCGTGCCATCCGTCGATAGAAAAAGGAAAAGTTTATGTCCTCGAAACAAGGCAACATGTCGGTCGATGACTACAACGCAAAGTTTGCTGGAGCCTTCCTGCTGAACAAAGCAAGCCTGGTGCGAAAGCTTCCAGCAAGGCATGAACGACGAGCTTCGTAGGAACGTCATGAACCATAGATGCCAAACCTACAGAGAATCCTATGACGCTGCACTTGATAGCGAGCGAATCTTTGATCGCACGTCGCAACGGGTAGTGCCAGTTGTTCGTAACAACTTCAACAAGCGTCCCCACGACGTGGGAGGGTCTGGAGTGCCAGCGCCAGAACATGTTCGAGAATCGGGACCCCCATCCTAAAATGTTGTACAACAGGTGTGGCAAGATGGGACATCGAGCAATTAATTGCCCGGGGGGTGCTTCAAGTATGGCCAGTTAGGCCACAAGGCTATAGTTTGTCAGATGGGGAGGACGAATCAAAACCCTCTGAGGAACGTGTTGAATCAGAAACAGTGCCCTGTCGGCACGAGGCACAAATGCAGTACCAGTGAACCCGCAGAATAAATGCCAGGTGGCGCAAGGTAGAGTTTTTCCCTTGACTCGGGACGAAGACTTCGCGTCCGACACTATTGTAACAGGTATATTATTCTATAAAAAAAACCTGCTCGAGTACAATTCGATTCGGGTGTTACGCGTAACTTTATATTTGCTGAATTTGTTGAAGATAGTAATTTAACTACTAAATCACTAGATATAAACCTTAGCGTTAGCACTCCACTGGGAGTAGACATGTCTGCGAATTTAATTTATAAAGAAGATTACATCTGCATTTGCAGAAGAAAGCTATCATTGGATGTCATCGTCTTAGACTTCAATCTTCCTGGGCATGGATTGGTTGGGTGCATGCCATGCGACCATCGAATGTGCAGAGAAGAGAGTTGTGTTCCGTCTACCCGACAAAACAGAGATCGACAATTTTGACAAGGCGAATGGGCACTTGGCATCTGTTCGAGAAACAAGGATATCGCAGACGCGGTGCAGACTGAAATTGTGGCAGATTTCCAGACTAATTGCCCGAGATGCTGTCGGATCGAGAGATAGAATTCAGCATCGACACCTTTCTAGATACTCGGCCGATATCGAAGGCACCCTACCGCATGGCGCCAGCAGAGCTGAAGGAACTAAACGTACAACTACAAGAGTTGCTAGGCTGCGAATATATTCACCCCTAGTGTCTCTCCATAGGGAGCTCAGTACTGTTTGTGAAGAAGAAGGATGGATTGATGCGGCTATGGATCGATTACCGAGAACTCAATAAAGCCACTGTGCGGTACAAGTACCTATTGTCGAGGATCGACGATTTGTTCGATCAACTCTAAGGAGCTGCAATATTTTTCAAGATTGATCTTCTTTAGGTTATTATCAGTTGAAGATCAAGCCCGAAGATGTGCCCAAGTCAGCCTTCCGTACTACGAGTTCCTAGTCATATCGTTCGGTTTAACGAATGCCCCAGCTGCCTTATGGATATGATGAACCGAGTCTTCCACCTTTCATTGACAAATTCGTGGTCGTATTAATCGAGGATATCCTCGTCTATTCAAAGAATCGGGAGGAGCACGCAGAGCACTTGAAGACGGTGCTGCAGACTCTGTGCGAACATCAGTTATATGCCAAGTTAAGTAAATGTGAATTCTGTATGAGTTGTAGTGCCCCACTCCAGTTGGGGCAAAGCAATATATAATAGGTTCGTGGCAAGTCAGACATGGTCGGGGACATAGATGGCTAGTCTGACTCAGCGACGAGTTTAGTATACAAAAACTATGGCATCGATAAAATTGATTTGGACGAATGATATTAGTATCGTTCCAACTAATAGATCGGCTACTGCTGGAATAAGTCCTATATGCAGTGGATTGTGTCTTGGCAAATTAACTCTAAAAAGAGCGACGCAACTGGTTTGTTGTTGTTTTGTTGGTTTTCTTGGCCTTCTGAATGGTTTGTTGCTTGGGTTTGATAAGTGTGCTTTCGCGTCGATTTCTGAATACGTCTTTGGGAATTTCGAAGGAGGGATTCTAATTCGATGCTCGTGCCATTGCAGGAGTTCGTCTAACTAATTCGTCTAACTAACGCTTGACCGTCGCGAAGCGATCTCCTACTCTCGGTGCAATCTCTTTAGGTGGGTAGTTCTTCGGCCCCTTCTTTTCTACTCCTTCACGCCAACAAATTCTTAAAGTTCAACGTTTAAATCAATGATGCTAACTGGATATATGCTTTGCCACTAAGATCAAGAACTTGGGATAATTATATCAATTTAGAGAAATTAACTCCGAAATTATAAGTTTCACACAAAAAAGAGAAATATAAAATTCTAGGAAAGAGATAGAATTCATTCATGTTCTGCAAAACATAATGAAGAAACATTGGTTGCAGTATATTATGCCTCGGAGAATTTGGTGCTTACGGGACGCTAAATCAGAACGTACGGCTTCGGAAAAAAGAACTCTTGTACGATTAGAAATGCTTATGTTGTTTAATACTGTCAGCGCTATGCAATTTACTTCATACATATTAAACTGTTCATACATTTGCATGGTCATGGATGACTTGTGCACAAGGTAAGCTTTCCTCGAAACGGTACCCGGAACGTTGGGACCGAATCGACCTAGGAGGAAATTATAGAATCGTGCTTCGGCGCGAGACATTGCGAGACCTCCAGTTAGGCTCGCAACCTGGACTGGTAGGACACGTCGCAATGCTACGTAATCGTCCTACATGGTGTCGATATCGCCAATAACCGCACATAAGATATATTGCATGCTCACCTATTGTCTTGTGTAGGTGGTAAGTATTATATCTATTTTGTGCAAGAAAAGAGCACGGCCGTGGTAAGATAAGTTGAGATTGGTTATGTTATTTACTGTTTAAAATGTGCCTTCGATATGAACTGCAAATCATATAGTTCTAAATAGAAAGATCACTTCGTATGCTAAATCCTTAATAAGCAGTGTCGGTTTAGACGAGTGGGTTCGTCTCATCCACTAGCAAGTGTGCTAACCCCCAACTCCCCAGGTGACGAGCGCGTTGTGGGAGCTCGAGACTAGACTGAAGCTGAAGAAAGGGAGGCGGCTCGAAGCTCTCCTATTTTGGAGTATTTTGAAGCCCAATTCAGATCGAAGGCTTTTTTTCAAATGTATAAAGGGACATGAATGTATGGAACGACAAGGATTATTTCATGGCAGCTTGTCGAGAGTTTTTTTTTGTGTTTTCAAAGTTGTAGCCGCAATGGCATAGAAATGTAAAAATGACCTTGCACATACTTTGCAAGTTTTATGAATGAAAAGCTAAATTTCTTCCTATTCTACGTTTTCAACTCTCTGTACTGTTTAATTTTAACTCGTCGTCTCAAAAGAATTTTCAAGTGCACGTTCTTGCCTTATACAAGTCCAATAAAGACTTGTACAGCATCATGCCCCGGGTTTATGGATCGATGTACCTTGAGTCAAGACGTGACAAGTTGGTATCAGAGCACAGTTCACACCTCGGACCTTTCAAAAACATTTTCTTTTAGATGTTGTTGCAATTTTTCAAAAAATATGCTTTTCGACATATGCAGCATAAATAATCGTTCCATACAGATAAGCCCGTAGATATTTTGAGAATACTAACGGGTTTGCTCAATTTTGTTGGAATGACGAAAAGAGTGGACGTCCCCGCTGTCAACGCCACGTTGAATTGCACGGATAGCACAGAGGACGTGACACCTAACGAATCTGCCAAGAAGCGATTACTGTGCCTCATGGAAGTCAAACAGCGCCAGGCGGAGATGCAGCAACGACAGCTACAAGCACAAATCCAGGCCCAAATTACTGCCCAACAGAAGCAGATGGAGGCACTGACCAGGATCGTGAGCACCATAGCGACCCAACAGAATTCGGCGACCACCGCGTCAGAAGAAGAAGTGCAACCAGTAACGACGAAGCATGTCTTCCTCTTCTCTGTTCAAGGCGACCGAATTCAAGAAGATGAACCGCCTGACTTTAACGGCCGAGCAAAGCCTGAAAAAGTCATGGGGTGGCTAGTAAAGATTGAGGGCCAGTTTAATCTCCTTAACATCAAGGGATCCAAGAGAGTTGGGTGTGCAGCCTTGCAGCTAAACTTGAGGGCCTACGACTGGTGGGAGGCGAAGAAATAGGAGCTCCACGAAGCCAACCCTAACACAAAGATCTTGTGGGAGATGTTCAAACTGGCCTTCCTCGAACAGTATATTCCGTGTGCCATTCGTCGACAGATGGAAGACGAATTCATGTGCTTGAAGCAAGGAAATATGTCAGTCGAAGATTACGATGCGAAGTTCGCAAAACTTGCAAAGTTTGTCGGGGCCTTCCTGCCGAACAAGGAAGCGTGGTGCGAGCGCTTTCAACAAGGCCTGAATGACGATCTGTGTTGGGACTTCATGAACCAAAGATGTTAGACCTACAGAGAGTCATACAATGCTGCCCTTGATAGCAAGCGGATCTTTGGTCGAGCTTCGCAAAGGAGCAGGTCAGGCATCCGTAACAACTTCAACAAGCGTCCTCATGACGCGGGAGGATCTGGTATGCCAAAGCGCCAGAATACGTTCGAGTATCAGGGGCCTCATCCCGGAGTACGGTGCCATCGATGCGGCAAGATGGGACATCTGGCGGTCGATTGCCAAGGAAGATGCTTCAAGTATGGCCAGCTATGCCACAAGACGACAGATTGTCGAATGGGCGGCGAACCAATATCCACCAAGGAACGTCCAAAATCAGAACAGGGCGCCTCCCGCCCATGGCACAAACGCAGTGCCCGTGGACCCACAAAATCGCTAGAGGGCGCAAGGCCGAGTCTATGCACTGACTCGGGATGAAGCATTCACGTCCGACACTGTTGTGACAGGTGTATTAATCTATAAAAATATACCTGCTAGAGTACTATTCAATTCGGGTACTACGCATCGTTTCATATCTGTCGACTTTGTAGAAGAAAATAAATTACCCATGCAATTATTAGATATGAATCTTAGCGTAGCACTCCATCGTGAGTAAATATGCCTGCCACTCAAATTTGTATGGATGGTTACATCTGCATCTCGTCCTCGACATCAAGGAGTACGATATAATCGTCGACATGGATTGGTTGGGTGAATGCCACACAACTATCAAGTGCGCGGAGAAGAGAGTTGTGTTCCGCCTTCATGGCGAAACCGAGTTCTCCTATTCGTGCGGAGCAGTGTCAAAGACGTCAATGGTGATATCGATGATTTCGGCAAGGCGCATGTTGCATTTTGGTTGCAGCGAGTACCTAGCATCAGTTCGAGACACGAGAAAGGAGACCGCAGGAACGACGCAGACTGAAGTCGTGGCAGAATTTCCAGATGTGTTCCCAGACGAGTTGCCAGGGATGCTGCCGGATCGAGAGATAGAATTCAGCATTGACACATTTTCGGACACTCGACCGATATCTAAAGCACCCTATTGAATGGCACTGGCGGAGCTGAAGGAACTGAAAGCACAACTACAAGAGTTGCTAGATCGTCGATATATTCGTCCTAGCATCTCCCCGTGGGGTGCTCCAGTGTTGTTTGTAAGGAAGAAGGATGGATCGATGCGACTGTGCATCGACTATCGGGAACTTAACAAAGCCACGGTATGAAACAAGTACCCGTTGCCAAGGATAGACGATTTGTTTGACCAGTTGCAAGGGGCAACGGTATTTTCCAAGATTGATCTTCGCTCAGGCTACCATCAATTGAAGATCAAGTCCGAGGACGTGCCGAAGTCCGCTTTCCGAACTTGATATGGTCACTACGAATTCCTAGTCATGTCTTTCGGCTTGACAAACGCTCCTGCCGCTTTCACGGATCTGGTGAACTAGGTGTTTCGACCGTTCATAGACAAATTTGTCGTCGTATTCATCGACGACATTCTCATATATTCGAAAAACAAGGACGAGGACATGGAGCATTTGAAGACAGTGCTACAGACTCTGTGTGAACATCAACTTTATGCCAAATTAAGTAAATGCGAGTTTTGGATGAGCAGTGTGACGTTCCTTGGACACGTTATTTCAGTTGAAGGCGTCACGGTGGACCCAAAGAAAATTGAAGCGATAGTTGAGTGGAAGCGGCCTACCTCGGCAGGCGACATCCGAAGTTTTCTCGGCTTGGCAGGCTACTACCGAAGATTTGTGAAAGACTTAGCCAAGATTGCGTCGCCTCTGACTCGCCTCACCCAGAAGAGAGTTGCATTCGAGTGGAACGATGACTGTGAATCTAGCTTTCAGGAGTTAAAGAAACGGCTCGTCTCAGCTCCTATCCTTGCACTTTCGGACGGACCAGAAGGGTTTTAGATATTCAGCGATGCATCGAGAACTGGCTTGGGATGCATGCTCATACAAAGGGATAAGGTGATTTTGTTTGCTTCGAGACAATTAAAGCAACACGAGAAGAATTACCCTACGCATGATCTTGAGCTAGCGGCGATTGTGTTCGCATTGAAGCTATGGCGGCACTATCTTTATGGTGTGGCTTGCAGCATCTATACAGATCATAAAAGCCTCAAATATATTTTTACCCAACGGGACTTGAACTTACGGCAGCGGCGTTGGCTCGAACTCACCAAAGACTATGATCTGACTATCGAGTACACGTCGGGTAAGGGAAACGTTGTACCGGATGCTCTTAGTAGAATGTCCGTAGGGTGCATGGCCATAAACCGTGACATACAGCGGGACTTAGCAAAAATGGGTATCGAACTCCGAATTCGATACTGTGGAGCACAATTGGCCCAATTTGCAACTTGAGTCGAGCTTGCACAACAAGATAAAGACCGCATAGGACGACGACCCATTCCTGAACAAGATGTGCGAGATGATTTCGACAGGGAAGGCGGCCGACTTTGTGGTGGACGAGGGTGGAATAACGTGGATGAATGGGAGAATGTGCGTGTCAGACCATGCCGAACATAGAAAAGAAATTATGTCGGAGGCGCACTATGTGAAGTACTCGTTACATCCTGAAAGTACCAAGATGTACAAGGACTTGCGCATGACCTTTTGGTAGCACGACATGAATAAAGACGTGGCAACTTTTGTGTGAGCTGATTTCGACAGGGAAGGCGGCCGACTTTGTGGTAGACGAGGGCGGAATGACGTGGATGAAGGGAAGAATATGCGTGTCTGACCATGCCGAACATAGAAAAGAAATTCTGACGGAGGCGCACTATACGAAGTACTCGTTACATCTTAAAAGTACCAAGATGTACAAGGACTTGCGCATGACCTTTTGGTAGCACGACATGAATAAAGACGTGGCAACTTTTGTGTCACAGTGCATGGCCTGTCAACAGGTGAGGCCGAGCACCAAAGACCAGGTGGGGAGCTACAGAACCTCGATATTCCAATATGGATGTGGAACGACATCTCTATGGATTTTATCGTGGGCCTTTCGAAGACGCCGCGGAAAAATGTCGCAATTTGGGTTATTGTCGATCGATTGACCAAATCTGCTCATTTCATCGCTATCAAAGTAAGCATGGAGCGTCGATCGGTTAGCTCAAATCTATATCGATGAGATTGTCCGACTCCACGGGGTACCTGCCACAATCATTTCGGACGGAGATGGGTGATTCTTGTCACGTTTATGGACGAGTCTGCAAGCGGCGATGGACACTAAGCTAAACCTTAGCTCCGCATACCACCCGCAGACCGATGGCCAGACAGAAAAGGTAAATCAGATCCTCGAGGATATGTTGCGTTTGTGTGCAATTGATCTGAAGACTAGTTGGAACACGTATTTGCTGCTTGCGGAGTTTGCGTACAACAACATTTATCAATCAAGCATCCAAATGGCTCCCTACGAGGCGCTTTACGGGAGGAAGTGCCGATCTCCGATTTGCTGGGACAAAGTCGGAGAGCGATATGTGCTCGGGCCAGAACTAGTCGAACAAGCCGTTGAGAAGATCCGCATGATTCGATATAGGCTCCGTATTGCTCAGAGTCGAAGAAAAGTTATACAGATACTCGTCGGCGATCGTTAGAGTTCTTGGCCGGGGACCATGTGTTTCTGAAGGTGACGCCGATGCGAGGCGCCATGCGATTCGGAATAAAGGGCAAACTAAGTTTGATATTTGTAGATCCCTTCCAGATTCTCGAAAGAGTGGCGGCAGTTGCTTACTGGATTGCGCTACCTCCTGCCCTGGCTGAAGTGTACAACGTCTTCCACGTCGTGCATGATCCAAGTCATGTGGTTAGCTTCGATCCAACTCCAGTAGTACTTGCATGACCCAAGTCATGTGGTTAGCTTCGATCAGTTGGAGCTGTGCACCGATCTATCATACTCGGAGGAGCCCGTACAAATTTTGGACCGTAAAGAAAAGATCTTGCGGACCTGATCGATGTCCTTGGTTCGCGTACTCTGGCACAAGCATTCAGTTGAGGAGTCGACGTAGGAACTAGAGGCGAAAATGAAGGAGAAGTACCCTTCACTTTTCGTCGATGAGGTCAGACCTTGTTCTTAAGTTTCGGGACGAAACTTTTTCTTAGTGGTATACTATGTAGTGCCCCGCTCCTTTTGGGGTGAAGCACTATGTAATAGGCTCATGGCAAGTCAGACATGGTCGAAAACATAGATGGCTAGTCTGACTCAGCGACGAGTTTGGTATACGAAACCCATGGCATCAATAAAATCGATTTGGACAAATGATATGAGTACCGTTCTAACTAATGGATCGGCTACTGCTGGAATAAGTCCTAGATGCAGTAGACTGTGTCTTGGCGAATGAACTCTAAAGAGAGCGACGCAACCGGTCTGCTGTTGGTTTTGTTGGTTTTCTTGGGTTTGATAAGTGTGCTTTCGTGTCGATTTCAGAATACGTCTTTGGGAATTTTGAAGAAAGGATTGAAGAAGGGATTCTAATTCGATGCTCGTGCCATTGCAGGAGTTTGTGTAACTAATGGTTGACCGTCGCAAAGTGATCTCCTACTCTCGGTGCAATCTCTTTAGGTGGGTGGTTCTTCGGCCCCTTCTTTTCTACTCCTTCCCGCCAACAAATTCTTAAAATTCAACATTCAAATCGATGATGCTAACTGGATGTATGTTTTGCCACTAAGATCAAGAATTTGGGATAATTATATCAATTTAGAGCAATTAACTCCGAAATTATAAGTTTCACACCAAAAAGAGAAAATATAAAGTTCTAGAAAAGAGAGAACTAATTCATGTTCTGCAAAAGATAATGAAGAAACATTGGTTGCGGTATATTATGCCTCGGAGAATTTGGTGTCTATGGGATGCTAAATCAGAATGTACGGCTTCGGAGAAAAGAACTCTTGCACGAGTAGAAATGATTATGTTGTTGAATACTGTCAGCGCTATGCAATTTACTTTATACATATTAAACTGTTCATACATTTGCATGGTCATGGACGACTTGTGCACAAGATAAGCTTTCCTCGAAACAGTACCCGGGGCGCTGGGACCGAATCGGCCTAGGAGGAAATTATGGAATCGTGCTTCGACGCGATGCATTGCGAGACCTCCAGTTAGGCTCGCAACCTGGACTGGTAGGGCGCGTCGCAATGCTACGTAATCGTCCTTCATGGTGTCAATATCACCAACGATCGCATATAAGATATATTGCATGCTCACCTATTGTCTTGTGCAGGTGGTAAGTATTATATCTATTTTGTATAGGAAAGGAGCACGGTCGTAGTAAGATAAGTTGAGATTGGTTATGTTGTTTGATGTTTAAAATGTGTCTTCGATATGAACTGCAAATCATGTAGTTCTAAATAGAAAGATCACTTCGTATGCTAGAATCCTTAATAAGCAGTATCGGTTTAGACGAGTGGGTTCATCTCATCCACTAGCAAGTATGCTAACCCCCAACTCCCCAGGTGACGAGTGCAGTACGGGAGCTCGAGACTAGACTGAAGCTGAAGAACGGGAGGCTGCTCGAAGCTCTCCTATTTTGAAGTATTTTGAAGCCTAATTCAGATCGAAGGCTTTTGTTCAAATGTATAAAGGGGGATGAATGTATGGAACGACAAGTATTATTTCATGGCAGCTTGTCGAGAGTTTTTCTTTTGTTTTCAAAGATGTAGCCGCAACGACATATGAAATGTAAAAATAACCTTGTATATACTTTGCAAATTTTATGAATGAAAAGCTAAATTTCTTCCTATTCTGCGTCTTCAACTCTCTATACTGTTTAATTTCAACTTGTCGTCTCAAAAGAATTTTCAAGTGCACGTTCTTGCCTTGTACAAGTCCAATAAAGACTTGTAAGGCATTACGCCCCGACTTTATGGATCGACGTATCTCGAGTCAAGACGAGGATGACCGATTTGGCGAGTCGGGACGTGACATGAGTAGAGTGACGCAACCTTGTCTCAAAGTGCAATTGAGCCAGTTGCGCCCCCCAATATCGAACTCGGTGTTCGATACCCATCGCTGCTAAGTCTTGTTGTAGCCTATTGTTTATGGTTAGTGATTAGACAAATTTTGCGACCTGCGTGTATCGAAGACAGAAGGACGATCTATTCCTGAAGAAGATGTGCAAGCTGATTTCAACAGGAAAGATGACCGACTTTGCGAAGGACGAAGACAGGGTAATACGGGTGAAAGGAAGACTGTGCATGCATGACCATGCCGAACTTAGAAAAGAAATTCTGACGGACGTGCACTATGCGAAGTACTCGTTGCATCCTAGAAGCACAAAGATGTACAAGGACTTGTACACCTTTTGGTGGTATGGCTTGAAGAGGGATGTTGCTACGTTTGTGTTACAATGTATGGTCATGTCAACGAGTGAAGGCGGGACACCAACGGCCAGGTAGGGAGCTACAGAACCTCGCTATTCTTGAATGAAAGTGTGACAACATCTCTGTGGATTTTATCATGGGCTTTACGAAGACGCCGCAGGAGAATAGTGCAATTTGGGTCATTGTTGATCGACTGACCAAGTCCGCTCATTTTATCGCAATCAAAGTTTCTTGGAGCATTGATCGGTTGGCGCAGATTTACATCGATGAGATTGTTCGACTTCATGGAGTGCCGACTATGATTATTTCGGACAGAGATGGGCGATCCTTGCCGCGTTTATGGAAGAGCCTGCAAGCGGTACTGGAAACCAAGCTGAATTTTAGTACCGCATACCATCCTTAGACTGATGGTTAGACAAAGAGAGTAAACCATATACTAGAATACATGTTACGCCTATATACGATAGACCTGAAGACTAGTTGGGATACATATTTGCCGCTAGTAGAGTTTGCATATAGCAATAGTTATCAATTAAGCATTCATATGGCACCATACGAGGTGCCCTATGGAAGGAAGTATCGATCTCCGATATATTGGAATGAAGTCGGAGAGCGACATGTGCGCTGGCCGAAACTGGTGGAACAAGCCGTCGAAAAGGTCCGTATGATTCGAGATAGATTCTGTATCGCACAGAGTCGACAGAAGAGTTATGCAGACACTTGTCGACGACTGCTAGAATTTCTGGTCGGGGACAGTGTTTTTGAAGGTAACGTTAATGCGGGACGTTATGCGGTTCGGGGTTAAAGGCAAGCTAAGTCCAAGATTTGTAGGTCCCTTCGAGATCATTGAAAGAGTAAAGGTTGTTGCTTATCGGATTGTGCTACCCCCTGCGCTGGTTCCAACTGATCGAAACTAACCACGTGTGCCCTTTGTTCGTGCGCTATGGTGGAACTATTCAGCTGAGGAATTGACGCAGGAGTTACAGTCAGAGACGAAGGGAAAGTATCCTTTATTGTTCATCAACTAGAGGTCAGACCCTTGTTCTTAAGTTTCTTGAAAAAACTTTTTCTTAGTGGCATTATGTAGTGTCCCGCTCCCGTTGGACGGTGCACTATGTAATAGGCTCGTGGCAAGTCAGAGTCTATCGGGAACATAGATGGCTAGTCTAACTCAGTCATGAGTTTGGTATACGAAAATATTTTTGGCATCAATAAAATCGATTTGGACAAATGTTATAAGAACCCTTCCAAATAATGGATCGACTTCTGTTGGAATAAGTCCTAGATGCAACAGACCGTGTCTTGGTGAGTAAGCTCTATATAAGAGTCCCTCAACGAGACCAGTCTGCTGTTGGTTTACTTGAATGTTTTCTTGATATTTCGCTGCTTGGTTTTGATGAATGTGTTTTCGCGTCGATTTCTGCATTCATTCTTAGGAATTTCGAGAGGAAGGATTGAAGAAGGGATTCTAATACGATGTTGGTGCCATTGCAGGAACTCGTGTAATTGAAATTTGGTCATTGCTAAGCGGTTTCCTACTCTCGGTACATTCTCTACTTGGTGGGTGGTTCGGCCCTTTTTTCTACTCTTTCACGTCAACAAGTTCTTATCATTTCATATGTTCAAATCGATAATGTTCGGTTAAATGCATGTTGTACCACTAAGATATAGAACAAGGGATAGCTGTAGTTATCTAGTATAATTAGGCCTAAAACTTAATAAGATAGGCTTCTCACGCGAGGCAAGCAATTTTGGTTTGAAACAATAAAACTGTTGAAAGGAACATAAATAATGAAACATTGGTTGTGGCATGGTGCCTCGGATGTCTGGCGCCTACGGGTAACCAAATCGGGACATACGGCTTTAAGGAAACGAATCTTTTGCTTGAATTTATGAGTTATACTGCTTAAATTCTGTTTCGTATCATGCATACGTTTCATAGCTTAAACTATTCATTCATTTGCATGGTCATGGATAAATTGTGTACAGGATTAGCTTTCCTCGAAATGGTATCTGGGACACCGAAACCGAATCGACCTAGGAGAAAATATGAAATCGTGCAGCACGAGGCATTACGGGACCTCCAGTCGGACTTGCAACCTGGGCTGATAGGGCGTCGCAATGCTACCTAATCGTCCTTCATGGTGTCGATATTACCAATGACCGCATATAAGCTAGATAGCATGCTCATATATTGTCTTCTGCAGGTGGTAAGTATTGTATATGTTTTAATACATGGACGATCAAGTCGTGGTAAGAAATGTTATAAAATGCTTATAGTTTACTATTTTAAATTACGTCTTCGATACAAACTGCAACTCATCTAGTTCTAAATAGCAAGGCAACTTCGAATGCATGCAAAATCTTAATAAGCCGTGTCTGTTTAGGCAAGTGGGTTCCTCTTGCTCACTAGTGCATTCCCAAGTGTACTAATCCCCAACCCTCCAGGTGACGAGCACGCGGCGGGAGCATGACTCTAGGCTGAAGCTGAAGAACAGGAGGCGGTTCAAATATCTCATATTTTGAAGTATTTTGAAGCCGATTCATTATTGAAGGCTTTTGTTTTAACGTATAAAAGGTCATAAATGTATGGAACATCAAGTATTATTTCATGACGGCTTGTCGAATGTTTTCCTTTTGTTATTTCAATGAATGTAGCCGCAACGACATATGTAAGAATGTAGCCGCAACGACATATGTAATATAAAAACGATCTTGCACTTCGTTACATGTTTATCAATGAAAAATTATTTTCTTCCTATACTGCGTCTTCAACTCTCTGCGATTGTTAAATTTCAACATATTATTTCAAAAGAATTACCAAATGCACGTTCTTGTCTTGTACAAGTACAATCTAGACTTGTACGGCATCACATCCCAGAGAGGACGATCGTTTCAGCTAGGAACGGTGCGAGGACGAACGATTCGGCGAATCAGGGCATGACAAGCTCCACCCATAGTTTCGACGGTCCTAGATCGGAGTTTCAGCATAAAAAAAATATAGTTATTTAAAAATATAGAAATATTTGATATATTTAGACATAATCTTATGTATTACTTGTTAGATATTATTTTTAATATTGTTAATTCACAGTATACAACTTTGACAAATAGTAATGGTTACGTCATGTAGATGAAATTTATCAACACCCTGTAACATGTTGATGTTACAGGAATGATCGAATCATTGTGTCCAGATTGCTTTACCACACCATTTTCTTTTTCTTTTTCTTTTTTCTTTTTCTTTTTCATTGCAAAAATAACAGGGACAGCCACAATTTTGGTTTTGGAGGGTATCGATATCAGTGGGGTATTGGATCTGATATACCAAAACGATACGATACAAATGATATTGCAAACCTTCATCTGTATGATATATTCCAAAGCATAATGATCTTTGTCATGTCCTCAAAACCACCCAAATGTCCATTCATCAAATACTCTATTCTATCCAATAATGCTAAGTCTACTACCAAATGCTTACAACCTTCTTACAACCGCTCACCCATGTGCTGACATGTGGGCCATGGCCCACATGTCAGCAATGGGTGAAGGTTGTAAGTGGATTGTAAGCATTTGATTGTAACTGTAGCATTACTCCTATTCTATCTCACCTTAAATCGACATGTTCTTTTCTTCTTTACAAAGCAGTATTTGTCTTAGCATTGATGAGAACCACCTCATCAAAGATCTCAGTAAACAGCTTCAATTTCTCCTAAGCATGGATATGACCACATTGAGATACAACTTGCAATACTTAAGTGTTAAGTATTAGTTATTTAGTCTCACATCGGAATAGAGAATAATGAGATGCTAGTCCTCTCCTATATATTTATTTATTTTTTTAATATATATATATATACTCAATCAATGACATATTATTATTTCCATATGGTATCAGAGCACAAATCCTAACCTTAGGCTGCCACACCACTCTCTCTCTACATCCCATGCCCTGCGTCGACGCTCCTATCCTTGTTGCTCCCCCTCCTACCACCTAACTCCCTCGTCAGCACCCGTGACTGTCCAAGGCTGCCACTGCACCTCTGTCCTGTCCTATCGTCCCCTGCACAACAAACCCCGCGCCCCACCCCTGCTGCTTATCTACAGCCTATGCACCTCCGCCCATAGCCCCCACCCCTGTTGCTCTCCCACATCCCATGCGTCCCTACCCCTGCTACTCACCCATAGTCCCTACAACCTCTTCTCACGTCGATCTAACCCTAATCTAGCCGCAAATGGCACCCACATCACCACAAACTCTAATCCTAATCTAGTTGCTAGCCCCTACATTCCTAACCAAAAGCTTATCCGGAAAAAAAAAATATCTGAAAAAAATCATCGGAGTCGAGATAGAGGGTAAACTATGATTGTTTGCATGAACATCTAAACCTTAACAACGACATCAGGAGCTAATAGAGAGCAAATTTTGATTATTTTTGTGACTCTCTGTTCCTAGTCCGGTATCCACATCAGGATCTAGCAAAAAGAAAATTAAGTTTATGTGAATCTTTGTCCTGCCTTGTGTAATCTATATTTGATTTCTGCCAAATTTGCACAAGCCAATACTGGCACAATTGATGTGAACATCGCACTTTGATGAGGTTGATATAAATATCGGGTCGGGACGATTAGCAATAGTCGAATTGAGAACTTGAAGAATGACGAATACTGAGGCGAGTAGCAGTGTCAACACCTGTCAAAAACATCGTGGCAGGGACACCGGCCACTGGTACGATGATTTCATCGATTAGACTTGTCGATCGATGTTTGTATGGTCCAGATGGTTACTCTACATGGCACAAGAAGGTCGAGAAGACGCTTCGAGAATGCGGTTGTTAAAGCATCTGATTGACAACTCCCCAGCAGTGGACGATCCGACATACGAACAGTAAGAGACGGACGGCAGTAGACTGTTTACACTGTTGATGAATTTGATAGCACCATCAGTTGATATGGTTCACAACACGCATTCAGTAAAAGAGTTATGTGAGGTCCTAGCAGCTGCATTTGATGGAAAATACGATTTGTCTTGCATCTATAACTCGCTTGTTGGCATCTACTGAGTTGATCATGGAGACAACTCACATAAGGATCACCACGACAATATGATATATTAGCAACATATTCAGCGATTCCTTAATGAGATGTTGCTGCAATTATAGAATATAGCGACTACACAAAAGGTCGTCGCTAAATGTCACTATCAGCTACTAATTGCGACAAGTAGTGACTAGAGTTAGTGAGAAATTATCATCGCTATGAGTCGTTGAACGTCGCTAAATTTTTGTTTATGACGTTTTGCGATCACATATATGAAATGTCACTAAGTTTTTATTATTTGCGACGTTTAGCAAAGTCTTCCAAGACGTCGCTAAATAATTTAATATATACGATCAGATTCACTTTTCCCCTATTCATTCTCTCTCAAACCTAAATTTCGACCCAAATCAAAATTACCCCCCGCGGTGGCATTCACCTCCGGCTTTGCTGCTCCCCCCCGGTGGAGGCACTCACCTCCGGCTTGGCTTCCCCTTGACTTTCGGGGGTGCTCCTCTCCGGTGCTTCCCCTTAGCTGCTCCTCTCTGTCGCTCCTCCGACCACGACCACCAGCACTCCTCCTCTCCGGCATGTACTCCTCTCCTTTCCTTCCTCCTCTACCTGATCGTCAACGCCACCACCACAACAGCCCAATGCCACCACTACCACCATCTCCTCACCAAAATTTCAAACTTTACCACCAATTCCAAGGTCATAGTTCCAATTTTCGTTTTCATGCTAATGACGATCGTATGTGCATGATCTACTATTTTAGAAAATCCTATTATGCACCCAAAGTATGCAAGCAATCTTTCTTTTTGAATTTCATATTAAAATTTTAATCATAACTTATTTAGGGATAATCACATAATTAGGGTTCCATTTCCAAATATTAGTATTCAAATTTCAATATCATGTTGATAATCTAGTATGATACGGAAATAAAAATAGGACACGGATTAGACAAATGATCTAGAGGGATGTTAATAGATGGATGGTTGAATATATTTGATCTTGATTGACATATCCAATGTTGTGTATATGTCGGTACGATAATAAATTTTGTGTGGATGTTATATGTTAAATCTTGATTGACATATTCAATGTTGTGTATCATTTTCATGCTAATGACAATCGTATGTGTATGATCTACTATTTTAGAAAATCCTATTAAGCACCCAAATTATGCATGCAAACTCTCTTTGAATTTCATATTTCAATTTGAATGATAACTTATTTAGGGATAATCACGTAATTAGGGTTCCATTTCCAAATATTAGTATTCAAATTTCAATGTCATGTTGATAATCTAGTATGATACAGACACAAAAATAGGACATGGATTGGACAAATTATCTAGAGGGGTGTTAATAGATAGATGGTTGAATATATTTGATCTTGATTGACATATTCAATGTTGTGTATGTCGGTACAATAATAAATTTTGTGTGGATGCTATATGTTAAATTTTTCTAGTAATGCATAGCAAGGAATGGTACTAATGTGTTACAGAGTAAAAACTCATGGTTATAATTCTTGTGTTGACACTACTATTGTGTGTATATATTTACATACATGCTATAATTGGAAGTTAGCATTAATTAAATGGAATTTGCCATAGTGTGTAACCCATGTCGTGTAGGTGTGTAGGTATCAAGTGAATGTCTAGAGAGTGTACTAGAGAGTATCAGATGAATGTTTTGTGTGTGTGCCTATGTGCAGTTAAGATTGGTGAGTGTGAGTCTGGACAGTAGTAGTGTGGTTGAGTACTAGAGTTTTGGAGTTATATGTGCACCAGAAAGTGTACCAGGGAGTATCGGATACAATATTACTGGAGTAAATTCATTGACAAATATTACTTAGGGTTTAATGATCGAAATCGAGTAAGATATTGCTTTATGTATCCATCTATTTGAACAATATACTTGAATAATGTGTATCCATCTTCGCAAAAGTATCTAAAAATAGATAAGAATTCCTACTTGCAGCAACGTTCATGGAAATACAACCATCATCCTAATAACATGTGTGGTGTACAGGTTGAATTCATACATGGGGTAGAACATTTTCTGCAATTCGCCAAGACGTTCCCCCAGTACATGGACGATACCAAAATTGTCTGTGTGTGAGATATTGCAACTTGAAATATCATCTAAAAGTGGATGTGACATTTCATTTGTACTCGAAGGATTTCATGCCGAACTACTAGATCAGTGGACCTCACATGGAGAGCTTTTGCATTTAGAGTTGGAGCAGGAGCCTTATATGGAACCGTATATGGATGTCTACGACCATGTTGATTACGATGACGGGTGGGTGAATATGGTTTCAGACACTGCAGGGCCTAGTTTAGATCCGAACAATCATGATATAGCTAAGGAGGCACCGAATGACGATGGTGCAAAGTTCATGGAGTTGCTGGAGAGTGGAGAATGCAAGGACTCCATTATATCCTAGTTGTGAGGAACATTCACCGTTGAAGATGGTTACAAGACTGTTGAGCATCAAGTCCAATTTTATATCCATGTAGTTAGAAATAAGTAGTTTAGACATTAGCAACTACGATAATTGGATAGTAAAATGTACGTTTATCGAAAGATGCATATTTTTCTATGATAAGTATCTTAGGCTTTGTGAGCTGCTGACTGCTACTGCACCTACAAAGGAAGAGGCTGGTACTTCCTCGTAGCCTCCGCCCCCAACTTCGTCGGCGGACGAGCTCTGGATGACCGTCGTTGGTGGTCTTCAGAGGGGTACATACTACGGTACGAAATCCTACGGTGCCTTTGTTGCAACGCAGTCATTTAGGGCCCCCTCTGCCAGAGTGCATTCCTTATAGCCTCCGCAAGCGTCAGTACGAGCCAAAGAGAGAGTTGACCGTCATATTGCTGACCTACGTAACGAGTTGCTACGGAGGACTACGGAGCAACCTAGTCTCAGCCGTAGACGGACGATGCGACGATCCCCGTACGTTTTGATACACATGAGTATAGCATTATGGAGCTCAGGACTCTGAGCCAGATGACAGAGCGCAGCATGACAGCTCTAGTCGCGTCTACGGAGCACAAATAGACGGAGCTAGAGAGGTCGCATACGACCATGGGCGACTCACTGGCGAGGCTACATACGATGCAGGTTGCTATGTCAGGCTCGGTAGTGGAGAGCACTGCGAGGATGTAGACGGTGCAGGATTTGTTAAGCCGGTCTATGGCGGAGAGCACTTCAAGGGTGGCATCTTAAATGAATTCGTACAATGCTCAACTGCTAGCATTAGAGCAGATATGTCCTCCTGGTCCATCGGCATCGACACCAACACTATCAATTACACTGCGTCCTTTATCGACATCGTATCGCTTTTGCAGGAGCGGTATGACTTCCTCTTACCCCAAATGCGCAACAGTGCTCCTCCTGATCATCAATAGTCCTTGTTCGGACAGATTTTTAGTATATTTATATGTATTGGCCTATTCTTGGGTCTTTGATGTATTTATTTTATACTTTTAATGACATTATGAAAGTTTATTTGGATGAGACGTATGTGACATTTATTTTATATTCGTTTATCTATTTGTTGGGACGTAGTATTTAGTGTAATGCAAGTTTGTAGTTTCCTTTGTATGTGAGTTTACTTACCGACACCATTCTACTACGAGTATAAATGACGACCAACCACGTGGTTCGTCGTGCGGTGCCGTAAGGGCGTCGAAAAGATGTTGTAAGGACGTCGTGCGCATAGAACAGGTGGCTGGACGGTATCGGTTGTCGTAGGCATCGTGAAGACGTTGGGGTCGCCTTCGGCATTGTGGGCGAAACGAGGCGTTGAGTTGAGTTGCGGACGTCGAAAGACGTCATAGCCGTCTCGTAGAGCTATGGAGCGCGTGGGGTGTGCGTGTAAGGCGATGATAACAAGGCCAGTGCGGATAAGATCCGCACGAAGAGTCCGAAGTGAGATGACGACCGGCTAAAAATCGTGTACGGAGGATACGATTTAACTGAGCCCGCACGTGTTGGAAGATAGAAAAGAAAGAAAGAGTTTACTTTATTATTCATATTAACAGTATGTGAATTTATCGGTGTTGAGTGTACCACCGAAGGGGTCTGCGAACCAAGAGAATTTAACGGAGAGTTGCTCCAGGTCTATTTATATAAATTGTAAATGAATTGGTAAAGTGCAGGAATATTGTTTTGGAAAGTATTTTACAAACTGTATTTTTTTTGCAGATTAGTGACGTTTATTGATGTTCAGTGATTACCTCTGTGCCTTTAAGACCCTCACTAATGAGGTGGATCGCGTGTTACCCTTGACGACAATATCAATGAGGTAAGGACTCAACGACAACAACTCTATGTTATAGCGTATCTTGTCTCACTTCGTTCTGATGCATACTCTGCACGGTCTTAGATTATTACTAGAGCCGAGGTTCCATATATGATGGAAGCCCACTTTCGTATCATACAGACATCGAAAGATGTATCTACTATTGGTTCTGTCTTGGGTGTTGCTCGTGGTGGATTCAGTGGCTGTCGTGGTGGTAGATATGGTGGCTGGAATGCTGGCCGAAATGGTGGACGAGGTGATGGCGGTCGTGACAGAGGACGATCGAGCATATGCTTCAACTGTGGTCAACCAGAATATTTTCAGTGGCAGTGTCCCAAAGTTCCTGCTGTCAATGTTGTATCAGATGCCCATGATAATGGAGAGCGATCCATGCAGATGATGGCAGAGACTTATGCAGAGTTCGCTGAATTCCAAGTTCAGGGTCGTGGTAAAGCCTCTACATTTGGATATATAGCCGGATACTCAACGATGTGTGTGGTAAGGTCAAAGCAGTGGGCGATTGACTTGGGTGCATCTAATCACATGACATGTATTACCGGTATGCTGCATGATTATGTATCTGTGGATCATGTAATAGATATTACTTTTGCGAATGACAGTTTCCTGAAAGTTCGTAGAAAAGGAAGCACCTATCTTTCACCCGGTCTGGCACTCAATTCAGTTTTACACACACCTGAAAATCTATTCATTTTATTATCAATTAGTCGGATTACTCATGACTTGCAATGATCGGTAACATTCTTTCCTGATGATTGTATTTTTCAAGACTTGGAGACTGGAAAGGGTTACGATAGGGGGCATGTGGCTGGAGGCTTGTACCTGTTTAAAGTAAAATTTTCTATTGCTTATGTCGGTGTGTCACTCGATCCGTTTGAGTTGTACTGTCGATTAGGTCACCTACCTATCCAAGCTCTCCAGAAAATGTCCCTATTTAGATTTTTAAGTTTCTTTTCATTATGAGTCATGTAATCTGGCTAAACACCATCGGGTATCCTATCCAGTGAGTCTAAATAAAACCGTCTAATTAGTGCATTCTAATATATGGGGTATACTCCCTATTTAATTTTTGATGGGTTACAGGTACTTTGTTTCTTTGTTGATGACTACTAACGAGTCACTTTTGTCTGCTTAATAAAATTGCTCCAAATTATTTGATATTTGGTACAATTTTTATGTTAAAATAAAAAAATTAATTTAGGGTTTCTATTAAGTGTCTTCGGAGCAACAATGGTAGTGAATGTCTCTTGAGTTCACTTCCCATCAAACTTTCTGTCCTTACAAACCACAACAAAATGGTGTAGCCGAACATAAAATTCGTCACCTTTTGGAAACAACGCACGCTCTTATGTTTTATGCCCATATTTTCAAGAAATTTTGATCGGATGTTGTACTTATACAGCTTGTAATCTAATCAATCACATGTCATCTCCAATCGCATGCCATCTACTGCTTTCAATGGCACTACTTTTTCGATTATATCCCAATTGTATGTCATCCCCTCTACCTCAAAATTGGGTGCTTGTTTTGTTGGCCCAATGATTGTATCATGTTTTTGAATATGGTTAATATGTTAAGTTTAGCATTTCATTATAACTAATCTTCATACTATCGCTATAGCATTGTGATATGTGCCTATTGGTTTACATCTTAGTGATATGAGCTTATCTATTTTAAATTTAATTGGATTGCCAAAGACGACGGATCCCACAAGATTTCTCTGAACCACCCGACGGCATCTCTGGAGCCACGCACTCGGTCAGCGGATGGGGGTCGAGGGGGCAGCGCCCCTCGTCGGGGGTTCGGGGGCTTCGGCGCTGCCCCCTCGACCCCCATCCGCTGACCGAGTGCGTGGCTCCAGAGATGCCGTCGGGTGGTTCAGAGAAATCTTGTGGGATCCGTCGTCTTTGGCCCACCATAATTTTTTCATAGCATATATCCACATTGATCTTGCTTATTGCTTTTCTGCATGTACATGTTAGACGAACAAAGCAATATACATAGTAGCAACTATGATAAGTTTAATACACATTAGTACAATGCTGAGTTTAAGTATAAGTGCTAAGGTGATAGCATAAAGTTAGTGATATCATAATGATTAAACTTAATTGAATGACCACAATCAAAAACATAGTTTTGATTTTGGCCCACCATAATTTCTTCATAGCATATGTCCACATTGATCTTGCTTATTGCTTTTCTGCATGTACATGTTAGACGAACAAAGCAATATACATAGTAGCAACTATGATATATTGCTACTATGGAAAAAGCTGCCGCCAAGGGAAAAGCCAGCACCTATCAAAGGAAGAAGCCAAGCCATGCCATCATCATTTCAAGACTCTAAAGAAGCCTGCACCTGCCTAAGTATATCTGGAGTCTGTAATGAGTCTTAGGAATTATTGTAAACACAAGAAATGGATGGCAAAAATGAAAGCTAGGGCAGAAATAAGCCCATGATCATTTTTGGTGAAAAACGGCATACCGACGGTATACCGGTTTTTGTTCACAGAAAGTTTCTGTTTACAAAATCGGCATACCGACGGCATACCGGTCCATACCGACGGTATACCATTTCCAAAACGTTGAAATTCCAACGGTCGGATTTCCAGCCATTAATGATCCCAACGGCTATATTTCTAGCTGTTGCAATTCCAGACCGGTATACCGCCGGTATGCCGGATCATACTGACGGTATGCCGATTCGTGACTGAAAAGTTGCCATTGGCTTCTTTTCAAGCTTTGGTTATAAATAGCCTTGAACCCCTTCATTCAAGAATGATGCTTTGAGCCTAAAAATTTCAAAACCACCAAAGCTTATCCACATACAACTCTACAAAGCCTTCATTTGCCATCTACAAATTGTGTTAGAGTTATTGAGTTGAAAAGTGAGATCTCCATCCTATTGTATAAGGAGATCAAACCTATTGTGAAAGGTTGAAGTTGGGGAGTCTTCGTATCCAAACTCTCGGTTGAAGTTGGGGAGTCTTCGTATCGAAACTCTCGGTTGAAGTCGGAGAGCCCTTCGGATTAAAGCTCTTGTGTAAGAAGTCGGCGAGTTCTTCGGATCCAAACTCGTGTGTAACTATTTGCTTAAATAGTGGATTAAAGCCGGAGAGAGTTCCAGGACTGGACTGCCTCTTAGGAGGATACCAGGATATATCGGGTGTCGGTATTGTGTTTGTTTCTTCTCTTGCACTTATATTTTTAAATTGCCAATTAGCTTGTGCTAAGTGCTTGATTAGTTAGCTTGACCCTATTCGCCCCCCCCCCCCCCCCCCCCCTCTAGGGTTCCTACATGTTTTACGTTTGAGATACTCGACTTACCCTTTCTAAATTGGACCCAAAGAACTCAAGTGTATTTTCCTTTTGTATCCTAAGGATCAGAAAGGATATCATTTTTTCCAACTTCAAAGAGGTATATTGTGTCTTGGGATGTTACCTTGTTGAGACTGACTTTCTCCCACTCCCTCCAACTAAAGATTTTGTTCCCAAATTTTACCCAGACGAGAATTACCTACTGTATCTAGTTAAAATACAACAGTTCCCCGTAAGTGTGCCCTTCCTTACCAAGCCATTCTTACTATCCAACAATCCGCAAATACCAGCTCAGTCTAATCCGGCATCCCCATAAATGCCTACCACTGTAGAACTGATGTCATCATCAAAGTCCTCCAGCTCCACTGATTCACTATCACCTGATATACCGGCTCGGCTCCGTCGTGCATGTTACGACCATCCTCTATATGTTAACAACTACAAAAGACTTGCGAGTCACACTCAGTCCTTAATGGCTAATATTGATGGGATCCAGAACTCCATTTCTGCAGAGGAGAACCTCAAACATCCTAGTCGACGTACTGCTATGGAAGATAAAATATGGACACTTCAGGAGAATAATACATAGGACTTAGTGGATTTGCCTACTGGTAAAAAGGCGGTAGGTTGCAAATAGGTGTTCACAAACAAGGTGAAACCGAATGGCAACTTTAATCGTCTGAAAGCTTATTTTGTGCCAAAAGAGTACTATCAGACTTACTATGAGGATTATTTTGAGACATTCTCCCTAGTTGCCAGGATGACCTCTATATACGTGCTTCTATCCTTAGTCGTCCGCAATGGTCGGCCACTACTTTATATGGATGTGAAGAATGCATTTCTTCATGGGGACCTTAAAGAGAAAGCATATGTGGTGCAACCTCTTGGGTTCGTTGCAAGGGAGGATAAAGTAGCATCTGTGAAAGGCCGTCTATGGTCTCAAATAATCACATCGTGCCTGGTTTGATCGATTTACACATGTCGCTACCCAGTTTGGCTTGGCCCATCAAAAAAATCGCTATTTTACTGACAGACATCAGCCAAATGGTTATTACTTGGTGTCTATGTTGATGATATGATTATGAGAGACGATAGTCAGAATATTGTAAGGATGAAAAGTTTCTGGGTGAGGAGTTTCAGACCAAAGATATGAGAGCGTCGAAGTACTTCTTGGGCATTATAGTCACAAGGGGAAAGCAAGACATTGTAGTGCCTCAACAAAAATATGTGCTTGACATCCTAACTAAAGTAGGAATGATGCAAACTAAGGGAGCAACGTCACCCATGGATTCATGTGTAATATTACTCCCCCATAAGAGAATACTGATGATCAATCATGATCGGTCAGTATCGTCAGCTAGTTGGAAAACTTAACTACTTGGCAGTTATGACTAGCCCAGATATTTCCTTTACTGTAAGAGTCGCTAGTAGATTTATGACTTCTCCACGAGTTTCACTTTGGAAAACTTTTCTCAGAATTCTGCGCTATCTAGCCCAGAATTCGGAGAAAAGAATTTAGATGGAGAATCAGGAACATATCCATCTTGAGTGTTTTACAGATGCTGACTGGGGTGCAAGTCTTTATAGATAGACGGTCTACATCTCGCTATTCGGTATTCATTAGCAGAAACTTAAGTGTCGTGGAAGAGCAAAAAGCATAGTGTAGTCTCATAGGTCAGAAGCAAAATATCGAGCTAGTACTCATGGCACATCAGAGCTGTTATATCTGCAACATCTTCTAAAGGAGCTTGGAAATGAAGCATGATCTGAAGCAGCAAATATGTTGTGTGATAACCAATCAACTACCCATATTGCTACCAATCACGTATTCTATAAAGGACGAAATGCATTAAGATCGACATCCACTTTATCTGTGATGAATATCAAAAAGAGGTGATGACATTTCACCACGTGAGAACCGGTGATCAGATAGCTGATATCTTTACGAAGTCTCTTTTAGGCCCTCATGTTCATTTTTTGTAACAAGCTGGACATGATTGACATTTATGCTTTAGCTTTAGGGAGGGTCTAAAGTATTAGTCATTTAGTCCAACATCAGGTAGAGAATAATGAGATAATAGTCCTCTCATATATATATATATATATATATATATATATATATATATATATATACATATACATATATATATATATATATATATATATATATATATATATATCAAATGACCTCTAGCCTAGTGGTTAAGAGAGATGCATGCGGCCCGAGTGGTCAGAATATCGATTCCCGGTGGGAGCGTTCGCCACAATTACCTTCTTCCAATATATATACATTAATATTAACATTAAATGGACGGCTGAGAGTGAGGGTTTTTTTAGGTGGTTTTCTAAGGGAGGCTTTTGATCCGCTCCCATATATATATATATATATATATATATCAATGAAACTCATCCTATTATTATTTTCCACATTAAGTGATTACAAAGAAATATTAATTAGCAATAGCCTCCTCAAATGAAAATATGGAGGTTTCTCATTTACTTGTTTCTATTTCACGTTGACTTCTCAATGTGGGTGAAGTAGTGATGGTGGACATTTGTCGTTAGGCACTTTCTAGATAATGGTACAAATAGTAGATGTTTCAATTTGAATTGAGCTATCTATCTAATATTGACATCTTATAATAGTAAAATGCACCCCGTTTCACGATGCTACAAGAATCTGAAATATGACAACTATATATCCATGTAAGCCTATTTCATGGTGTGGGACACGAGTTCTAATACCCGTATATTAAATAAGTAAATTTGAAATGTACGAATCATCTCAATGCAATGATGAATACACATAATTCACGAAGTACAGAAAGATGAGGTCTAAAAGCACAATCCTAAGGATTAATCCCAAGTACAACTTAAGTACCTATCTTTTTATCCAGTTTCCTACTTATCCCAGAGAAGTAAAGAGGAAATAGCCATTGGCCACTTTTCTTAGACCTAAAGTGCCTAGGTGTTTCAAATTTGAATGAGCACAAAAAAGTCTCTGCCATTTGATGATCCAAATAGCAATTTTATCCAAGAAGAGGAAGTTAGTTGTGTCTTTATTTTGTGCATGATTTACAAATTTGTACCTAGGTACAAATGTGGGGCATGGGCCAAAAGATACTAAACAATTTTTTCGAATAAAATTGAGAAGAGGAATTAATGTGACTTACTCCCAACAACTTGTAGGTCTTTGAATTTAAAAACTTAAATTTCTCATAACATTAAATCTGCAAGGTCCATATACTCGTATAGATATATGCTTTGAAGGGGAACGTCATTCATCTTCTCTCTTTGAACTAATGCATCGTAATATGAAATAAAATCACTATCAAATATATCATCTTACCTCTTCGTTTAGAATCTAGAGTTTTTTATAGTCTAGGGAAACGTAGTGGATGCTCCGTGGTTGTATAAATTCAAACTGCATAGCCGAAAGGTAGGTCTACCTACATGCCAAGTGTCAATCTAGATTTTACAGCATAAACTTCTTGTGTCATAATTACCTTGACTACGAATTTGGCACCAATGGAGAGGATTGACATCAGGTTGACAAATGGTCATAAAAATATTATCAATTCATTTATAGAGTTTTTTTATTCTCCAAAACCAACCACATTATTTTACAAATGCAAAGAATTCAATTAGCCACTCTTCATTTAGTGGAAAAAAACTAATAAATGAAAATAGAATGATCAGTTTTGTTATTTTACATTGCATGTGTCAATGGAATTAACTCCTTTCGTGAAAACAATGTGGTAATAGGTGAGTAACTTAATAGTATGTATGATGGTTGAGAAATAAAAAATATAGTATCGTGCATTTAAAGAAACCTATTAATTAGAATTTATCAGAATAAATTTGAAATGTAAAAGTCAGTTTTATAGGTGCATTGCATATGCCAGCGGTATAACCATGAAATTAATGTGGTAATAAGTGGGCTATTTTACTCGGTGTGCTATCTGTTTAAGAAATTAAAAAATATAGTGTAATAGATTTTAAAAAAATATTTTCGACTAAATTCATTTGGAGATACCAAAAAGACACCCAACAACCTGCAGCCAGGCTGGTCCGTTCACTTTCCAAAAGACACCCAACAAATGGCAGTCATCAATAACTATTAAATAAATAATAAATTCATTTGGAGATAATGTAACTAATATTTGCATGTTATAATTACTAAAACTATAATAAAGGCACAAATGATAATAAACACTTTATTAGACATGCGTTTTTATTTCTCATGCATACATCACAATATTATTAATGATTGGACTTCAAAATACTAAGCATGACAATTTTATTAATGACATTTTTCATTATACTAATTAACTAGCTCATGTGTCAATAGGACTAATGGTAACTAATATTTCAAAATACTAATTAAGTAATCATTCTCTTACATTTCAAAGTAAAATGCAATAATCTGAGAACTAAATCGATCATTGGACCGGAAAAGATAGTGTGGTTCAAGGTTTAGAACTAGTAGTCGAACCAGGTTCAAAATATACCTATAAATGTAATATATTTCATGAAAGAAGATCATTTTGATTAATTGTTATCCTAACCTACCATAAGTAGGTTTTTTTCCCCAAAAAATCCATATATGATAGGGAAAATTTGGTACCACCACTCCGTGGTGCTATGGTCGAGGAGGCCCCTCCCCAACTTTTATTTCTTTCCTACCTTTATTTTGATATACAATCATATAGTCTTCACTTTGTACATACGGTAGGTACAATGATGTTAAATTGCTAGTAAAATACACAAATATCCTCCATATATGACAATATTTTTTACTCCATATTTACAAGTGGAAAGTAATTCACTTATAAAATGCCCCAAAACTTCATTCTACTTACATCATCCTACCTCCATCAATTGGGACAGTGACTCAATTTTGACAGCTCTCCTTCTAAGAAAAAAATTCACTTTCTAAAACAACCCGACAGTTCTCCAAAATTACAACTCTACCATCTCCACTTCCATCCAAATTTTGTTTTAAACGTGTATAAGTTACCAAACTTGATCCCTTTACTTTGTATGGAAGCCCCTTTCCACGGATCTATGAATATCAAATATTAGACTTATATGTCACAAGTTAGGTTTATTGTGAAAATAAAATTTTTTTTAAAAAAAATCTAAAAATGTACAATTTAAATATAGTAATTATTCTAATATTAATTCTACCTAAAACTATGAATAATTTAAAAACTAGATTAATATATTTTTATAGTTTAAAATACACATATATACATTATAGAATTTTATGGATGTTACAGATATACAAGTCAAGTTAACGATTGTGTTAATTGTTTCATAGTAATCCCTAACAATTTAATGCTATTTGGTACATATTTTGACGTCCATATGTGACATAAAATTGTCTGATGTTATGTATTTGTTATTTGCGTATAAGGGTAATATGTGACATCTATCTGTAACTTGTTATATGTTGTTACATATGTGACATCTACCTGTGACTAGTGACATTTATTAACTTGCAATTATTACATCTAACTTGTAATATTGGTATCTAACTTTTGACTTATATACTTCATCTATTAGTAATGAACTTGAGCTAATGGCACGTGAGGTATGACTTTTTTTATATAACATGTGATATTGGTACCTAACTTGTGATCAACATAAGTGACTTGTGACCTTGATACTTAAATGTGATATTAGTATTTAACTTGTGATATGGTATGTTACATGTGATATTGTGTATAACTTGTTAGTTATCATTGTAACGTGTTATAAATAAATCGTAAAGGTACCAAGGAATCCTCTTGCTTGTTATTGCTCTCATTGCTAATGGTGGTCTATTGATTCACAGGACAACACTAACTGGGAGTGATTTTGGAAAATATGAGAGTAATGTTGTTAGCACCAAAATAAGTGTCAAGGGCAAAACGGTACAAAATTTTAGAAGATGTCAGATCGCAAAACAAAGGCCTGGTACGGAACCGTCGATTTGAAACGAGTCCGCAAATACATCGATCTGAGACGAGTCCGTAGATACAAAGCATACCTCGATCGAAGCACGATGGCGTAAATGACAAGCGAAAAGGGGTTACACTTAAATGTTAGGCAAAAAATGAAGATCAGGATTTGATTGAAGTAGAAGTGAAAATAAATCATATCAAGATAAACTTGAAGAAATTTCAAGATAAGGTGGAATAAGTTTCAAGACTATGGACATGAATTGCTTAAAAAACAGAGTTCAAGAGGGCAATCGGCATCAAAAATAGAATTTGGCATGCAAACCAAGGAAAAACAACTTATCAGTAGGCCCAAGGGGGCCCCCATGTCAGTCGTTACTGACATTGTTCCTTCTAGGGGGCTTTCTTAAGTGTGAAGTACATGATCTCTTTTAAATCTTCATCATTACTTGTATAGGACAGTAAATAGAAAAATAAAATGGTGGAAGAAAAAGGAGCCATCAGGTTTTGAAAAGTGTACAAGGAGACATTTTGTAAATATTATTTTCTCTCGCACAAAAGGGTAATACGGCCCTAAAAAATGGTCCTACATATTACAAAAGTGGGGATTATATGGTTGTATATCAAAATAAGGGTCGGAAAGAAATTAAAATTTGAACTGGAGGTGGCCTTACCATTTTTTTTCTTTTTATTTCTATTGGATATAAGTCTCTTATATTTTATTTTTGACATGTGAGACAATGATAGTCAATTAGTATTTTGAAATATTAGTTACCATTAATCATATTGACATTTGACACTTGAGCTGGTTAATTAGTATAATGAAATCCGGTCATTAATAACATTGTCATGCTTAGTATTTTGAAATCCGATCACTAATAACATTATCATGCGTGCACGAGAATAAAAACGCATGCCTAATATACTATCTTTATTATCATTTATGCATTTATTTTATTAATTATAAAATGCAAATATTAATGACATTGTCAAGAGCAGATCTATTGTTCCCATTTTTGGTGTACCAAACCAGTCCTCCCTCCTATAAAAATATGGGTTCCATTGGCTGTATAAAAAATAACACCCAAAACTGATGGGACCTAAATTTTTATAGGAGGGGGAACTAATTTGGTACACCAAAAATGAGGACAACAGATACGCTCTCCTAATGACTTTATTATCTATTTATGGCCCTTGAATGTCTGCTATTTGTTGGGTGTCTTTTGGAAAGTGAACTAAAATGTGTACAGGGCCTTCAAAGACCAGCTCATGCAGTTTCTGGACTGGTTATGTTGGTCTAATGCCGATCTAATGTTTAAGGGTTTTTAAGAACCGAAACGATTGTCGGGTCCCGGTTTTCTCTGGTTGGTCCGGACGGTCTGGTCCGGTTCTCAGAACATTTATAAAATGTAAGATATTTGGATCCAATAAAAATAAACAAATTAAATTAAATATGGAATTTTTGGAAAAAGAAAAAAATGTATATATGGTAGGTTAGGATAACAATTAACCAAAAAGATCTTATTTCATGAAATATATTAAATTTATAGTTATATTTTGTTCCTAGTTCGACCTGGTTGAACCTTTAAACCTTGAATAATTGTGGTTGAACCTTTAAACCAAGGTTCACAGTATCGTTATCGGAATCGATATCGGACTATTCCTATGAGTATTGGTATCGGCAATATCGGTAGTATCTGCGGTTCGGATCGGAGTATCGGATTTTTTGGTATCTCAAAACAAATAATTATTAATAAATTATTTACATTTATAAACATATATTTTATACATTTGGGCATAATTTTAAGTATTTTTAGTGTTATTTCTTAGCAGTTTTGAAATTAAATAAAATAGTAGACACCCTTACCGATTGGTTTACATAAAATAGATTGTTTTTCTTCTTTTACATGCTTTTACAACCTTATTATGCTTTAAACCCTTGCTTGTTCATCTTTTTCGTTTAATTTTCTTTGCCTGATTGATCGAAAAAGAGACCCCCAATGTCTGTATCGGTCAGTATCGGGTATCGGTCAGTATTGGATCGGGACATGCCAAACCGTATCGGATCGATATCGGCCGATACTTTAAACCTTGAACAACGACTATTCCGGTTCAATTACAGGTGTAGAATGGAATAAAATAGATAATCTTTATTGAAGAGAAACTACATATATATAGGAGAGGCTAGCCTCCTCTCCTATTACTCTAAGCAATGTGGGACTAAAGCCCAATAACTAATAACTCTAATCTAACACTTAACACCCTCCCTCAAGATGGAGCATAGATGTCAATCATGCCCAGCTTGTTACATAAAAATTAAACCCGGGGACCCAGAAGAGGCTTTGTGAAGATATCAGCTATCTGGTCGCCGGTCCGCACATGTTGAAACTTTATCACTCCTTTTGTATATTCATCACGAATAAAATGAATGTTAATTTCAATATGCTTCGTCCGTTCATGAAATACCGGATTGGTCGCAATGTGAATAGCAGATTGGTTATCACACCATAGGTCTGCCACTTGAGATCCTGTGTCTTCTCCCAGTTCTTGTAGGAGATGCTTCATATATAATATCTCTGACGTGCTATGAGCAATAGCTCGATATTCTGCTTCAGAGCTTGAGCGTGCTATCACACTTTGTTTCTTGCTTTTCCATGATACTAGATTTCTGCCAACAAATACTGAGTAGCCAGATGTAGACCGTCTATCTGTCAAACTTGCCCTCCAGTCAGCATCAGTAAAACACTCAATGCGAGTGTGTCCATTATTCTCCATTCGAATTCATTTTTCTGGATTCTTTACTAGATAACACAAAATTCTGAGAACTGCCTGCCAGTGTGGAACTCTTGGAGAAGCCATGAATCTACTTGTGACGCTTACGACAAAAGAAATATCCGGACGCGTCATGACTGCCAAGTAGTTGAGTTTTCCAACCACTCGACGATACTGATCTGGATTGGTCATCAGGACCCCTTCGTCTAGGAGTAATTTTGCCCCTGGATCCATAGGTGAGTTTGCTCCCTTTGCTTGTATCATGCCTGCATCATTTAGTATATCCAGTACATATTTTCTTTGAGACATTACAATGTCCCGCTTACCCCGTGTGACTTCAATGCCCAAGAAATAGTTCAAGGATCCCAAATCCTTGGTTTGAAATTACTCTCCAAACTTCTTGAGACTTGCAATACCCTGGCTGTCATCTCCCGTGATTACAATATCATCAACGTAGACACCAAGAAGTATTCTTCCAGCAGATGTGTGTTGATAGAAGATTGAATGGTCCTTCTTCGACGGACACATTCCAAATTGAGTAACCACCTGTGTAAATCTATCAAACCATGCACGAGGTGATTGTTTCAGGCCATAGAGGGCCTTCCTTAGACGACACACCTTACCCTCCCTTGCAACGAATCCGGGAGGTTGCATTACATATACTTTTTCATCAAGATCCCCGTGGAGGAAAGTATTCTTTATATCGAGTTGAAGTAAAGGCCAGTCATAGCGAATGGCCAAGGCCATGAGGACACGAACGGACGTCATTTTGGCCACAGGAGAAAAAGTCTCGAAGTAATCCTCCCCATAGGTTTGAGAGTTAACCTTTGGCCACCAGACGAGCTTTCAATCGGTCAAGAGTGCCATCCGGTTTTACCTTAATCGTGAACACCCATTTGCAGCCGACTGCCTATTTACCATGAGGTAGATCGACTAAGTCCCAGGTATGATTCTCCTGGAGAGCCTTCATCTCCTCGTGCATAGCAGCAAGCCAACCAGGATGTCGGAGACCCTCCTCAGCGGTCTTGGGGATCTGAATCTCATCAATAGTAGCTACCAGAGACTGAGTGTGACTGGTAAGTCCTTTGTAGTTGTTAACATACAAGGGATGATCTCGACATGCACGACGAGGACGTTCTGGAGACGGAATCGCCGGAGCTGCTGGCGGAATTGGTGGAGCTGCTGAAGGGACAGATGGAGGCAGCTCACTGGAGCCGGAGCTGCTGGTGGAACCAGAGGAGGAAGATTCTGTGGTTGATGTCGTTAATGGCTGAATCGGTGTATGTGGACCATCATCCTGGGAGACTGGCTCGGTAAGGGAGGGCACCCATACGGGGTGTTGTTGTGTTTGAGGAGAAAACAACAAAAAATCTTCTTCGGGATAGATCAGGGGAGTCGGACCTGTTGATTGGGGGAACGGAGGAAATTTTGTTTCGACAAAGGAAACATCCTGAGTGAAAAAATATCGCTTTAAGACAGAAGAGAAACACCGATACCCTTTCTGATCTTTAGGATACCCAAGAAAAATACATTGTATAGTCTTAGGAACCAATTTAGAAAGGGTTGGTCGGGTATCCTGAACATAGCATAAACAACCAAAGATGCGGGGAGGCAGAGGAAATGGCTCTCTTCCAAGAAAGAGCCTAGAGAAGGGAGTGCTACCATTGAGAACTGACGACGGCATGCGATTAATAAGATAACAAGCTATAAGGACTGCATCCGACCAAAATCTCTTGAGAGTACGTGCTTGAAACATAAGAGCACGTGTTGCTTCCAATAAATGACGATTTTTGCGTTCGGCTACACCATTTTGTTGTGGTGTGTACGCACAAGAGGTTTGGTGGATGATGCCGTTGTTGGTCAGATGTTTATCAAGATCACGAGATAAATACTCACGACCATTGTCACTGCGAAAGGTTTTGATTGGAAGACCAAATTGTGTAGTTATCTCGGCATGAAAGTTATACCAGATATTGAATAATTCAGCATGACTTTTCATTAAATAAATAAAAGTGACACGTGAGTAATCATCGATAAATGTGACAAAGTGCTTAAAACCCATTACAGATTCAGTCGGACAAGGTCCCCATATATCAGAATGCACCAACTCAAAATGAGCGTTTGCAAGTTTATTTGGACTCACCTGATAAGAAACTCGATGATGCTTAGCTAAACTACATGGCTCACAATGAAAAGAAGAGGGACTAGCTAAAGATGGGTACATTTTCTGGATAACTAGAGACGACGGATGACCTAACCGACAATGTAACTCGACCGGATCAAGTTTCATGCTTGCACAAATAACAAAAGGAGTTGCGTCAAACAGGTACAAGCCTCCAACCACATGCCCCTTACCAATAGTCTTCCCAGTTGTCAGGTCCTGAAAAACACAATTATCAGGAAAAAAGGTTATCGAGCAATGAAGTTCACGAGTAAGGTTACCGAGCAATGAAGTTCACGAGTAAGTTGATTGATAGAAAGTAAACTGAACGGGTTCCCAGGAGTAAGTAGAACAGAGGTAACTGACAGTCCGGGAGAAAGAGTGGCACTTCTACGGCCGCGGACTGCCAGAGGACCGCCATTGGCAACAGTAATGGCAGAAGCACGACGGACAGGTACATAATCATGTATCATACCTGCGTCACCAATCATGTGTGAGGATACCTACTGCTTGGGTTTTACTATGCATGCTGCGGAATATCCGGCTGTGGAACCAGACGTTGATGCTTCACCACGACGTTGAGTCTGGAACTCAAGAAATTTTGCGTAAGAATCGACGCTTATCTGAACCGAACGAACGCTATTATCAGTAGCATCCGAAGTAATATTGGCAACAGGAGCTTTAGGGCACTGCCACTGGAAATGTCCTTGTTGGCCACAGTGGAAGCATGTTCGTAGTCGTCCTCCATCACGACCACCATTGCCGCGTCCGCCATCGCGACCATAAGTCCGACCACCTCGTCGTCCACCACGTCCACCATGAACGCCAGGACGAGCAGCTCTACCAAGGACAGATCGATCAGCAGGAGTATCTCCCGGAGTGGTCTCAACCACCTTTGCGGTCCGAAGAACACGAAAGTGGGCCTCCATCAAAGATGGAACATCAGATCCAGCAATGATCTGGAATCGAGCCGAGTCCGCATCAGGACGAAGAGATGCAAGATATGTCATAACATGAAGTTGCTCGCGTTGAGCCCGAGCTTCATTGATATCCGATGTCAGAGAAAGAACACGATCAATTTCATCCACCATAGCCTTGAAGGATCAAAAGTGATCCTTATGAGACTTGTCTCCTTGAGTTGTTCGGTAAACGCTAACAACCGAGTCGTATATGCGAGACAAGTCACGTTTTCCATCAAACGTCGTTTCTTGGACCTCCCATAGCTTCTTGACCGTGTCCGTGTTTTGAACCATGTCCTCGACGGACGGTTCCATGGAGTTCATCAACTGTGTAAACAGTCGACTATCATCCGTCTCCCACTGTTCAAATGTGGGATCAGTCGTCGCCGGAGGGCTGTTAGTCAAATGTTTAGATAGCCGCATCCCACGAAGTATTTTTTTAACTTTCTTCTGCCATGTTGAGTAACCATCTGGGCCGTCCAATCGACGGTCGATAAGTCGAGTCGAAGAGATCGTCGTGCCAGTGCTCATCGTGTTGCTGACGTCGTTACCATCATTTGCTTTCGAATCTGTCATCCTGAAATGGAAGCAACCGTCGCGACTTCTTTCCAACCCCAAAAATCACACCAACTTTACGAATGTGCTATAAATGTGGTCAATACCGTCACGCACATATGAAGTAAACACGTCAGGACACAGGAGAAAACACGATCATTCTCTGTGTAGGTTTGAATGTGAAGATTAGGGTAGGAAAAAAGTATTTGTTAAGTCCAAATGGCTTAATCTAGGAATAAAGCATTGGACCGTTGACTTTTTTATTTTTTATTTTTTTCTTTTTTAACTAGGGTTCGGAGGGTGTGTGGTGGCTGATGGAAAATGTTAGGGTTTTGAGCCATCGTGGGTGATTCGGGTGTCTGCACAGCAGATCCGGGGCGTGGGGGGATCCGGGTGTCTGCACAGCAGATCCGGGGTGTGGAAAAGCCGGGTGTCTGCGTCGCAGATCCGGAGTGTGGGGGAGCCGGGTGTCTGCACAGCAGATCCGGGAAGGAGGGAACCGGGGGTCTGCACAGCAGATCCGGGCGGGGGGGCAGGATCGGGGGGGGGGTCGGCGAAGGGGGGGCAGCAGGGGGGTCGACGAAGGGGGGGCAGTAGGGTGGGGGGGTCGGCGAAGGGGGGGTAGGGCAGTAGGGGGGTGGTCGGCGAAGGGGGGGAATTTATTTCTTTTTTTTGTGGAAATTTTTTTTCTTCCTTCTATGGCTCTGATACCATGTAGAATGGAATAAAATAGATATTCTTTATTGAAGAGAGACTGCATATATATAGGAGAGGCTAGCCTCCTCTCCTATTACTCTAAGCAATGTGGGACTAAAGCCCAATAACTAATAACTCTAATCTAACACTTAACAACAGGTTTGGTACTCAGAACATTGGTTTTTTTTATTATAACATTGTCGTCTCTTGTATATAGGAAGAATTTCAAAAATATTTTTATACAAGGAGAAAATGCCTTTCATTACAGAATACGTAAATAATGTTGAGTATATGAAATTTTTTGTGCAATGAGCAATATGACTTTTTAAGGCCTATATGCAAAATGATTCAGTTTTATACTATTCAGTTTCCAGTCGGGCCTGATAATTTCAAGTTTCAACCTAACTTGAACCCCACCCATGATCATAAGTAGAGCCAACCTCCCTAGAAGCCCACTATCCATTATGGACAATAAAATGGGATAATAATTTTCCATTAAGCGGACAGTTACAGCAGTAACACCCCACTAAATTGGACAATCCTATTTGGTCAAATCATGTTTGGTTAAAATACTACCACCCAATAGCATGTTGCCACCAGAAGCAGAACCATTCAATCAAATGATATTGAGCACGTTTATCATCTCTTCTCGAGAAACAAGTGGGATATTTCTTTGCAAAATGGTGCTCAATTTCATATGTGACAATTCCGCCAAGATCTCTTCGTTAGTTGGAGAAGAATCCACACGAATCGAATTTTTTGAGGAACGTATCAATAGAGAATTTAATTTGGTTAGACAATGTGGTTGATAAACAAGGATCAGTTTTTAGCAAGTTACGAAATGCATTGTCAAATATTCAATATGATTTCAAATATTTATTTTCGCTCAAGTAACGGATTCTAGCCAATTGAAAAGATCTTCTGATCATTCCACATATCATTTTGATTTCATTAGAAATAAGGATTCAGAATATCACACATTGATCGATCAAACAGAGATTCAACAACTAAAAGAAAGATCGATTCTTTGGAATTGAGATCCTTCCTTTCTTCAAATGGAACGAACAAAGATAGAAACAGATTGATTCCAGAAAATGTTTTGGATCTACCCAATGTCCCGGCTATTCGCGGAACGTGAGAATCATCTGCTTCTGGAAGAAATCGAAGAACTTCTTGGAAATCCTACAAGATTGGGTGGTAGTCCCGCTTATGGGGTCAAATCAATATGTTCTAAGAAGAAATATTTGAATATCAATCTCATCGATCTCATAAGTATCATATCAAATTCCATCAATCGAATCACTTCTTCGAGAAGTATGAGACATCTAACTCGTGCAAGTAAGAGATCTATTCATTGATAATAAAAAGAAAAAACGTGAACGGTGATTGGATTGATAATAAAATAGAATCATGGGTTGTGAACATCGATTCGATTGATGAAGAAAGATAATTCTTGTTCAGTTCTCCACCTTAACGACAGAAGAAAAAAAAAAGATTGAGAAAATTCTATTGAGTCGACTCATAGTGATCCTTTATCAAAGAATGACTCTGGTTATCAAATGATTGAACAACCAGAATCAATACTTACGATACTTAGTTGACATCCATAAAAAATATCTAATGAGTTATGAGTTCAATGGATCCTGTTTAGCAGAAAGACGGATATTCTTTGCTCATTATCAGACAATTACTTATTCACAAATCTCGTGTGAGGCTAATAGTTTTCATTTCGCATCTCATGGAAAACCCTTTTTGCTCCGCTTATCCCTATCCCCCTCTAGGGGTATTTTAGTGATAGGTTCTATAGGAACAGGATGATACTGTTTGGTCAAATGCATAGCTACTAGAAGCAGAACCATTCAATCAAATGATATTGAGCATGTTCCCCATCTCTTCTCAATACCACACTCAAATAGCATGTTGCCAACATGCTATTGGGCTAATAATCTTATAGAGGTAGTAGTCCTTTTCACCATTCTTTTTCCCATTTGAAACTCTAACCTAAGAATAGCAGAAAGTGTGACATCCCCTACCCCCTCCCCTCCCCCTTTTCTCATGGAAGGTTCATGTGATCTTCTGGTGATAACTTTTGTGCCAAGATGGAGACTTACTTCTGTAGTGTCCCCAGAGAAGACCAAATCTAAAATGGCCAAAATACATCTGTTTAAAGCCAATTTTTCAACAAACTTGGCTCTTAGAACCTAGCACAAATGTACAATCCTCAAAATATATATTGAATTAACTATTAAACTCTCTTAGAAATTTCATAATCGGAGAGCATCAATGTCAAGAAAAAACAATGTAACATAAGCTGACTATGTGAAGATTATATTTCAGAATTAAGGAATTCTTTGTACAATATTTCCAACATTATTTCCTCCATAAGAGAGTATTGCAACCACTTGATGGTATGTGCATGTATAACAACAAGCTGAGGATGGGTAGATAAATGTGGTTGGATGCACTCTGAAGTGCCAGGAAAGAGTGGGATATCCAGAATAGCATAGAAGTTGAACAAAAAGATTTGGAAAAAAAACTTACTATGATGCAGGAAAGATATGTCAGAAGAAGGATTCATAAGGTCGACCTGAAGGCTTCATACTTCCTAGTCATGGTGGAAGTGTAATGTAAATTCAAAGTCATGGTCATCATCATGATCTAATACCATTACCACCCATTAAATGGGGTCAGCTATGTCATGCAGGTCTAAATCCCAGATACAATGAATGACTGAAACTTATGAGCACCTTCCAAATTGGTGTCAACCCTCTGAGTTAGGAACCAAACTCCTGACAGGGAAACTATGGGCAAGAGGACATTTCCATAAATGATAAAGCCCTGTGTAGAGTTGGAATAATGGGATAAATTTTATTAATGAATAAGAGATGCAGGTCTAAATCCCAGATAGAATGAATGACTGAAACTTATGAGCACCTTCCAAATTGGTGTCAACCCTCTGAGTTAGGAACCAAACTCCTGACAGGGAAACTATGGGCAAGAGGACAATTCCATAAATGATAAAGCCCTGTGTAGAGTTGGAATAATGGGATAAATTTTATTAATGAATGAGAGCTATATATATATATATATATATATATATATATATATATATATTGACTAGAGATCGTCCGAGTTCGTTTGGAGTGACGGTTCCGGACCCCAAGTGTGTGCTTTGCAGTTTGGAACCTGAATCTATAAAGCATATCTTCTTCGAGTGCTCTGGCATGGCAGATCTGGTCGGAGCAGAGTCGTGTATTGGGAGTGTGCGCATCTGGGAATTGTATTGGGGACATCATTACGATGATCCGAGATAGCAGGGGTAGAGGGCATGACTGGCTCCGAACAGCCAGAGTTCGTCTGGCTGCTTCGGTTTGGCATGTATGGCGGAAGCGAAACCGTCGGATCTTTGAGGGGCTGGTCACCCCTCCGGTTGGTATTCTCCATAACATCGAGTTTGATGTAAATGCTATGGAGACTTGATGAGTGGGAGTCCCACTCTGGTTGTATGTTGTAAGACTATGGCTTTTCCTTTGGAATAAAATTCAACTTTTCCAATATATATATATATGAGGCTAACCCCTCTCACTACTGTTCTAGGCAATGTGGGACTAAAGCCCACTAATACTAATACTAATATGACTAATATATAATACTTAACAACCTCCCTCAAGCTGGAGCATAGATGTCAATCATGTCCAGCTTGTTACATAGAAATTGAACCCGATGACCTAAAAGAGGCTTCGTGAAGATATCGACTATCTTACCACCGGTCCTCACATGGTGAAAATTTATCATCTCTTTTGTATACTCATCATGGATGAAGTGGATGCCGATTTCAATATGTTTCGTCCTTTCATGAAATACAAGATTGGTAGTAATGTAGATAGCAGACTGATTATCACACCACATATCTGTTGTGCTTAATTCTGCTTCTTCTCCTAATTCTTGTAGAAGATGCTTTATATATAACATCTTTGTTGTGCCATGAGCAATGGCTCGATACTCTGCTTCTTGCTTTTCCAAAACACCAAGTTTTCGCCAATAAATACAGAGTAGTCAGATGTAGATCGTCTATCTGTCAGGCTTGCACCCCAGTTAGCATCAGTAAAACACTCAACACGAGTGTGTCCATGATTCTCCATCCAAATTTTTTTTCCTGGATTCTTGACTAGATAGCACAGGATTCTGAGAATTGCCTGCCAATGTAGAACACTTGGAGAAGCCATAAATCTACTTGCAACACTAACTACAAAAGAGATGTCGGACGAGACATGACTGCCAAGTAGTTGAGTTTTCCAACTACTCGTCAGGACCCTCTTGTCTGAAAGTAACTTAGCTCCTGGATCTATAGGTGAGATTGCTCCCTTGGCTTGCATCATTCCTGCATCATTCAGTATGTCCAGCAGATACTGTAGTACCCCGTCCTAACATTGTGCCCCGTTTTCGTCCACGGGGTGCACGAGAAAGGAACATTGCTAGGGGTGAGCAACGGTTCGGTTCGGTTCAAACCGAACCGATTATGTGAAAACCGTTTGGACCGAAAACCGAACCGTATTAACAAAACCCGAAGCAAACCGAACCGAACTACTGTAAATCGGTTTTAGGTCGGTTCGGTTTCAACCGAACATGAGCACATAAGGGGAAAAAATCACTTTTTTGATAACTCTTGATAACTTATTTGATAAAAAAAATTCGGAAGATTAGGAGTGATGTACTGAAGCATACTATATATTATTTTCTCTTTTTTTTGGAAAGAATTGACTTTACATGATCTTAAAAAACTGGCAAAATTCTTTCTTTCAACAAAAATTTAAACAAATATATATTCTAATAAAAATTTCTGAAATAAGAAAAAAAAGGATTGGAAGAAAAATAACCTCCAAATAGTTTCCATCATCGTCGTTCGACGTTCCCGTCGCCATTGTTCGATGTTCCCGTCGCCGTCGTCGTTGTCGTCTCCGTCTCCACCCTTGCTCATCCCCCCTCCTCCTCCTCCTCCGCCGCCGCCGTCGTTCCCGTCATCATCGTCGTCATCTCCGTCATCATCATCTAAAAGGCACTATTCTTTCATTGATAGAGAGAGATGATAGTAGGAGAGGGAAAGAGAGAGAGGCGATAGAGAGAGAGAGAGGCGATAGAGGGAGAGAGATGGGGTTGGTAGCGGGCGGCTGTTTGTAGAGGAGAGAGAGAACTAGGTTAGATTTAGGATTTTTTGTGTATATAAGTCATGACTCATGAGGGTAGTTTGGTAAATCAATATATTCTTAAACGGTTTCCGGTTCGGATCGGGTAGCATATCTAAAATCTGTCACCCGAACCGAAATCCGAAAATCTGATGTGTGGAAACAGATCTCCGACCCGAACACGTAAAAATCGACCCGAATCTCTATTTCGGGTCGGATCGGGGCGGTTTTCGGTTCTAGAACCGATTTTTGCTCACCCCTAAACACTGGCGCAATCGATTCGGTCGGGATCGGTCGAATCGGTCGAACGGGAAAGATTGAATTAAGATCCTTTTCTCAGTATGGAAAGGGTTCTTCGGAATCAATTCCCACATTCAGCAGATTGCGCCTCAAGGATTGGCTCTGCGGCTGAGTCGGAAGAGACCTCCCGTTGCCCTAGTTTTCATGTCGTACTTGATTTGGCTTTGACTTTGGTTTTCGTGGATGCGTTTTCGTGACTGTTTTCGATGGATTTTTATGGCTTGCGTTTTTGAACTTCACATTCGTATCGAAACTTCTTGAATAACACAGTGTTCTAATCAGTTGCTTATGCGATCAGGTGATCACGTAGGCGACATTTGAGCAGCCAACCAGTCCCTCGCCTGAAGCAAAGTCTAAGGTGAGTGGATAACCTTCTTCGCCTCGACCCTCTGTTTCAAAATCAAACATGAAACACAAATGAAATGCTTGTCAACATAGTGTAGAATCAAAGAAATCATGGCACGATTCTTCACGACACTCTTGCTATAGAACTGTTGTACGCGAAAACTAATGCATGCTTTCTGCCCCATTTACTTAGCCTATGCAAGCAGAAGAATGAATCGATTAACGTTTATCACAACGGTATGGCTAAAGTGAATAAATTGACCAAGTTCAAAAGAAAGGCTGAGTTTCGCACATAAAAGAGAAATGATAAGATTCTAGAAAAAAGATAGCATTTTTCAAGACTCTGCAAAACGGTCATTGGACAACTTGTCGACAAGGTGTAGTTTCCTCGAATGGTTGCCTAGGCCAAGGAACCGATTCGGCCCGGGAGGAACGAGTATAGCAAGCGCCAACCTTTCATCGGCGTGGGTTATTCGGAAACTTTCGCACATGGTTCGTTATCCGCCACAAAAGGGTCACCGTCTAACCCAGCTATAGTCCATGATGGCTTAACATTGCCAGTGACCTTCACACCATTTCATTGTTTGACTAATGCACGTGACACGGGATGAATATGATAGCTGCTCAATGTATACAATTTTATATGCTTGCCTCAAACATGTTAACATGCAAATCAAGCAGGAAGGTTAGAAAGATCACAAATGTAGATAACATGTTTTATAAAATTGCTTGAACCAAATGCAGAGCTTGGGTTTAATTAGCCACTCGCCAGTACATGTGATCGTACTGACCCTCGCACTTTGTAGGTGCCAAAAATCAGGAAGAACACGCCAACTAGTTAGCGACGTTCGTGCTTTTGAAGCTTCGACCGCACGTCGAAGACCTCGCCGCTGAATTTTGAAGACTCTCTCCGCAAGTCCAAGAAACATGTCTCGGCATCCCCCCAATCCAGATGGCTAGAATACTTTTGTTGTAAATAAGGAATATATGTATGTAACAGTTATCTCATCGACACTCCTTTTGTAATTGAGTCATGTTGTAAAGTCCGCGCGGCATGATTGTAATGGAGTCTGTACATGATGTCTATTATCAATAAAATGAAAAGTCTTTCTGTCGCAATATGTTATTCAATTTGTCTGCGCTCACTCTCTTAGATGTTGTGTTTAGGATTACCTTATGACTGCCTTGTGCGATCGCAAATTAGGTTGCACAAGATCACGTCCGGAGGACGACTATCGATTCTATGGAATCGGGGCATGACATAATGGTATCAGAGCACGACTTTGCGTCCTTGGCCTCTAGTGTTGATGTTTCTAGTCTCAAACCGTTGACCTCGTGTCGATGAGATGAGTTGTTCCATACGCTGAACCCAGGACATTTTTTGAAACTAACGAGAGTTGCCTTTCTTTTTCCTGCAGTTGCGGAACCTCGGACAGAGGACGAGACAAACGCTTCCAGCGGCTCGAGTAGTTCCAGACCCGAGCATTCCGTCAACCCAACGAGGATGACGCCTACCGTAGTCGGATCTTCCGACGACCCGATATAACGAATACTGCAGATGCTCGAAATGCAGCAACGTCAAAATGAGCTCCATCGTTAGCAGGCGGAGGCTCGTCAGACCCAGTTTGATAATCGGTTCGAGGCTCAATTCAAGCTGCTGCAGCAGCAGCTGAATACACTCTAACAAATAGTAGAATCGGTTCGAGGCTCAATTCAAGCTGCAACAGCAGCAGCTGAATACACTCTAACAATTCTACGATGACGCCTGCCGTGACCGAGCCTGCGGTTCGATTCAATGAAGCTGAACATGAGGCGTCCGTGCTCTCACCTACGGCACCGAGAAGTTCTAACTTCGACGTGTCAAAATTTATAAAAAGTTGTCTCACTTCCTTCAACGGCACAAAAGATCCCTCCGTGGCGATCGACTGGTTGGAGGAGCTGGAAGACAGATTCGAGCTTCTGGGTGTCAAAGAATCAAAGAAAGTCGCTTGTGCTCAACAACTACTTCGAATGAACGCGCACGATTGGTGGGTCGTGCAGAAGCGGGCAATTCGACGTAAAGATGAGACGACGGCGATCTCGTAGGCCACATTCAGAAAAGCGTTCGAGACTAAATATCTTTCTGCAGCAGTGCGACAGAAAAAAGAAAACGAATATATGCAGTTGAGGCAAGGGAATACGACAGTACGCGACAGATTTCAACAAACTAGCCAAATTTGCTGGAGCATGTCTACTTACAACTGCAAGTCGAGTTTGACGATTCGAAGTGGGCCTGCGATCCTCTATTCGTGCCCATGTTTCAGTGCATGAATACAAAACCATGGACGAGACACTCAACCATGCCCCTCCGTCTGGAGTCCGAGTATCCTCTTGCTACTACTAGCGTTGTTCACTTTAATAACAAACGCCATAGTAATGCAAGAGGTAACAATGCACACAAGCGTCAAAACCGCGACAACCGAGGCAGCAACCAGGCAAGGTTCGAATAGTCTGCAATTTCTGCCACAAGGAGGGGCATATGGCCAACGAGTGTCGATTGAAGAGTGGAGCATGCTTCGGGTGTGGCCGAACGGACCACATTGCATGTAATTGTCCGGAGAAGCCGAACTAGTGCCCCCAACAACACCAACAAAACCGAGGCCAAGCACCTCGGGCTTCACAGACCGTACCACAGAATGGCCAAGACCGTCGCCCTAATGTCCAAGGCCGCGTCTATGCCATGACTTGAGACGAAGCATTCGTATCTGACACAGTCGTGATAGGTATACTGCATTCCAATAATAAATATGCTCGTGTATTGTTTGATTCAGGTGCCACGCATAGCTTTATATCGGCAAACTTTACTGTCGAGCACAAATTTCCCCTGACACGGCTGGGTCTCGATCTTACTGTTAATGTACCGTCGGGCATGCCACTACTTGCAAATGTAGTCTGCGGAGACGGAATCATCTGTATAGGTGGTCAAAAGGCCAATCTTGGTACGATAGTTCTAGATATTAAGGACTACGACATTATTCTGTGGATGGATTGGCTCGGTCCGTGTAATGCAACCATCAAATTGTGCTGAAAAGATGATCACATTCCGTATACCTAGAGTGCTTAAATTCTGCTACTCGTGTGGTAAGGCGTCGCCGACCTACATGGTGATCTCCGCAATATCTGCTCGACGGATACTGCATTCTGGGTGCGAAGGATATCTAGCGTCCGTTCGAGGCATGCGACAGGATGGTACAAATGCGGGTCAGACCGACGTTGTGGCATAATTCCCAGAAGTGTTCTCGGACGAACTGCCCGACATACAACCTGATTGAGAGATTGAGCTCACTATTGACACATTCTCCGATACTCACCGATCTCTAAAGCCCCATACAGAATGGCCCCTGCAAAGTTTAAAGAACTCGAAGTACACTTACAAGAGTTGCTCGACAAGGGACTCATATGACCCAACGTCTCACCATAGGGAGCGCCCGTGCAGTTCGTCAAGAAAAAGGATGGCTCAATGCGTCTTTGTATCGATTACGGCGAGCTGAATAAAGCCACCATCCGGAACAAATACCCCCTACCCCGCATAGACGATCTGTTTGATCAGTTGCAAGGAGCTACGGTGTTCTCTAAAATTGATCTGCGCTTGGGTTACCATCAGAAATGAGCCGTATGCGCCCTCCTGAACTTGGTCGCATGAGATCCAGTGACCTTGAGCTGCATGGACTCTATTTGAGCCGCATGTGTCTTATCTTCTCCTGGCCGCATAGGCCTGAGCCGCGTGGTTCTCATATAGCCCTGTGTACCATTATTTATCATTATTTGCCCACGTTTTGTAACTCCTTATTATATATTTTTACTTCCATTTTATATCCTTACGCTTTTGTCATGAACTTGATAATCACGAATTTGTTTAATATGTTTGGATATGATACCTGAGCATGACCTGACAGTGACCCGTAGTGGTGCACTCCTGACCAGTAACCTGACATAACCTGATAGTGGCCCGTCGTGGCGCACTCCTGACAAGTAAATTTGACATGATAACCTGACATGATTATCTCGAATAGCTGTTGCAACGGCTACCTGACATGGCATGACCTGTATAAATTTCCTGGACGCCGTGGGCGAATGTGCTTGTACAAATAATCCAGTCCTGTCTGCATCATGTCTAGGATGGGACTCCTGAGTACCACGGTCATGAGTACCTACTGAAATGGACTAAGGTTAATAACTAGATTAATACATTAGTCATGAAGAGATTTCCCAGCTACAGGCGATCCCGTTACCTGGGTGCGCCTTGGGATCTGTAGCCTGCCGTCGAGTAGGACACATTTCCAGCACACTGTCATGTGTTGCACCCTTCAAGCTACCTAAGGGTACATACGTTTCCTGGATGATGTACCCACCTGAATTCAACCCCTAATTTTTCAACCCGGGTAACCTAGATGGTCTGCAGAGCTTGTGGATGTGGAATAATCTCACTGCATCTTGTTAGTAACTAGGCCTGTGATAATCCTAGTTAGTTAAAGTATCAAGCCGTAGATCTTGCTTGGCCGTAAAATGATTGGATGGAGTCTAACCAGTCTAGTCTTGTCCTGATCCTGTTCCCGATTGTTACATGACCAGAATGCTTGTATTTATTTTTACTGGTAAATGGTGAGAATTCCAAGTTCTGTTCAGACGAAGGGTTACAACCCCGGTCCTTGTTTGGTTTACGGGTTGTAACCTGGCTATCTGAATAGTCCCATGGTTACCTCATCGTATATCACCCTGTCATGCTTAATTCCTGTCTTTTATTATACCATTATTATATGTTGTGCTAATTGCTGGTTTTAGTTCCTAAGTGAAGTCTCCTTTGTGGCACTTGCTCTTTCTGGGATCTGACCCAGCTAGTTTTGTATGGCCAGATTTCGGAGCAGCTCCAGAGGATCTACCAACCTTCCAGCCTGATGGTGACCACCAGGCGTAACCAGGGCAACGAGTGGGTTATTTTTGGCTCTTCCACTCTATTGTAAAAATATTCTTTTGAGGCGTTTAGCCGATGAGCACCTGTTTAGCTCGATTGCATTTTACTTACTGTCTGCCTACGGGCTGTAACATGATTGACAGATCCTAGGGTTGATCATGTATGACTAAACTCTTGCTAGTCCTGACATTTTGTAACGACTAGATTCATGATCAGCTGAATATGTAATGTTTGGGACGCCTTACTATTGTATATTTAATGATTATACATCTTGTAACTTTTACTTACTTGCTTGTGATTGAGACAATAGGCTTGTTCATGACCTTAAGAGACTGTTGGCTTGTAGTAAACCCTCATGTATCTAGACAGCCGTGACCGTATGATGAAGTGGATTCCGTTTCATTATACGTAGCTGGCTATGTCTGCCCCCGCTCTCTAGTATTCTGGTTCTGGGGCGTGACACGATCAACTCAAGATCAAGCCGAACGATGTGCCAAAGTCCGCCTTTCGTACTCGATACGGCCATTACGAATTCTTGGTAATACCGTTCGGCCTAACGAACGCCCCAGCTGCCTTCATTGATTTAATGAATAGTATGTTCTGACCATTCCTCGACAAGTTCGTAGTAGTCTTTATGTAGGTCCTAAAAAATCAAGTTGCATCAATCAACAAAGTCAAAAATGCAAGATATTCATCATTTTGATGAGTTGTGCAGACAACAGATTGTGCAGACATCACTTTGCGCAGGCTGGTTTGCGCATGTTTCCAACTGCGCAGGCTGACGTGGCAGAAGTCATCATTGACTGAATCAAATCATATCTTCCTGACAGCTGACAACACGAATAACGAGGAGGCTGTTCATTTTTGACGCCGCACAGTGCTTGAGGGCGGCTGACAGGTGGCAGCGCAATCCGTGTTTGCGCAAACCACTCATGCGCAATCCGTGGTTGCACAAACCATTTCTGCGCAGTTCATTTTGCATATTCTACCAATATAACTGACCAATTACATGTGGCATTCATGCCATCAATTGCTCATTACGTGGCAACTGTCTATGCACGATCATGCGCATTTCAATCAAATGATGCCATGTGTCCCAGATAGTTGGCCCACGATCCAATAACTGCTTGTGCAATCCAGTGCTGCGCAAACCAGTTGCTGCGCAAATCAGCTTGCGCAGTCCAAAATAACTGAAAGTTAGTTATTTTCAGAACTCTATAAATAGAGTTTCAAGTCTTCATTTCAAGGGGATCAAGATCAGAGATCAGAAATCAGAGAGTTCAGGAGTTCTTGCCAAAGTGCTGCTGCATTCTTCCGAGACTTTTGTCTTCAACTTCAGAGGCTTTTGCCTTCAGTTTCTATAGTTGTTTTCCACTTCAAAGGCTTCGTCTTCACAGTTCACATCGTCCAAGGGATAAAGCAATCGTCATCAAGATTGGATTCCTATAGTTGTAATTTTCCCAGAATTCTTGTAATCTTTATTACAGTTTGTATCAATAAAGTTTTATACTTTTGTTTTTGCAAACAAAATGGCGACTCTGCTGGGGACAACTTTCTCCTCCGACGAGGAAGTAGCAACTCAATGTGACGTAGCGTCTATCGGGAAGACGCAGAAGACGCTGGTTGTTAAGGTCAACCAGACAGCCTACGAGGCGATGCTCAACTCCAAGACCACTCCCCGTACTGTAGCCACTTCTGCCAAGAGCAAAGTGCGCTCAGTTTGGGTCTCCAAGTCTGCATAATCTGGCAGTTTTGCCACCAAGGATGCTGTACCAATTGCTGCACAATCTGCTAGTCAGACTGCTGCATAAACTGCTGTGCCAACTGTTACACAGTCTGTCTCAGCAACTGCTGCACAATCTGTTGCAGTCAAGGCTGCGCAATCTGTTGCAACTGTTGCACAGGCTACTTCATATGCTGCCTTGTCAAAACAGAAGACTCCTATGACTCTGGCGCAATTGGCAGTGGCTTTTCCTGCGCAAAATAGCACTCCAGTATCCAAAATGCATCCCAAGCACTCTAAGACAAGGACTCCTGATGCACTTTCTACCAAAGCTTCTACTGCATAAATAACTAATGCACCTTCCACCCATGCGCAAACCAAGTCTGCGTAATCCAAGAAAAACAGCCTTTTGGCTAAATTTCCTTCTTCTCACAATAAAAGAAGAGATTCTACTCCTCTTCCCAAACACCCTATTGCCCCTGCGCAATCCACTGAGGGTAGTCCTTTGACTATTCCTCCTTCTCTTCAAAGCAAAGGAAAAGGTCCATTGGTCTTTTCTCAAACTTCCTTGTCTCATGACTTGGAAGATAACAGAGGAAAACGCTCTTTAGCTAACCCTTCATCTCAAAACAAAGGAAAAGGCCCTTTAGTCTTTTCTCAGTCTTCTTCAGTCTTTACTGAAGAAGATCCATCTCAATGTGTCTCGGCTCCAATCAATTCAAGAACTCTGGCAAACAAGGATTCTTCTTTCCTTTATAACAAGAGTACTTGTACTAATCAAAGAGGTATTCTGCCTACTCCGATAGCAGAATTCCAGGACCTCCCGACTCTCCAAATTTGTCGTTCCAGACAGGGAAAACTGTTAGTGTCTCAAACAGAAACTCCTGGGGGTGAATTTGCTGACCTCAGAACTTATCTTAATCGACCTACTTCGGTAAAACGCAAACAGCCAATGCCGAAGGTTAAACATCATCAGAAACAAATCTCCAAAGTCAGAAATCCCGACACTTATGCCAATGAAGTGAGTACTTCCCTGTATACTCAAGGGACTAAACATTTGAAGAATCGGAATCATGTTCCAAATGTTATCAAAGAACAGATCCCTCGGAACTTTCCTCGTCCTGTTGTAGATCTTCGAGAACATCTAAGACAAAAACAGGATAATGTCTCAATATCTCCATCTCAACCATCTGATCATCACTGTAATCATAAAGTTATCATCCAATGCTGTTGTCAAACGACAAAACGATCTGTCTTCGATCGTTTAACTTTTGCTAAATCTGAACCTATGTCAGAAGAAGACGAAGTTTTGTATGCTTCTGTTAACATGACTTCCCGAGACACTGGGGGTAAAAGATGCTCTAAGCATGGTAGACTCCGTAAGCCAAGCCAACAGTATTTGGAATTACTTCAAGAATCTTCTGAAGGAGTATTTCAACATACCCGTTCCCGAAGCCGAGATACAATTGGTCAAAGGAATCTTCCTCAAAATCCTTCAAGTCATCTCCCTGTTTCCCAGTCAGAAGATGATTCATTTTCTGATTACAATGCATACAGTGAAAGTTCTGAACAAACAGTATCTTCCACTGTGCCAAGAGAAGTGACAGCTTATGTTGTCACCGATGATCCAGATGCTTCAACCTCCGCAAATCAGGAACAACGAATTGCTGCACTCGAAGACAAATTAAAAACTATGGCTGAGATGGTTGCTAGTATGCATTCCATCATTGTAGCACAGCATGTTACACCACCAACTGCACCTATTATTAGTCCAGAGATCATAGCATCTTCAATACCTGCCAATACTGGGCTGGGGGTAGTGCCTCCCCAAATGCCTCCTGTACAAGTGCAAGTACAAACTACGCCTAGCCATTCAGGAGCTGGGGGTAGTGCTTACAACGCTGTTCCTCCTCCTACCACTACAACTCAACCTGCTCCTTCTTCTTCATCAGAAGACGCCAATGAAGCTGTCAAACTCTTACGAACCCAGTTTAAAGCATTTAAAGAGAAAGACAATCTACAAAGGTTGGGGATTAAACAACCCTATCCGGTTGAATGGAAGGACGTCCCGTTTCTCCCAAAGTACAAAATCCCTACAATCTCTCTGTTCGATGGCAGTACTTCCCCGAGTCAATTCATCAATCATTTTGAGGTAATGACTGTTCAACTTCAGCCAAATAACGCTCTTCTTACCAGAGTGTTCGTCGGTTGTTTAGCCGGCGTAGCATACGACTGGTACAGAAGTTTGCCCGATGGTTGCATCACATCCTTTTCAGGTCTCAAACAAATCTTTCTGGAACGGTTCTATGAAGGATTTAATGATATGACTATGTCAGCTCTCAACAAAATCAAACAAAAACATAATGAAACTGCTGAGAGCTTTATTGAACGGTTCCGCCGTAAAGCCTTGAAAATGCCTCCAGGGACTCCAGCTGCTGTCACTATTGATACTTGTAAGGCGAATCTTTTACCTATTATCAGTATGTGGACGGGATCAACCCAATTTCAAGATTGGCCCTCATTCATCGTCAACGCCAAAGCTGCTGAAGTAAGTGCCGACAAGTTCAAACAATTGGGGGTACAAATGTCTAATCCTGATCGCGATGAGCATCAGAATTCAGGTGGTGGCAATCGCTAGAACAATCGCAAAGCGAAAGAGACTTTAAACATTAACTTGAACAAAAATAAAGAATCTTTGGCTGTCAATGTGGCCTCACCTACATCTACTCCTACTCCTTCTGCACCTCCACCGAGGGAACCTCGTCCGAAGGTAGAATATTCCTTTGACGAAAATGACACGGCAAGTATCTTTGAGTGTTTACTCAAAAGCAATAAAATTCAACTCCCTGATCCAAAGAAACCTGATGAAGTCAATAAGACTGATCATCCCAAGTATTGTGTCTATCACCGATTCATTGGACATCCTACTCGAGCATGCTATGTGCTCAAAGGTAAGATTCAAGAGCTTGTCAATGCAGGTGTAGTCACTTTGCAACAAGATGAGAAGACTGTTACTACAAATATGGTTTCAGTCCAATTTGAAGATTTTCCTCCGCAGATGATACAGCATGGTGTCATTCCAATTCCTAAAGCAACCCTTGAGATTGAGAATCTCCCGCTTCCATCCAATGAAGGTCTTATTCCCTTGTCTCTTGACAATGGTGAAATTATGTGGATCCATCCTGATCTTGCTCCAGAATTTGAGATATCTTCCAAGAAGAAAACTCGTTCTAAAGGCAAAACCAAAATCTGCAACATGGTATCTTTTGATCCCATTGTTGACGAAGAGATTCTGTTAGGCACCAGATCAGGAAAAGCTTATTTAAAAGATCATTCTGAAGGTCAAAGGGATCCTACTTCTTCTTCCGAACCTGCTCTGGCACAACCTGCATCTGCTGAAGAGGTCCCTTCTACATCTTCACCAGTTGTAGTATCAATTCCTCCTAAGCCAACAACGGCTGACAAAGGCAAGCAACAAGTTCGATTTGACAAACCTCTAAAGAAGTCATCTCCTACTGGGCTTGAGAAGCCTTACAACTTTGATATATTGGCTCAATTAGCCAATACACCAGCTAGGCTGTCAATCTTTGAACTCTTGCGTCTTTCCAAAGAGACACGAGAAACTCTAAGTGAAGCTCTGATGCAGGCTGAAACTTGCTTAACTCTTCTCAAGAAGCCAGAATCAGAATCAGTCTCTTGTCATCACAGTCATAGTGTCTTGGAACTGATCCCAAATATTACCTTCACTCAGGATGATATGCTAATGGAAGATAATAGACATGATCGTCCTCTTTATTATACAGGATATGTAGATTCAATGAAGGTTGATCGTATCCTGATAGATCCAGGGTCTGCACTTAGTATTATGCCAAAGACAATGCTAGATGCATTGAAGATACCAGTGCATAGTCTTTCAACCACGATAACTACTATTCTGGGATTTAATCAAGGAAAGAGTGAACCTTTGGGCAAGATCCGCCTAAAACTCCAAATAGGCAATCTTCGCACAAAGGTGACTTTTTATATCATTGACAATCATGGTTGTTCTTACAATGCTCTCCTGGGAAGGCCATTCCTCCATGAACACAATGTCGTTCCATCAACTCTTCATCAATGCTTTAAATACGTTGATGACAAAGGACAAGTTCACAAGGAAGTTGCGGACCTTTATCCTTTCAAGGGTGTTGACGTTTATTGCAACGATGCTCGTATGTACAAGGATGAATTTATGAAGGTGGCATTGGCTATGGATACTGAAGAAGATCAAAAAGCAGTACCTCAAGACACTCTTATCATACCTGTTAAGGGGCGAGTTTCTCATCCTCAATCTTCCAAGCCACTGGTTATTCACTTACCAGTTCAAAAGAAATCAGTTGATGCTGATGAAAATCAAAGGGAGCTCACCTCTTCTGAGCCACTTGTTATCGACTTACGTCGTAACAAAGACAAAAAGCAGCTCATTCCTTCTGAGCCACTTGTTGTTGATCTAAATCGCAACAAGGAAAAAAGGGAGCTCACCTCTTCTGAGCCACTTGTTATCGACCTCCGTCGTAACAAGCCTCCTCCACGTTCTTCTTCTCCCCCTCTTGTAATCAATTTGACTAAACCTGCTAAGGTTAAAGGTCCTGTTGTAAATACTGATGTACAAATCAATGAAAAAGCACCTACTTTCCAGTATATTGATGTTATTTATTATACTAAAAGTTATCTGGATATGTTAGATAGCTTCCAATCAATTACACTGGGAGTCGTACAATCTCTTCAGACAGAAGTTTCGCTTGAAGATCCAGATGATTCTTACCGTATTCACCCTTCTTTGAAGAAAGGTGAAAGTCCAGCATTTTTATATAAAAGACCGGAAACAAAGATTAACTATTCGGATGATAGCAAAGTTAACGATACGGGACGTCTCCAGTTCCATCGTTATAGTCAACAATCAAAAGACATCCTCCGAAAGATGGGTTATGACTTCAAAAGCGGCTTTAACTATGGTAAAGGTAGACGAACTCCCATTCGTACAACAGTTCCAAACGGAAAATCACAAATGTATTATGACAGGACCAAGAAAGGTCTCGGATATACTTCTCCTCCACTGTTATCCCCAGCAGCTTCTGAATCAGATAGTGAAGAACATTCTAATTCTTTTGATTCCAGATCATGGGATTCCGATACCAGCATCGGTGAAGTCCATCGTATAATCGTATCTTCTAATATGGTCTCCGTTGAACTACCAGAAAACTGTGATGAAGATATGGAAGAAAGTCTGAAAATAGATCCTTGGGCTCAACATATGGATAATCAATGGGTACTTCGTTTTGAACAACGTGAACCTCCTACTGAAGATCAACTAATTCAAATTGATGTAGGGGAAAAAGAGTCACCTCGACCAATCTTTATTAGCAAGAATCTTCCAGAAGCAGATAAGCAAGAGTTGATTCTTCTCATTAAAGAATATATTGACGTCTTTGCTTGGAGTTACGAAGACATGCCAGGTTTAGATCCCAAGATTGCTACTCACAAACTGAACATTCTTCCTAATGCTAAACCTGTCAAACAGTAACAAAGGCGATTTAAGCCTGAAATGATGGACGTAATTGATGATGAAGTCAAGAAGCTCATCGCTTGTGGCTTTATTCGAGAAGAGCAGCATCCTGATTGGGTAGCCAATGTCGTCCCAGTTCTGAAAAAAACTGAAAAAGTTCGAGTCTGCATCGACTTCCGAGATCTCAATGAAGCATGTCCGAAAGATGAATTTCCTCTTCCTATCACAGACGTCATGATTGACAATACTTGTGGGTTCGAAAGGATATCTTTTATGGATGGATTTTTCGGATATAATCAGATCAAAATGCATCCTGAAGATGAAAAGCATGCATCTTTCCGCACTCCTCGAGGAGTCTATTGTTATACAGTGATGCCATTTGGTCTCAAGAATGCGGATGCAACCTACCAACGGGCTATGAGTACCATTTTCAGAGAACATCTTCGTAAAACAGTCGAATGCTACGTGGACGATATTGCTGTTAAAAGTCGTCTAAAAGAAGATCACATCCAAGATTTGAGAACAATATTTAATCTCATGCGTCAACATCAGCTCAAGATGAATCCCACCAAGTCATTCTTGGGTGTCTCTAGTGGCAAATTTCTCGGCTTCGTCATTACCTCTAAGGGTATACACGTGGATCCCGAGAAGATCAAAGCCATCCAAGAGATACGTCCTCCACGCAACCTAAAAGAGCTACGAGGATTCCAAGGCCGACTTGCGTACATCAGGCGATTCATTTCGAACTTGTCTGGATGCTGCAGACCATTCACTCAACTAATGAAGAAGGGTGTATCTTTTGTTTGGACTGAAGAGTGTCAACGAGCATTCGACGATATCAAACAATATCTTATGAACCCACCAGTTTTGGTGCCACCTATCTCTGGCATTCCATTCTTGATGTATGTCCGTGCTATGGACCATTCATTAGGTGCTTTACTTGCCCAAAAGAATAAAGAAGGCCATGAACAGGCTATCTACTATCTTAGCCGAACTATGATTGGTGCTGAACACCGTTATAGTCCGGTCGAGAAAGAATGCCTGGCTCTCATGTTTGCTGTGCAAAAGACGAGGCATTATATCATTGGTCAAACTATTCATGTTATATCTCGAGTTAACCCTCTCCGGGTACTCATGAAGAAACCGAGTACACTTAATTCTCGGTTGGCTACATGGGCAATCCTGCTAGCTCAATATGACATGGTGTATGTTCCACAGAAATCTGTCAAAGGTCAAGCGTTGGCGGACTTCTTAGCAGCTCATCCTGTTCCTGAGACATCTAAACTCTATGATGAAATTCCTGACGAGACATTAGAAGTCAACATGATCTCCGAAGAGTTTCCAACCTGGCGTTTATTCTTTGATGGTGCATCAAGAATTGGACCAAATGGTGCTATAGTGGCAGGTGTTGGAGTTGTTCTCGTTTCTCCAGACGGATTAACTATCCAAAGAGCCTACTCTTTAGATGAACCTTGCTCCAACAATGTGGCAGAGTACAATGCCTTACTTGTCGGCCTTCAGCTAGCTAAACAACTGAATATTGAATATCTGGAAGTCTATGGTGATTCTAAACTGGTTGTGAACCAGGTTAGAGGAACCTATGAAGTCCGTCATCAAGACCTGGTGCCTTATCATGAAGCGGCAATCAATATAGCTACATCATTCAAAGCCTTCTTCATTGACTATGTTCGACGAGCTTGCAATACTGAAGCCGATGCTTTGGCCAATCTTGCAGCTGTCTTAGCCATCACTATCAAAAGGCATCAGGTGGTGGTTATTTCTAACCGAGAACTGTTCTGTATTGAGAACAATCGTAATATTGAATTTAGCAATCTTGCTGAAGTCGAAGTTATTGATGACGATTGGAGAACTCCTTTTATCGATTTCGTATTACATGACATACTCCCTGAAGATCCTAAGGAGGCTACAAGCGTTCGACGTCGATCTCTACGATTTTATTACAATCAAACCACCAAAGCACTCTATCGGCGAACTTATGATGGTCTTCTTCTACGTTGTTTAGCTAGTGATGAAGCCAAACAAGTGTTGCGTGAAGCTCATGATGGCGTCTGTGGAGCACATCAACCTGGTCCTAAATTACAGGATCGCATTAGACGTATGGGTTATTATTGGCCCTCTATGGTATCAGATGCCATTGAATATGCAAGGAAATGTCGTGCTTGTCAAATCCATGCAGACTTCATTCATCAACCCTCGGAATTCTTACACCCGACTGCTGCTTCATGGCCTTTTGAATCTTGGGGTATGGACATCATAGGTCCTATTAATCCTCCTTCTTTTAGAGGACATCGGTTCATATTGGCGATAACCGATTACTTCTCCAAGTGGGTCGAAGCTATACCTCTAGCTGAAGTCAAGACTAGCAGTGTCATCAACTTCGTTAAACACCATGTCATCTATAGATTCGGTGTACCTCGCAGAATCATTCATGATAATGGACCTCAATTCATTAGTCAGAAGTTCACTAGATTCTGCGATGATCATCGGATTAACAATGTTGCTTCGACGGCTTACAATCCTGCCGCTAATGGTTTAGCTGAAGCCTTTAACAAAACCATTATTAAGCTCCTTAAGAAGTTTGTATCCACTAACAAACGGAATTGGAGCGAGAAACTTGGCGAATGTCTTTGGGCCTATCGAACTACAGTCCGCAATCCCACAGGCTTTACACCTTTCTCTTTGGTGTATGGCTATGAAGCTGTCCTTCCTTTGGAGTTACAAATTCCTTCTTTAAGGATTGCTATTGCCAATGAGCTCACCACAGAAAATAATGACCTTCTTCGACTTCAAGAGTTGGAAGCATTGGATGAAAAGCGTTTAATGGCTCAACAGCATATTGAGTTATACCAAGCCCGCATCTCAAAGACATTTAATCGTAAAGTGAAGGTCAGAGCCTTTCAGCAAGGAGAACTTGTTCTAACGGTCAGACGTCCTATGACTATGACTCATATGAGCAAAGGGAAATTCGATACGAAATGGGAAGGTCCCTATGTTGTGAGCAAAGTCTTCTCAAACGGAGCTTATCAACTTTCAGAACTTGATGGTCGAGTTGCTATGATGCCTATCAATGGCAAATTCTTAAAGAAGTATTATGTATAAATGTAAATACTTGTAAATTATCAGACAGAATCTAGTTCATGAATAAAATTTAAATTTTATTATATGATAGTACATATTAAAGGTCACTATCATCTTTTTCTATATTGGGACGAGGGCCACTGCCATCCTTCTCAAAAATGCGGTCAGCAAAAGAGCCGAGAACCTCCTTGCTGGATCCTACAAGAAACTTGCAGGCGGCCATCCTCATGGCTTCTTCTTCTTTAGTCTTTCCTGGTTCGAGCAGGAAGTCCAAAATGTCCCGCGGTGGTTGGGGTGCAAACGAACCTTCGCCTGCTTCTGCCTCCTTCGGCTGAATTGGATCGGCAGGGCGTTCTTCAATACCCTTCTGAACCTTCGAGACAGTCTCAACCTTCTTAGATGCTTCTCCGGAAAACATTTTTATGTTGAAGAGTAGAAGTGTTCGTTCCTGTCAGATTTCTGCTATATTTATAGACAGAAGTTCTTCAATTAATGAAGCATTACATTCATCCGACGGTTCATCCGTTCATTAATACCTGACGGTTCATCCGTTCATTTATCACATTCATCCGATGGTTCGTCCGTTCATTAAACACCTGACGGTTCATCCGTTCATTTATTTACACTCATCCGACGGTTCGTCCGTTCGTTAATATCTGACGGTTCATCCGTTCATCTATTGTGACGGTTAACCCGTTCATTTATTATCATTTGACGGTTAATTCGTTCATTTCAACATCATTTGACGATTTACCCGTTCTTTCATCGTTACTTGACGGTATTCCCGTTCACTCATTTTCATATACATTGACGATTCATCATCGTTCATCTTCTACATCAGCAACTTGTCGTTTTCGATTAAGTTGTCAATAAATATCTATCTATTATTTATATCTGAATAAGATATGCAATAAATAATGGAGCCACAACAAAATGTCCTTTATATCAAAAAATGAGACATTACAAAAATGCAGCTACAGCAACAAAACCCAAATACAAAATCAAGAAGGAGGGACAATCAGATTGTCAATTTGCTGCTTCAATGTCTGCAGCTCTTCTTCGTGTGTCGACGCTACTATCTTTCTTGCCTCCTCCATCCCGCTTTCTTCGTCAAAAATGGGCATATCTACTGTCCTGCGGGTGATCTCTTCACCATGAGTGGTCTCATACTCATTCCTTTCCTCAATCAATGCATTAAATTGTTCAATCACCAGTTGGTGATTAACAGTTTCTTCTTCAAACTCTTGTTGAAGGCGAGTAATTTTAGCCTTCAGTTCAGCAAGTCGCCGTCCTTTGCTTTCAGCCACTAGAGTAATTGATTCTATTTTAGAATTATATTCCGCTGATTTTGCTGAATGAGCTTCTAACAGATTTTGAAGAGTTAACCTTTCTATATCAGCAGCTTGAGCCAGCCGCTCAAATTCAGCTTGTACTAAAGAGTCTACATCTTTCTTCTTGAGTTCTTTATACTTCTTGATGGAGACTTCTAGTTCATCCAGTATATGTTCAAGGAGAGTGGCCTGAGCTTCGTCTCCTTGGTCTCTTATGGCTCTTATCAAGAAAGAAGTGGGCTTCCTAACCATGATGAAGTCAGCTCCTTCTTTCTCTATCATTTTTTGGACAAGGGATCTCAGTGATTCAAAGAAGCATTTGGTAAATGACTGGATAACCTGCTGATTGATGGCTAAAGTTCCAGGAGTCGCTGCTACTCCCGATGAAGACGGGGTAACAGGTTGCTCGATTCTTTAAGGTTGGACAATAGGCTCTTTAAATAAGGGAGCCAGAGTAGAGCTGGTTGCTCCTCCTGTTTGATCTTCTGCAAAAGTAAAATTATTATTTTACTAATTGATTGTTGATGAACAAAAAGATCAAATTAAGAGCAATGTTACCTTGGTTTGGTTTAACAACGAGTTCATTCCTTACTGGAATGGAATACTGTTGAACAGAAGTAGCCTCCGCTGCAACAGCCTGACTGCTGCCCGCCTCAGAACCACAAGATAAATGATGACTACTGCTAATAACCACTGTTGGCATAGGTACCATAATCAGGTCCGTTGGAGGTATTGGCAAAGTCTCAAGATCTGCAAATGAAGATATTAGTTATCGGTTCATTGTAAAACAAGAAAAGATTGTTAAATCTCGTTTTATACCTTGAGGGTCGGTGGCGGGATTTTTTTTTAGCACACCTTCGTCGGCTACTTCTTCAGGAGATATTTCTATCTCAACATCGACAGCCTTTTCTGCAGGTGCCTCCACTTCAATATCCTTTTTAGGATTTGAAATATCATCGACAGTATCAAGAGATCTATGTTCTTCAGTTTGCTTTTCAGGATCTTGTAAATACTCATCAACATTTTCGGATGAAGAACCATCCTCGACTTCTTCTTCTTCTTCTTCTACTGCTGCATTTCCACTGCTAGTCGCAGCCTGATCTTCCTGTAAGCTATAACTGCAGTCCTCCAGAGCTGCAATTATTTCACGGTCTTCTTCCTCACGAAGAGTCCTGGGAGTAGGAGGAGGTTGAGTAATATCTGCAATAGGAGAATGAGGTTGTACAACACCTTGTTCTTCCTCTAAAATATGTTCTCTAGGCTCTTCAATTCTTGGGGCAACATCTCCCCTCTGTTCATTCTCCTCGAGAGTTTTGCTCCCTGATTCAGAAGCGGGTGTGGGGGATGCCATTAAAAGTCCTGCAGCAGCATCTACTGAAGTCAGGAGTTGTATAGAAGAAGACTCTTTCAAGACTCTTCTGGTAACTACTCTTTTCTTTCTGTGTAGAGGCCTAACAGGACTCTCTATATTTTCTGGCTCTGTTCGCTTTTGCACGGAAGTTGGTGTACTGGCAATTTCTTGATGAGTCTCGGCCAATTGCCGGGATTGAGATCTGGTAGTCACCTTTTCAGAAGAAACATCAAGAATCAATTTCTTCTTCGCCACAGGAGCAGGAGGCTCCTCTCTTCTTCTCTTCTTCGCAGGAGATTTACCCACCTTCAGTGAAATACGAAGTGGTGCATTCACTTCTTGGGGGAATATAATATCCCTTGTAGTTTCCAGAGGTACATCTGTCGGTTCCTGCGCCTCCTCATTTATAGGGATTGATGGAGCAATTCTCCCTCTTCTCAATCTTGTTGCAGTGGCGAAACTATCTGCGAGATGGAAATTCTCGGCAAAAGTATTCATTGATGTGTAAAACACGGAGTATGTAAAAAGCATTCGAGGACCCTGAGGAGTAGTCCTTGCTGGCATGGAGAAAGTGGCTTTTGTATCACGAGCATTGTAATAAGCCCAAGCCCTAGCTCCGTCTATCAGATAACCCTTGCCTTGGAGGCAGGTAATTGCGTTCCCTACGTGGAACTGATCATACCCAAACTGTCTAGCAAAACGGCTTGGGAGGTATGGTTCTAAGTAGCACTCTTCTTCGAATCGGTAGACCAAATGAGATGGTCGAATTGTCTTCAACCATTCAAAAGCGACACGAGTTAGAGGCTGCAGTTTCGAATCCACCATATTCGTGGGCATCTGATCATACCCAGCAGGAAAAGGAGCGCAGCAGAAGTTCCAGCCTCTGTTCAGATTCAACATAAATCTACATTCAGATAAGGAAGTATATTTCCATTTTCCATCGGAATACCTTTGAAGAAAACTGCCGTCAACTGGTCCCATGCCAGGATCCATTAGAGTTGGATAGTGAAGAAGCAACCATCCAAACAAATATGTATATGGCAATTCTAAGCGAGGGAATTCTCTATCTCCTTTCGCTTTCAACATCAAGTCAACATATAAACGGAGACTGGCGTTCAGCTTACAGGTCATTGCTGATAGTAAGTCCATTTTATAGCCAAAGACCAATTTAACAGCTGCAAACAAGACGCCACGGTGAAAACGATCCACTGCACTGGATCCGGAAACCACGAACCTTCGCAGCCAGTATGTCAAGAATCCCGCCAATTGTGCTTCTTCTGACATGGGCCTATAGCCCATTCTCAAGTAACTTTCCAAATTATCTCCTCTCTTCAAAGGAGGATATTCATGGTCATCCATCACTTCTTTATCAAAATGACCACTCTGTTCCATTAATTTTCTGACCTCTGTATGGCTCAAAGGTTTGAAGAAGGTTGGGTAACATTTATCGTTCTCCTTGGTTTTCTTCTCCTCTATATGATTAAGAAACAGATATGGTAGCCACTTTGAAGAATAACAAGTATTGGCAGTGGCACTCTTGTAAAATAAAGAGCAGATCTTGTAATGGCACAATAGTTCTTCGAACACTGTCACCATCTCTGGATTCTCTTTCCTGAGCTTGTTCAACTCATCATTTGTTGGTACATACTCCTCATACGGAGCATCTGCCATGGGCAAGAACGAGATATACTTCATCTCGTGGAGCGCAAAGCCCATCTCTCCCCCTGGGGTCATGAAAGTTTCGGTCCTGTAGTTGTATCTCTCAGCTAAGGCTAAGAACATATGAGGATTGAGAGCAAATCCATATACAGTGGCATGCACTGCTTCATACAGGTTGATTTGTTGGAGTCTGTCTTGGAATTTTCCCAGAACCCAATTTGCGATATAACTCCATCGCTTGTAGTCTGGATTCACCAATCCAGTCATTCTTATATCTTGCTCAGGATATTTTCCTTCAACCTTCGCAAACTCATTTGCGAATATTGGTGTCCTAACAGGCATTAGCATGGAGGAGTTCTCTGGTGGAATGCAGCCAGGTCTTAAGCCTCTCAGTAGGACACTATATCTGTCGGAAGAACTATAAAACATATCTTTATGATGTGGCCCCTTCTTTACGAAGATTTTTCCTGCCCGAGCATCCTGAAAAAGAGTGATATTCTATTCCATCTTCCTAGGGTAGCTTGCATGAGCGTACCGTGACAAAGGAAGGCAGCGAGCGATGTCGGGTATAAAAAAGGATCTATCTTGCTGGTGAACTACTCTATCTTCCATCCTTGGCCTGGGCTGAGAGGCTCTCTCAAAGTCATCACCGAATAGGAATAAAGGTTTTTTGTGAATTACAGCATCAGCTGATTCTAAAGGCTGTCCGTTCATCAAACACATCAAAGTTTCATTGTCCTGTGAAATCAATATAGCCTGACGGGAGGCCGGCAGATCATATTGAGGGTAATGGACATGAGACAGATCCTCTTTGTATTCAGACTCTGTGAGGGTTCCCACAAAATGTTCGTAATCTGGATCTTTATTGACTTCAACTGCATCAACAAACAGATGAAAATTAGTCCAAGGCAAAGTTTTTGTTTTTAAACATAAAATATGATTTGCGCAACCTCAGACTGTGCTGATATGATTTGCGCAATCTCAGATTGCGCTGACATGACTTGCGCAACATCAGTTTGCGCAACATAAAAGTTGCGCAAAGCAATGGTTTACGCTGATATCTGTGTAACTTAATCGTTTGCGCTGACTTCCTATCAGCACAAATCAATAAATTGCGCAAGAATGCAGCCTTCATAAAAATGAAGAACTGATAGTTCATGCAACCGAAACCCTAAAAAGGGTGGCGCAATATGAACTTATCTCTAAAAAGAGATGAGTTTCAAGGGAGTCGAATCACCCTAAGAAGGGGTTTTCGATCGGTTCAACTACCTCTCAGAGCAGGATGTGCGAATTCGTGTCGGGAAGCTCGCCGTGCAACCCTGTCAGAAGACTCGGCCGGAGCTTTTCCCTTCGCGGCGGCAGTAGCGGCAGCATTTGATCGTCGTGGAGCCATGACAAATCGTCGGAGAAGAAAGGAAGAAAGAGTTCAGAAATTCTCTCTCAATTGCACGAAGACAGCAAGTAAAGAATACTTTGAAGTATGAGGAGGACTATTTATAGTTTTCAAAAAAACGAAACGGCCGCCTCGGATTGCGCCTAAACTTGTGGTCTATTCGCTTTGCGCAGACAGCTCATCATATTGCGCAAAATGATTCAACATTCAAAAATTCAAAGTATTTCGAAATTTTGAATACAATCAACTTTCGAAAACTTTGAAGGGGGTCTTGTAGGTCCTAAAAAATCAAGTTGCATCAATCAACAAAGTCAAAAATGCAAGATATTCATCATTTTGATGAGTTGTGCAGACAACAGATTACGCAGACATCACTTTGCGCAGGCTGGTTTGCGCATGTTTCCAACTGCGCAGGCTGACGTGGCAGAAGTCATCATTGACTGAATCAAATCAGATCTTCCTGACAGCTGACAACACGAATAACGAGGAGGCTGTTCGTTTTTGATGCCGCACAGTGCTCGAGGGCGGCTGACAGGTGGCAGCGCAATCCGTGTTTGCGCAAACCACTCATGCGCAATCCGTGGTTACGCAAACCATTTCTGCGCAGTTCATTTTACATATTCTACCAATATAACTGACCAATTACATGTGGCATTCATGCCATCAATTGCTCATTACGTGGCAACTGTCTATGCACGATCATGCACATTTCAATCAAATGATGCCATGTGTCCCAGATAGTTGGCCCACGATCCAATAACTGCTTGCGCAATCCAGTGCTGCGCAAACCAGTTGCTGCGCAAATCAGCTTGCACAGTCCAAAATAACTGAAAGTTAGTTATTTTCAGAACTCTATAAATAGAGTTTCAAGTCTTCATTTCAAGGGGATCAAGATCAGAGATCAGAAATCAGAGAGTTCAGGAGTTCTTGCCAAAGTGCTGCTGCATTCTTCCGAGACTTTTGTCTTCAACTTCAGAGGCTTTTGCCTTCAGTTTCCAGAGTTGTTTTCAACTTCAAAGGCTTCGTCTTCACAGTTCACATCGTCCAAGGGATAAAGCAATCGTCATCAAGATTGGATTCCTATAGTTGTAATTTTTCCAGAATTCTTGTAATCTTTATTACAGTTTGTATCAATAAAGTTTTATACTTTTGTTTTTGCAAACACTTTATCGACGATATACTCGTCTACTCGAAGAATAGGCAGCAACACACTGAGCATCTACAGACCATGCTTCAGACCCTTCAAGAAAAACGGTTGTATGTAAAGCAAAACAAATGTAAATTTTGGCTAAGCAGTGTCGCGTTCCTCGGCCACATCATTTCAGCTGAAGGCATTGCAGTCGACCTAAAGAAAGTTGAAGCCGTTGTCGATTGGAAATGACCCGTGTCCGTCGGCGAGATTCGAAATTTCCTTGGCTTAGCGGGATACTACCGACGCTTCGTGAAAGACTTCGCGAAGATCGCATCGCCTCACCCAGAAAGGAGTCACATTTGAATGGTCAGACGACTGTGAGCTTCCTTCCAGGAATTAAAGCAACGGCTCGTCTCGACCATGATACTCGCACTTCCAGATGGACTGAGGGTTTCCAGATATTCATCAATACGTCTGGTTAGGGCTTGGGGTGTGTGCTGATGCAGCAGAACAAGGTAATATTTTTTGCTTTCCAGCAGCTAAAGCCGCACGAGAAGAACTACCCTATTCATAACATGGAGTTAGCGGCGATTGTGTTCGCGTTGAAATTGTGGCATCACTATCTTTATGGCGTGACGTGCACGATCTATACCGATCATAAGAGCCTCAAGTATCTATTCATACAAAAGGAACTGAACTTGCGGCAAAGGCATTGGCTTGAACTGATCAAAGATTACGACTTGACCATTGACTATACGCCAGAAAAAGGAAATGTTGTGGCGGACGCTCTGAGTCGGAAGTACATCGCCTCACTATCCATCGACCGCATATTGCTACGCGACCTAGAAGAGATGGGCATCGAATTCCCAGTCAGATTCAGGAATGTACAGTTGGCAAAGTTGTAGTTAGAGCCGAGCTTGCAAAAAAAGATCATGACCGCTCAGAAGAACGATCCGTTCCTGAAGAAAATACGAGAGCTAATCTCGACGGGTAGGACGATCGACTTTACGGAAGATGAAACCGGCATGCTTTGATTGACGGGTAGGCTATGCGTTCCGGATAATTCAGAACTTAGAAAGGAGATATTGTCGGAGGCGTACTATGTAAAGTACACCTTGCATCCCGATAGCACAAAGATGTACAAGGACCTCCGCACAAACTTCTGGTAGCACGGAATGAAAAGAGATGTGGCACTCTTCGTGTCACAATGCATGGCTTGCCAGCAGGTTAAAACTGAGCACCAGAGACCGGGCGAGAAGATGCAGAATTTGGCAATTTCGGAATGGCAGTGGCAGTACATATGCATGGATTTCATTGTTGGTCTACCGAAGACGTCGCGGGAAAATGATGCCATTTGGGTCATTGTCGATCGACTAACCAAGTCAGCGCACTTTATTGTCATTAAAATTACTTGGAGCGTTGATCGCCTGGCTCAGATTTATCTTAACAAGATAGTACGGCTACACGGAGTCCCGGTATCCATCATCTCTGATCGAGATGTACGATTTCTATCACGCTTCTGGAATAACCTTCAGTCGGCTTTAGGTACCAAGTTGCAGTTTAGCTCAGCTTACCATCCCCAGACCGACGGCCAAACGGAGCGTGTAAATCAGATTCTCGAAGACATGTTACGGCTCTATGCAATTGACTTCAAGTCGAGTTGGGACGTTCATCTACCTCTGGCCGAATTTGCAGACAACAATAGCTATCAATCCAGCATCCAAATGGCGTCATATGGAGCCTTATACGGACGAAAGTGCCGATCACCCATTTGATGGGACGAAGTCGGAGAGCGGCAGATTCTCGGCCCAGAACTGATGGAACAGACTGTGCAAAAAGTTCGGCTAATTCGGGAAAGATTAAAGACCGCACAGAGTCGTCAAAAAAGTTATGCTGATATTCATCGTTGACCCCTTGAGTTTCAAGAAGGCGATCAAGTATTTCTTAAAGTGTCGCCTATGCGGGGAGTTACCCGGTTTGGTGCAAAGGAAAAGTTGGGTCCAAGATTCGTTGGACCGTTCGAAATACTCAAGCGGGTCACCCCAGTGGCCTATCAAATTACCCTGCTGCCGGCGCTAGAAGGTGTACACAATGTCTTCCACGTCTCTCAGTTGCGGAAGTACGTGCACGACCCTAGCCACGTGGTAGATTTTGGTCAGCTGGAGCTGAAGTCCGATTTATCTTACGTTGAAGAGCCAGTTCAAATCTTAGAACGCAAGGATAAGTTGTTGCGGAATCGAACAATCCCTATCGTCCGTGTACTCTGGAGGAACCATTCAATCGAAGAGTCAACGTGGGAACTTGAATCGGAGATAAAGGAGAATTTTCCTTCATTGTTCTCGTAGAGGTAGGTTCTATTCTTAAGTTTTGAGGATGAAACTTTTTCTTAGTTGGTTATGGTGTGTGTAGTGTCCCGTTCCTACATCGTGCACCGTTTCCGTCCACGGGGTGCGCGAGAAAGGAACAATGTCGCTATCGATTCGGTCGGGGCCGATAGGTTGGGATCGGCCGAATCGATCGAACGGGAACGATTGAATTAAGATCCTTTCCTCGTTATGGAAAGGCTTCTTCGGAATCAATTTCTACATTCAGCGGGTTGCGCCTTAAGGATTGGCTCTGCAGCTAAGTCGGGAGAGACTTTCCGTTGCTCTGGTTTTCATGCCACACTTGATTTGGCTTTGGCTTTGGTTTTCGTGAATGTGTTTTCGTAAATATTTTCGATGGATTTTCTTGGCTTGCATTTTTGAACTTCGCATTCGTATCAAAACTTCTTGAATAACATAGTATTCTAATCAGTTGTTTATGCGATTGCAGGTGATCGTATAGGCGACATTTGCGCAGCTAACCAGTCCCTCGCCTGAAGCAAAGTCTAAGGTGAGTGGTTGACCTTCTTCGCCTCGACCCTCTGTTTCAAAATCAAACATGAAACACAAATAAAATGCTTGTCAACATAGTGTAGAATCAAAATAATCACGGCACAATTCTTCATGACACTCTTGCTATAGAACTGTTGTACGCGAAAACTAATGCATGCTTTCTTATGTCCCATTTACTTAGCCTATGCAAACAGAAAAATGAATCGATTAACGTTTATCACAACGGTATGGCTAAAGTGAATAAATTGACCAAGTTCAAAAGAAAGGCTAAGTTTCGCACATAAAAGAGAAATGATAAGGTTCTAGAAAAGAGAGCATTTTACAAGACTCTACAAAACGGTCATTGGATAACTTGTCGACAAAGTATAGTTTCCTCGAACGGTTGCCTAGGCCAAGGAACCGATTCGGCCCGGAAGGAACGAATATAGCAAGCGCCATCCTTACATCAGTGTGGGTTATTCGAAAACTTTCGCACAGGGCTCGCTACCCGCCGCGAAAGGGTCGCCGTCTAACCCAGCTATAGTCCGTGATCGCTTGACATTGTCAGTAACCTTCACATCCTTTCACTGCTTGACTAATGCACGTGACACGGGATGAATATGATATCTGCTCAATGTATACAATTTCAGTATGCTTACCTCAAACATGTTAACATGCAAATCAAACAGGATGGTTAGAAAGATCACAAATGTAGATAACATGTTTATAAAATTGCTTGAACCAAATGTAGAGCTTGGGTTTAATTAGCCACTCGCTAGTACATGTGATCATACTGACCCTCACTCTTTGCAGGTGCCAGAAATCAGGAAGAATGCGCCAACTAGCTAGGCGACGTTCGTGCTTTTGAAGCTTCGACCGTGCGTTGAAGACCTCGCCGCTGAATTTTGAAGACTCTCTTCGCAAGTCCAAGAAACATGTCTCGGCATCCCCCCAATTTAGGTGGTGGAATACTTTTGTTGTAAATGAGGAATATATATATGGAACAGTTATCTCATCGGCACTCCTTTTGTAATTGAGTCATGTTGTAAAGTCTGCACGGCACGATTGTAATGGAGTCTATAAATTATGTCTATTATCAATAAAATGAAAAGTCTTTCTCTCTTAATGTGTTATTCAATTTATCTGCGCTCACTCTCTTAGATGTTGTGTTTCGGATTACCTTATGACTATGCTTTGTGCGATCGCAAATTAGGTTCGTACGACATCACGTCCGGGGGATGACTATCGATTCTACGGAATCGGGGTGTGACAGATACTTCCTTTGAGACATTACAATGTTCCGCGTATCCCGTGTGACCTCAATGCCCAAGAAATAGTTAAATGATCCCAAATCCTTTATTTGAAACTGTTCTCCTAGAAACTTCTTGAGGCCTGTAATACCTTAGCTATCGTCTTCCGTGATTACAATATCATCAACATAGACACCAAGTAGTACCCTTCCTGCTGATGTCTGTCGGTAGAAAATCGAATGATCCTTCTTCGATTGACACATGCCAAACTGAGTAACAACATGTGTAAATCGACCAAACCATGCACGAGGTGATATTATTTTAGACCATAGAGGGCCTTCCACAGATGACACACTTTACCCTCCCTTGCAACGAATCCAGGAGGTGCATCACATACACTTTTTCATCAAGATCCCCATGGTGGAAAGCATTCTTGATATCCAGCTGAAGCAATAGCCAGCCATAGCGAATAGCCAAGGCCAAAAGTACACGAACATATGTCATTCTGGCAACTGTGAGAAGGTCTCAAAATAACCCTTACCATAGGTCTGAGAATATCCTTTGGCCACCAGACAAGCCTTTAGGCGATCAAGAGAGCCATCCGGTTTCACTTTGATCGTAAATACCTATTTGTAACCTACTGCATGTTTACCAGGAGGTAAATTGACTAAGTCCCAAGTATGATTCTCTCGGAGAACTTTTATCTTCTCGTTCATATCAGCACGCCAACCGGAATATTTGAGACCCTCGTCAGCGTTTTTGAAAATCTGAATCTCATTAATAGTAGCCACCAGAAACTGAGTGTGGCTGGTAAGTCTTTAGTAGTTGTCAACATACAAGAAATGATCAGGACAAGCACGACGATGGCGAGCTGCTGGCAGAATAGACGGAGCTGCTGGCGGAACAGGCGAAGGCGAATCAGTGGAGCCAGAGGAGGATGACTATGTGGACATCATTGGTGATGTTTGTGTGGGTAACGTCGGCACTGATTGAATCGGTGTCTGCAGACCATCGGGCCGGGTGACTGGCTCGATAAGAGAGAGTACCCATATGGGGGCTATTATGTTTGAGCAGAAAATATCAAGAAATCCTCTATCGAATAATCTTGGGGAACCAGATCCGTTGTTTGTAGAAGTGAAGGAAATTCGGTTTCAACAAAGGTAATATCCCGAGTGAAAAAATACTTTCTCAAGACAGGGAAAAAATATCGATACAATTTCTGTCATTATGATACCCAAGAAAAATATATTGTATTGTCTTAGGAACTAATTTAGAAAGAGTTTGGATATCCCGAACATAACATAAGCAACCAAAAATTCTGAGAGGTAGAGAAAATGGCTCTCGCCGAGATATAGCCTAGAAAAAGGAGTATTACCATTAAAAACTGACTATGACATGCGATTAACAAGATAACAAGCGAAAAGAACAGCATCCGACCAAAATCTCTTGGAAGTACGTGCTTGAAACATAAGAGCACGCGTTGTTTCCCAGAGATGACGATTCATGCGCTCGGCCACACCATTCTGTTATGGTGTGTAAGGACATGAAATTTAGTAGATGATACAATTGTGGGCCATATGAGTATCGAGGTTACGAGATAAATACTCGTGACCATTGTCAATCTGAAATTTTTTAACTGGAAGACCAATTGTGCTTTGGTTTCAGCATAAAATTGCACCAAATGTTAAATATTTCGGAGCAATTTTTCATCGGATAAACAAACGTGACATGAGAGTAGTTATCAACGAATGTAACAAAGTATTTGAAATCCATGGTTGATTCCACCGGACAAGATCTCCATATATAAGAATACACCAACTCAAAAGTAGCGGAAGCAATTTTATTATAACTCACCGGATAGGAAATCCGATAATGTTTAGCGAAATAACAAGACGTACAATTAAATAAAATAGGAATATCTAAAGATGAGTACATTTTCTGGAGTGCTTGGATAGATGGATGGCCTAACTGACAATGTAACTCAAAATGATCGAGTTTCACGTCGGTACGAACAACCAAAGAAGATACGTCAAACAAATACAAGCCTCCAGCCACATGCCCCTTACCAATCGTTTTTCCACTCTTTAGATCCTTAAAAACACAACCATTAAGGAAAAAAGTTACCGAGGAATACAGTTCACGAGTAATTTGACTAATTGAAATTAAACTGAATGGATTTCCAGGTGTAAGCAATACAAAATTGAGCGACAATTCGGAAGAAAGGCTGGCACTTCTACGTCCTCGAACTGTCAGAGAACTGCCATTGGCAACAGTAATGCCATAAACACGACTGACATGGACATAATTAGATATCATACATGCGTCACCGGTCATGTGAGCAGACGCACTAGAGTCAATTATCCACTGCTTTGGCTTTACTAAGCAAGCTGCTTAGTATCCGGCTGTGGATCCAGACGTGGAATCTTTACCACGACGTTGAGCTTAGAAATCAAGGAACTCTGTATATGACTCCGAAGTTATCTGAACAGATCGGACACCATCATTAGGAGCATCAGTTGTGATATTAGCGGCATGTGCTTTAGTACAATGCCAGTAGAAATGGCCAAGCTGATTACAATTAAAGCATGTACGTTGTTGCCCTCCATTGCGACCACCATTACCATAGCCTCCATCACGACTAGTATTGTGGCTACCTACGTCGTCCACTATGACCACTACGAAGGCTTGTATGAGCAGCACCATGAGCAGAGCGATCAGCAGGAGCATGAGCATCACTCGGAGTGGTTTCTACGACTTTTGTTGTTCGAAGGACACCATAATGTGCTTCCATTAAAGATGGAACGTCAAATCCAGCAATGATCTGAGATCGAGTAGAGTTCGCATCAGGATGCAGAGAGGCAAGATATGCCATAACATGAAGCTGTTCACGTTGAGCCCTAGCTTTATTGATGTCTATTGTAAGGGACAATATACGATCAGCCTCATCAGTCATAGCCTTAAAGGTCCTAAAGTGATCCTTATGAGATTTCTCTCCCTGATTAGCTCTGTATATGCCAAAGACCGAGTCGTAAATACGAGATAAATCGCGTTTGCCATCAAACGTCGTTGTTAGGACCTCCCATAATTTCTTAACAGAGTCCGTATTCTGAACCATGTCTTCCACCGATGGTTCTATAGAGTTCATCAACTGTGTAAATAGTCGAATATCATCTGTCTCCTATTGCTCTAAAAAGAGATCAGACTTTGTTGGGGGATTGTCAGTCAAATGTTTAGACAACCGCATCTCTCAAAGCATCTTCTCGATCTTCTTTCATTAGGTCGAGTAGCCTTCTGGTCCGTCTAACCGTCGATCGACAAGTCGAATCGAGAAAATCGTTATGTCAGTGCCAGTTGGTCCCGCCATTGTATTTTCGACACTAGTATCTATAGCACTGCTATTTGCCCCAGTACTAGTCATCTCGCAATATTATCGATTCGACCGTCGATTTGATCTTTTGAACTTGATAATCACATCAACTCTACCGATGTGCTAGTAACGTGGCCAGAACCGGCATACGCATAGAAAGTAGAGATGAAAGTGGATTACACAAGTCAGGACAGAGAGGTAACCCAAGTTACCGTCTATGAAGATCAAGTAAGGAAAGAAATAAAAATTTATGCAAGACAAGCACTTTGTCTTCTCTTTGTTAAATTCCTAACACCAATATTGGAAGTCAGAGGTTCCTGCAAACAAACTTGTTGTTTACCCTCTGAGTATCCCAAGCCAATGTTTAGGACAGAGGTTCCTGTAAACAAACTTGTGTTTATCCTTTGTGGATCCCAAAAAGTGAATGTTATAAAGTCAGAGGTTCCTGCAAACAAACCATTGTTTACCCTATGAAGATCGCAATATTTTTTTTGAAACTAGGTTAGGATTTGGAGGGGTTAGACGGCGGCTGGTGGAAAGAAGCAAGGGTTAGGATTTTGCATAAGATCCATGGAGGGAGGGGGACGGGTATTGTATCACGAGGGGGGACGGGTACTGTATCATGAGGGGGGACATGTTTACTGTAGTAGGGGGTGGGGGGCAGCAGCCAGCCGGGGGGGGAGGGGGCAGCAGCCAATCGAGGGGGGGAGGGGCGAGAACGGGGGAGCAGCTGCAGGAGCAGGGGTGGGCAAGCCGGGGAGGAGGAGCCGGGGGGAGTAGGGGGGAGCGGCGGGGGGAGGGGGAGTAAAGGGTGGCAGCTAGATTTTTTTTCTTTATGGGAGAGAGAAGGATTCTGGCTCTGATACCATATAGAGTTGGAATAATGAGATGAATTATGTTAATGAAGGAGAGCTACATATATATAGGAGAGGCTAACCCCTCTCACTATTGTTCTAGGCAATGTGGGACTAAAGCCCACTAATACTAATACTAATATAACTAGTATATAATACTTAACACCCTGAAACATGAGGCATGTCATACTGATCATACTGTTTAGGCTTATCGATCCGAAATAACTGATAGAGGGCCATATCATTATGGGTCTTTGAGATTAAGGATTTTTGGACTTGGTTAATTTTTGATGCACATGTTAGGGTGCATTTATTTTAATTATATATGCATATGGTTGCACATTGCAAGGGACATGCACAAGAACTTTAGTCATTGGTGGCTCGTAATAGGGTTAAAAAGGGGGGCTTGGGAAGTAGAAAAAAATAATTGTAAAATATCTTTGGTATGGGAGGCCCATGTTTTAAAACTAGGACCTCCAACATATAACATGACTATCTCAATTAGAGATCATCATTTGGTAATAATTTGAGTAGCGGATGTCAAAATTTATTTATATGTTTGGCAAAATTATCAAAAAGAACTTCATAATTTTTTCCTAAAATCCAGTAGGGACTTCAGCCCTCATTCTCATTGCCTTCCATGTGGGTCCACCCTGCACTTTGTTGTGCACATGGTTGATTCCTAGGATTAGTTATATTTTTTTAGTTTTATAAAGATGGATTAAATTTGATAACACTCTAGTTGGCATGCTAGTTGACTTGTTCTTGAATTTGGGACATGCTAATCAACATACTAGTTGTTTTTTAGGATCAAAACTTCTTTGGAGGCCAAGACACCTATGCAGCAGACTCACATGGAAGGCAGTGGGAGCTCAAGCCTCCACTAGATTTTAGGAAAGAATTGTAGAGATAATATTGCGAAGCATACAATGAATTGAGCCTCCACTACTCAAATTATCATTAAATGGTGGTCTAATTGGTAATAGTCTTGGAGGTCTTAGGTTCATAATTAGACTTCTCACATTAAGGTATTTTACAATTATTTTTAATACATCTCAAGCCTTCTTTGCAACCCTATTAGGAGGTTCCACTGCCTAAAATTCTGGGATCTGCCCCTGTTCCGATGACTATATAAACTCATCTACTATTCTACTGTACTTTTTGTTCATTGAAGAGGTTAGAAACTTATTAATGGTTTTTGTGCCCATTGCTTAGAGTAGATTTCTTCTTTTATTTCTTCCACAAATGTAAGCCTAAAACCCTCAACCCCTCTCCCTTCTTCTTTGAAACCCAAATCCAAACCAGTAAACCCATTGTCCAAATGCATCCACTTCAGCCAAATACATCTACTTCAAGACAAGTTTGCTCAGGTTGGAATCAAGGCTGCTGATCCTATGATCTCAGTACAGAAGTCATTTGTGGTAGATCCATCATCCGTGGTTTCCACTTTCGCCCTTCGTGAGCACTTGGGCTATTTGCGAATTAGGTACACTTGATCCTTATCCCTTGTCTTTCATTCGTAAATTGTTTACAAGCTTGTTGGGATGTGTGTTAATTATTAACAATCATAGTGTCATTAATTGCTTTCACTTTATTCTTTTTAACTATTGTAGTTTGACCTGTACATATCTGTGCTCTATATGACCCGAATTGCATCAATAACCTTACAAATTCTTGTAGACTATTGAAGGAGATGCATTCATGTCTAAGGCACAATAACTGCTAAAGAATCACGGTGCAACATATTCTTAATTGTTGGACGTAGTCATGAAGGCTTCAAATATGTCCTTTAGGCTTCAGCTAATTACTATAAAAATCTTCCGGTATTTGACAAATAGTGACAACATAAATAGACTATCAAAAGGATTCTTACCCAGTCTGCATCAGGTCCTTCACCAGGAACCAACACATTTACTTCACTTGATTTAGCTGTAGTTATAGAAGTCTGCAGTGAATCCTTACTTAGGTATAGTTGACAACCTGCCGTATTGTCAATTGATATTGTCGGTGCTGAACCCTGCACAAATTTTGAAAAAGATTTCATAAAGCAGCAATGCTAATGAAGCAAAAGATCCATCTTCTAATGGTTACATGAGCTGATATGAATTTTTTGGAAACGGATTTTGGACAACAAAGTCATATGGATAATTCTAAACAACAGTCCCCATATAGCTGGGCTCAGTGTTCTAAATGGTCGTCGAGGCAGCCGCCTAGGCGTTAGACGGCCGCTCTCCGCACCGCTTTTGCCGTTGGCGGTAGAGTAGGCGGCCAAAGGAGGTTTGACGGCATAGGCAGGGGTGAGGCCGCAGAAGCTGGCATCTAGGCGGAGCAATACCCGACTAGATGTTTTAGCAAATCAGTTTTGCATGCATTATGGATCTATGGTTCACTTTTACAATATTGAAACTACATAAATCTTTGTTCTACAACTTAGTTATGCATAAAAAATCCTTAAAATATGCATAATATGAAGAAAAAAAGTGGTAAATAGTAAAAAATGCTCAAAACGTATCAAGCACCTAGGCGGTAGGCGGACCCACCGCCGCGCACCCGCCTACCGTGTTTAGAACCTTGCTCAGAATCGAGAAATTAAAGAGAATTAACTTGGAACAAAAGTGTGATCGAGTATGATCGACTCTCTTGTGCACATAGGATGATTAACTGAATGATGTTACAAATAAAACAGTAAAATAAATCCGAGCAGAAGCATTTTCTAGCTATAATATAGTTTAACAAATAAATTGAAGACCTTAAACTCCTCATATATATGTTCTATTATTCCCATCATATGTAATTAATGAGTTTCCTGTCACATGTCACACATTGGCAACCTACTTAACACGTCAAATGGACAGTCAAGGAACAAGACCATGGAAGCATGGTTCTTAAAGGCTTAAGATGTTAAACTTTCACCACGATATACGAGAGAAGGGGGGGAACCTAATATGATCTCTGGCTTCCCTTAGGAACTAACAATGACTAAACCAATGTACACTAGAAAAAACTGAAATAAAAGAATATATAATATGAATCTGGAGTTTGTCTTCAATGAAGTGAGTGTGCTGTTTATTATTTTTAAACTACATAAAGAAATATCTTTAAGTACCTAGGTTTCAACAATGACCCAAAGGAAAGTACCTGGCATTGGACCTCAACACCATTGCAGTTCACAAGTTCACATGCAGCTACAACATCCTGATTTAACATCACAATAATACAGCATTACCATATAGTATAGTGTAGTCACAGTCTCTAAATTATGTGCATATGCATGAAACTATACTGACCGTAAACACAAGTCCCATTTTGGTGCACTTATCAATGGTTATATTGTTCACTTTCCCTGCAAAATGTGAATATCATTGCTTTATCAACTATTCACAATTCTGGTTAACTAAAAATGCAGAAGTCGAAAGAAGAAAAAAAACTTAAGACTACCTCTGACTTGTAAAACAGAATCTTTGCATCCATAGACATATACAGACTGCTTCGAATCACAATCATCAATAACAAAGTCCTTCTTTCCTACCTGGTTTTCAACCACCCATCTGGCAAAAGATATCCATAGAGTACAGATTGCATAAGAAAATATAATAAAAAAATTTGAAGACATGCTTACTTGCGGCCCATTTGAAGTTCAAACTTGGGGGTCCTGTTTTGGAATGGCTAAAGGAACTCGTTGAAGATTCCTTTGCAGCTGCAGTAACTACACCACTTCTATCAGTTCTATTCTTCATCTTCATGTCATCTGTCACCTTCCTCAGACCTATAAACCAGAAGTTCAGATTACAATAACTCGCTAATAATAAGCAGAAACCCAATTTTGGGTGCAAAACTTAAGTACACACCTGCAGTGACAGATTTGCCTGAACTAATTTCTTGAAATACAGCCGACATCCCTTCTTTAGGTCGAGATGATGAAGTTTCTGAGATGAAAAGAGATGATGAGGGGGGAGGTGGAGGAGCAGGGCCCCTAGCTGGGGCAGCTTTTGAGGTCGAAAGAAGCAGCAGTTGATCTAGTCGCAATCACAGCACCAGTTGAACTCCATACAGGACCCAAAGGGTAAAAGGCCTTCACATAGTCCC
>JANAVB010022594.1:4882113-4966779 GCA_029216955.1 Iris pallida
CCAGCCCCTCCTCCTCGACCTCGCCCCCCCCCCCCCCGACTCCCGCCGCCCCCCTACCCCCCACCGCCGCAGCCGCCCTCCCCTCCCTGACCTCGCCCCCCCTCCCCCCTCTCTTCGACCTTGCCCCCCCTCCCCGACCGCAGCCGCCCTCCCCTCCCCGACCTCCCCCCCCCTCCTCGACCTCGTCCCCCCTCCCCCGACCTCGCCGCCCACCCTACCCCCACCGTCGCCGCCTCCATCCCCTCCCCGACCTCGCCCCCCTCCTCGACCGCAGTCCCCCCCCTCCCCCCCCCCCACAGCAGCAGCAACAACAACAATGAGTTTGGGTTTGAGAGACGAGGGCATTTTCGTCAAAAAATATTGGTCAAACCCTTTGACCGTCAGTTTTGGACGTTTTCCGTCAAAAGTGGGGGGTGTCTTGCATTATGGTAAAACAGTGGGGTGTACCTTGAATTTGGATAAAACAAGTGGGGTGCGACTCAAAATTTCTAAAACATAAACTCGTTTCGACATCACAAATGCATATCAGTCTGTTGTTGTCCTCGATGAGAAGCTAAAGTTGATGGCCTCCCCTACCAATTTGATAATTGATGGAGGTAGCCAACTTTTAGCTAAATTTTAGACCATGATGAAGAAGGTGTTACCTTTGAGTCTAAAACATAGACCTGTCCCGACATCACAAATGAGTATCAGTCCGTTGGTTCACCCTCGATTAGAAGCTAAAATTGATGGCCTCCCCTACCAATTTGGTGATGGATGGAGGTATCAACTTTTAGCTAAATTTTAGACTATGATGAGGAATGTGTTACCTTTGAATCTAAAACAAAGACCCTCTGAAACAATTTGCTATAAGACAAGCTTTTGGTATAGTATGCTCAGGCATATTTATTCTTCAAGTCTTTGGTTGAGTCACATATTTGTTTTTCCCATTGCCTTAGAGATTTGTTATTCCCTTTGCTTTGGAAGATTTGTCATTACCCAAAGGGCTTGGAGGTTGTCAGTGAATTCTTGCCCTTTGCTGCTGTATTGGAAAGTCATGCTAGAAAAATCTGCTGGAGGTAAGTCATCAATGAAGTCTGGGGAGTTATTCCCTTCAATTTCTATGTTTATCAGTGAGAACGTTGAAAAACTCTAAAAGAAGCTCTTTTAGCTATTGTTTCGGCTACTATTTCTGCAGCCATTGCTTGGAAGGACTTGTCTTTGAGTGTGTCTGCAAAGCTCTTCTATTAGCTATTGCTTGGGCTATATGATGTTTCTGGATATTAGGTAATATTTTTCTGGAAGTATCTGTCATTCAAAATTTCTTCGAAATTCCTGTCATTCAAAAATTTGTCATTCAAGCATGCTCTTTTAGTTGCTTCGCCTATATGATGTTTCTGGATACTAGCAGCATATTTGAAGTACTTGGAAGCTCTTTTATTAGCCATTGCTTCGGCTATTATGACGCTTCAAATTTACTTCGGCTACTACTTCTGGAAGCTCTTTTTATTAGCCATTGCTTCGGCTGTTACTTCTGCAGCCATTGCTTGGAAGTACCTGTGATGTTTCTGGATACTAGTATGCTCTTTTAGTCATTGCTTGGGCTATATATGATGTTTTTGTATACTAGCAGCATATTTGAACTATTTTTGATGTAATGTTTTTCCCATATATATATATATATATATATATATATATATATATATATATATATATATATATATATATATATATATTGAATTGGAAGAAGTGTGCAAAATTTGGAAAATTTTGAAGCAACTTTCATTACTTGCAGTTATAAATACAATGTTTATGTTTGATGAGTGGTAAGCATACCAAATTTTGATTTGTGAGTATATCACTTGTAGGTGAACATCCAAAAAAAAAAAATTTTGCATGAACATCCAAACATTGAAAGTCTACATATTTAATTCTCACATACACTTTCAATATTGTCACCCAAAAAATATTTTAAAACTTTTCACTTGCAGGGGACAAAAACCTATCAATCCAAACATATCTTGAAAAGTGAAATGCATTGAAAGTGCATTGCATTACAACATATTGAAGAAAGTGTCACTTTCACACTTTCCGAAAGTTACCCCTATCCAAAGAGCCCTGGTAGCTTGCAAGAGATGATGAACCCCTGTCAGTCTTGATAAAAAGAGTATTATTCTGGAGTCATTTTCCTGTCATACAAATCTGGCCCATGAAGTGGATCTGTAGGGAAAGTACACAAGTATTCGCAATCTAAAGCATATGTATTTGGACATCAAAAGCTAAAACTCAATCGTCCCACCAGCAAGAACTTAAAGAGGGATACACATTATGGATCTGAATTAATTGCAACATCAAATTATTTATCGATCAAAAACACAGATGCGATGCAGTCTGATGGTCTGCATAAACTTGCTAAGTCAAGATATCACTGTCCAGTTCTCTGTGGGGTACATTTTGTGAGCGAGTGCCCTTCATCCAACTGGTACTGTCTGATGTATACAAGTTACGGATAACAGGGAAAGGAGGGAAAAGAATTGGTAGCATACATATAATGAATCAAAATTTTGCACCGCTATCATAATTATGGGATAGCGAGCGCATAGTTAAATCAACTGCAAGACTTGAAAGAACATTAATAGATCTAAGCTCTCGTAGGGAAAGAGTAGAGAGCTGTAAGAGATATATGTAGGAAACCAGGAGAGCTCGTTTATGCGCCAGAGTGCGATACAGGAGATGTTACAAAGTGACCATCCTGGAATATGTGGATATACTGCTGCGGCAGCGCATGCTCCCCCTACAATCACAAAAAAAGGCCACTGTAAGTTCGTAGCAACTTGAAAACTACTACCCAAATAAATGTTCTATGCGACTTTCCTGACTGATTCTCGATAATTGATTGGCTCTGAGCCCATCAAACCATACAGTAAGAATTGAAAAAAAGAAAAACTACATTAATAAAAGAGAGACCCAGCTTTGGGTAACGCAGTTCTTTTGGTACAATAGTTAGTATGCAAAGTAAATGGTAGTTCTGTGACCACTATTCTAGAACCCAGCTTGACATTGAGATTGACTTATTTCAAGCCAAAAATTTATAGCAAAACTTAATCAAGATGGAACTACCATGAGAGACTCCAAAGCATAGTATCAAATCACAAAAAGCTCCGGTTTAGACTTTTAGGCAGGTTGGCATCTGAACAGACCACGACCCGGCCCATAGCCTACTAGCCAAAACCAAACTTGAAGCCAAACAGAATGTGTCCGTGGTAGATTAGATGATATTAAAATATGCAGTTTGAATACTCTGGTAATGCATCAAATAAAATATCAAGAGTATATCATATTTAGATTTCCAGAAGAAGGGTACAACCAACAAAAGAAAAGCCTTTATCCCGAAAAAGGAAATGTAGGCCAGCTATTGGAATCCTTCTTTCCCTTCAAATCTACTTTGTTAAGGGTCATTCATCTCCAACATTAGCAAATACCATATCCTTTTACATCCTAAATCCAAGTTCATTTAGGTCAACTCTTAGTTTTAGCATCTCCTTTAACTATATCATGTCACTGCTGCTAAGCGGCCATTGGTCTCCGTTACACAACCACCTAAGATCATATTCTCTCTTCTTATCCTCAATTGGCATCACCTCCAACTTCCAAATGGAGAGACCTGTTTCTTATACTTTAGGTCCAGGAGATAATTTTTGTGCTTATCTATTGATTTTTCTAGATCAGGACTTAGTTTTTGTCATTTATACGGGATGGTCATGCTAGGGAAGGGTAACAAAACAAAAATCAGAGTCTGAATTCATATATGCCGAGCCCAATATTCGAAGTAGCTGGTCGCAATCTCCGCTTATATGTTTGAAGCATACCTTTCCAATTTTGCTATCTAGCCATCATTTGAAGCATATTATGCACATTGTATGTTTTCCCCGTTGTAGCCTAAGTTTTTCCACTGTAGCCTACTCTTTATAGCTGGAAGCATGCAGCTTGAAAGTCCATGCTATCCATTCTAACCTAAAACGAGAAGAAAAACAAAAAAAATGGAAATATACTGAATGGAATTAAAGAACTACTGTAGACTGGATAAATGTATGATGGTAAGGATGGCATTCTAGGGATCCAACTCGCGTTGATGACTTATTGTGACAGTCAAATCTCCACTATTTCTTTCTTTGCGTAGATTCCAAAGGTAAATATCATGTTAATTCAGCCTCTTATATCATACATCATTCACCAATATACAAAATAATAAGACTCTTTCTGATTAAAAAGGCGACGAGGAAATGTCTCTTTATAAACTTGTCCTGAAGCGAGACCATTTAATTAAATGTTATAAGAAGCTTAGGTGAGATCCCCACTATTACCTTAAAGGATCCTACCATTTCAGGGACGGAGCAGAAGTTTGAGGTTATGGGGACAGCAACTGATAAGTGCAGCCATTAATGCGATGAGTGGAAAGATGACTGAAGTCAGATATTTTTCTCCTACTTCATCTCTCCCTCTTCCTTCCTCTTTACTGGCAGGGAAGAAGTTTTGAGGGTAATGGAGTGTGGAGTATGGCAGGTAGCAGACACGAATCTACGAAGAAGCGATCAAATTTATTTTCTTCTCTTCCTCTTTCCTTGTTCCTCTCTTGTTCTTTGAGGTTTTAACTTTGGAATTTCAGTTTGGGTTTTTGTGATTTAATTGGTCATTTTAATTCAATTTCTTCCTAATCTATATGTAGGATTTTAGTATACTGCCACCTGAATATTCTTGATGGCTAATCTTAGGATTCCTTACTCTAGGTGTAATCATCTGAAAGAAGGCTTTGGCCTAGTTTACCCACTGAAATATAAAACCTTAGCCCATAGAGAACCTATTTGCATCAAGGTTCACAATATCAGTATCCGAATCGGTTTCCGATCCTTCTTATTAGTATTGGTATAAGTGACTTCAACATTTTTCTAGGTGGGGCACTAATAGTGCATGTTGACCAGTCGAAGGGTCTACATAAAATAATCATATTAAAGTATAATTCAATTTTATTTCATTAACTAATACAAGTGAAAGTTTTATGATAATATTCAAACTATTCATGTGTAGAACATATTTCTATTTATTGGTTTAACTTTCTAAATTATTTCACTTTGTTGGAACCAACTAATTTGGTGTTAATCCTTCTATCTTTGTTAATAGTTAGAAAGATTTGCATTTGCTATATTCTGTTTGTTTGTACTTAGCATGGGTTATGGTCTTTCCAACTTCCACCCTTCATTAATCTGTAAATTGCAACCCAACCTCTACTCTCATTAATAGCGGCAGGAATGCCTTACTCAAATTTAGGAGTGTAATATTATAGAGCATATGCCAAATTATTTGTCGCATATGCCAAATTATTTGTCAGTAATCTAGTAAGCACTATATTTAGTATACCATAAAGTTAGGAAGATGCATCTCTGAATCCAGTGGGCCTCCTTGCCCCACTAGCTCTGTAGTGTCCCGCCCCCGTTGGGCGGCACACTATATAACAGGCTCGTGGCAAGTCAGACTCGGTCAGGAACACAGATGACTAGTCTGACTCAGTCATGAGTTTGGTACATGAAAACCTTTTTGGTATCAATAAAATCGATTTGGACGAATGCTATGAGAATCCTTCCAACTAATGGATCGACTTTTGTTGGAATAACTCCTAGATGCAGCGGACTGTATCTCGGCGAATGAGCTCTATATAAGTCCCTTCAAAGGGACCGGTCTACTATTGGTTTTCTTGAATGTTTTCTTGATGTTTTCGTTGCTTGATGTTGATGAATGTGTTTTCACGTCGATTTCTACATTCATTCTTGAGAAATTCGAGAGGAATGATTAAAGAAGGGATTCTAATGCGATGTTGGTGCCATGCAGGAGCTCGTGTAATTGACGTTTGATCGTTGTGAAGCGGTCTCCTACTCTCGGCGCATTTTCCACTTGGTGGGTGATTCGGCCCTTCTTTTCTACCCCTTCACGTCACAAATAATTCTTTTCAAATGTTCAAATCAACGATGTCCGGTTAAATGCCTGTTGTACCACTAAGATATAGAACAAGGAATAACTGTAGCTATCTAGTATAATTAGGCCTAAAACTTAACACGATAGGCTTCACACGCAAGGCGAGTAGTTTTGGTTCGAAACCGTGAAACTGTTGAAAGAAATAGAAAGAATGAAATGTTAGTTGTGGCATTGCGTCTCGGGATGTCCGGCGCCTACGGGTAGCCAAATCGGGACATACGGTTTTGAGGAAAACAAATCTGTTGTGTGAGTTTATGAGTTTTACTACTTAAATTCTGTTTTGTGTCATGCATGTTTCATAGCTTACACTGTTCATTCACTCGCATGGTCATGGACAACTTGTGCACCGAAACAGACCGAACCAAATCGACCTAGGAGAAAATTATGAAATCGTACTACTTCTGCACGAGGCATTGCGGACCACTAGTTGGACTTGCAACCCGGGTTGATTGGGCGTGTCTCAATGTTACGTAATCGTCTTTCATGGTGTCGATATCATCAATGACCGCATATAAGCTAGATAGCATGCTCATCTATTGTCTTATGCAGGTGGTAAGTATTGTATCTGTTTTAATGCAGGGATGAGCATGGTCGTGGTAAGAAATGTTACAAAATGCTTATGTTTTATTACTTTAATTTACGTCTTCGATATGAATTGCAACTCATCTAGTTCTAAATAGTAAAACACCTTCAAATGTATGCAAATCCTTAATAAGCAGTATCGGTTTAGGCGAGTGGGTTGGTCTTGCTCACTAGTACATTCCCAAGTGTATTAATCCCCAACTTCTCAGGTGACGAGCATGCGGGAGGAGCACGACTCTAAGCTGAAGATGAAGAACGGGAGGCGGCTCAAAGCTCTCCTATTTTGAAGCCGATTCATCATCGAAGACTTTTGTTTAGTGTATAAAAGGGCATGAATGTATGGAACGTCAAATATTATTTCATGGCGGCTTGTCGAACATTTACTTTTTGTTATTTCAGTTGCAATGGCATATGTAATGTAAAAACGACCTTGTACTTCGTTGCAAGTTTATCAATGAAAAGTTATTTTCTTCCTATACTGTGCCTTCAACTCTCTGTGATTTTTAAATTTTAACATGTTTCAAAAGAAATATCAAATGCACGTTCTTGCCTTGTCCAAGTGCAATCTAGACTTGTACGACATCATGTCCCAGTAAAATAATTAATTCGGCCATGACCGATGCGAGGACGAACGATTCAGCGAATCGGGATGTGAAAAGTGGTTTCAAAGCACGGTTCACATTTCTCGGGCATTCAAAAATATTCTTTTGGATGTTGTTAAGATTCTCGATTTAATGCTTTTCAACATGGGCCACTTGAAATAATAGTTCCATATAGATAAGCATGTAGATATTTTGAGAATACTAACGAATTCGCTCTATTTTGTAGGGATGACCAGAAGGACGGGTGTCCCCGCTATAAATGCCACGGCAATTAGCTCAGACGGTACCGAGGAGGCCTACTAACGAGTCTACCATGGAGCGATCGATGAGCCTTACGGAAGTGTAACAAAGACAGGCCGAGGTACAGCAGCAGCAATTGCAGGTGCAGATTCAGGCTCAATTCAGTGCCCATCATAAGCAAATTGACGCACTGACTTGGATCGTAAGTGCCATGGCTACCAATGCCAACTCAACGATGATGGCAACTGAAGAAGAGGAGGAAATACAACCAACAACGATGAAGTCTTCCTCCCTATTTAAAGCAACTAAGTTTAAGAAAATGAACCCACCTGAGTTCAACGGCCGAACGGAGCCCAACAAGATCATAGGATGTCTAGCGAATATCGAAGGTCGAAGGCACGTTCAGTCTTCTCAACATCAAGGGATCCAGAGTGGCGTGTGTGGCCTTGCAGCTACAGTTGAGGGTACAACTGATGGGAGGCGAAGAAACAGGAGATCTAGGAAGCCGATCCCAACACAAAGATCTCGTAGAAGACGTTTAAGGAAGCCTTCGTGGAGCAATACATCCCCCGTGCCATCCGTCGATAGAAAAAGGAAAAGTTTATGTCCTCGAAACAAGGCAACATGTCGGTCGATGACTACAACGCAAAGTTTGCTGGAGCCTTCCTGCTGAACAAAGCAAGCCTGGTGCGAAAGCTTCCAGCAAGGCATGAACGACGAGCTTCGTAGGGACGTCATGAACCATAGATGCCAAACCTACAGAGAATCCTACGACGCTGCACTTGATAGCGAGCGAATCTTTGATCGCACGTCGCAACGGGTAGTGCCAGTTGTTCGTAACAACTTCAACAAGCGTCCCTACGACGTGGGAGGGTCTGGAGTGCCAGCGCCAGAACATGTTCGAGAATCGGGGCCCCCATCCTAAAATGTTGTACAACAGGTGTGGCAAGATGGGACATCGAGCAATTAATTGCCCGGGGGGTGCTTCAAGTATGGCCAGTTAGGCCACAAGGCTATAGTTTGTCAAATGGGGAGGACGAATCAAAACCCTCTGAGGAACGTGTTGAATCAAAAACAGTGCCCTGTCGGCACGAGGCACAAATGCAGTATAAATGCCAGGTGGCGCAAGGTAGAGTTTTTCCCTTGACTCGGAACGAAGACTTCGCGTCCGACACTGTTGTAACAGGTATATTATTCTATAAAAAAAACCTGCTCGAGTACTATTCGATTCGGGTGTTACGCGTAACTTTATATTTGCTGAATTTGTTGAAGATAGTAATTTAACTACTAAATCACTAGATATAAACCTTAGCGTTAGCACTCCACTGGGAGTAGACATGTCTGCGAATTTAATTTATAAAGAAGATTACATCTGCATTTGCAGAAGAAAGCTATCATTGGATGTCATCGTCTTAGACTTCAATCTTCCTGGGCATGGATTGGTTGGGTGCATGCCATGCGACCATCGAATGTGCAGAGAAGAGAGTTGTGTTCCGTCTACCCGACAAAACAGAGATCGACAATTTTGACAAGGCGAATGGGCACTTGGCATCTGTTCGAGAAACAAGGATATCGCAGACGCGGTGCAGACTGAAATTGTGGCAGATTTCCAGACTAATTGCCCGAGATGCTGTCGGATCGAGAGATAGAATTCAGCATCGACACCTTTCTAGATACTCGGCCGATATCGAAGGCACCCTACCGCATGGCGCCAGCAGAGCTGAAGGAACTAAACGTACAACTACAAGAGTTGCTAGGCTGCGAATATATTCACCCCTAGTGTCTCTCCATAGGGAGCTCAGTACTGTTTGTGAAGAAGAAGGATGGATTGATGCGGCTATGGATCGATTACCGAGAACTCAATAAAGCCACTGTGCGGTACAAGTACCTATTGTCGAGGATCGACGATTTGTTCGATCAACTCCAAGGAGCTGCAATATTTTTCAAGATTGATCTTCTTTAGGTTATTATCAGTTGAAGATCAAGCCCGAAGATGTGCCCAAGTCAGCCTTCCGTACTACGAGTTCCTAGTCATATCGTTCGGTTTAACGAATGCCCCAGCTGCCTTATGGATATGATGAACCGAGTCTTCCACCTTTCATTGACAAATTCGTGGTCGTATTAATCGAGGATATCCTCGTCTATTCAAAGAATCGGGAGGAGCACGCAGAGCACTTGAAGACGGTGCTGCAGACTCTGTGCGAACATCAGTTATATGCCAAGTTAAGTAAATGTGAATTCTGTATGAGTTGTAGTGCCCCACTCCAGTTGGGGCAAAGCAATATATAATAGGTTCGTGGCAAGTCAGACATGGTCGGGGACATAGATGGCTAGTCTGACTCAGCGATGAGTTTAGTATACAAAAACTATGGCATCGATAAAATTGATTTGGACGAATGATATTAGTATCGTTCCAACTAATAGATCGGCTACTGCTGGAATAAGTCCTATATGCAGTGGATTGTGTCTTGGCAAATTAACTCTAAAAAGAGCGACGCAACTGGTTTGTTGTTGTTTTGTTGGTTTTCTTGGCCTTCTGAATGGTTTGTTGCTTGGGTTTGATAAGTGTGCTTTCGCGTCGATTTCTGAATACGTCTTTGGGAATTTCGAAGGAGGGATTCTAATTCGATGCTCGTGCCATTGCAGGAGTTCGTCTAACTAATTCGTCTAACTAACGCTTGACCGTCGCGAAGCGATCTCCTACTCTCGGTGCAATCTCTTTAGGTGGGTAGTTCTTCGGCCCCTTCTTTTCTACTCCTTCACGCCAACAAATTCTTAAAGTTCAACGTTTAAATCAATGATGCTAACTGGATATATGCTTTGCCACTAAGATCAAGAACTTGGGATAATTATATCAATTTAGAGAAATTAACTCCGAAATTATAAGTTTCACACAAAAAAGAGAAAATATAAAATTCTAGGAAAGAGATAGAATTCATTCATGTTCTGCAAAACATAATGAAGAAACATTGGTTGCAGTATATTATGCCTCGGAGAATTTGGTGCTTACGGGACGCTAAATCAGAACGTACGGCTTCGGGAAAAAGAACTCTTGTACGATTAGAAATGCTTATGTTGTTTAATACTGTCAGCGCTATGCAATTTACTTCATACATATTAAACTGTTCATACATTTGCATGGTCATGGATGACTTGTGCACAAGGTAAGCTTTCCTCGAAACGGTACCCGGAACGTTGGGACCGAATCGACCTAGGAGGAAATTATAGAATCGTGCTTCGGCGCGAGACATTGTGAGACCTCCAGTTAGGCTCGCAACCTGGACTGGTAGGACACGTCGCAATGCTACGTAATCGTCCTACATGGTGTCGATATCGCCAATGACCGCACATAAGATATATTGCATGCTCACCTATTGTCTTGTGTAGGTGGTAAGTATTATATCTATTTTGTGCAAGAAAAGAGCACGGCCGTGGTAAGATAAGTTGAGATTGGTTATGTTATTTATTGTTTAAAATGTGCCTTCAATATGAACTGCAAATCATATAGTTCTAAATAGAAAGATCACTTCGTATGCTAGAATCTTTAATAAGCAGTGTCGGTTTAGACGAGTGGGTTCATCTCATCCACTAGCAAGTGTGCTAACCCCCAACTCCCCAGGTGACGAGCGCGTTGTGGGAGCTCGAGACTAGACTGAAGCTGAAGAAAGGGAGGCGGCTCGAAGCTCTCCTATTTTGGAGTATTTTGAAGCCCAATTCAGATCGAAGGCTTTTTTTCAAATGTATAAAGGGACATGAATGTATGGAACGACAAGGATTATTTCATGGCAGCTTGTCGAGAGTTTTTTTTTGTGTTTTCAAAGTTGTAGCCGCAATGGCATAGAAATGTAAAAATGACCTTGCACATACTTTGCAAGTTTTATGAATGAAAAGCTAAATTTCTTCCTATTCTACGTTTTCAACTCTCTGTACTGTTTAATTTTAACTCGTCGTCTCAAAAGAATTTTCAAGTGCACGTTCTTGCCTTATACAAGTCCAATAAAGACTTGTACAGCATCATGCCCCGGGTTTCTGGATCGATGTACCTTGAGTCAAGACGTGACAAGTTGGTATCAGAGCACGGTTCACACCTCGGACCTTTCAAAAACATTTTCTTTTAGATGTTGTTGCAATTTTTCAAAAAATATGCTTTTCGACATATGCAGCATAAATAATCGTTCCATACAGATAAGCCCGTAGATATTTTGAGAATACTAACGGGTTTGCTCAATTTTGTTGGAATGACGAAAAGAGTGGACGTCCCCGCTGTCAACCCCACGTTGAATTGCACGGATAGCACAGAGGACGTGACACCTAACGAATCTGCCAAGGAGCGATTACTGTGCCTCATGGAAGTCAAACAGCGCCAGGCGGAGATGCAGCAACGACAGCTATAAGCACAAATCCAGGCCCAAATTACTGCCCAACAGAAGCAGATGGAGGCACTGACTAGGATCGTGAGCACCATAGCGACCCAACAGAATTCGGCGACCACCGCGTCAGAAGAAGAAGTGCAACCAGTAACGACGAAGCATGTCTTCCTCTTCTCTGTTCAAGGCGACCGAATTCAAGAAGATGAACCGCCTGACTTTAACGGCCGAGCAAAGCCTGAAAAAGTCATGGGGTGGCTAGTGAAGATTGAGGGCCAGTTTAATCTCCTTAACATCAAGGGATCCAAGAGAGTTGGGTGTGCAGCCTTGCAGCTAAACTTGAGGGCCTACGACTGGTGGGAGACGAAGAAATAGGAGCTCCACGAAGCCAACCCTAACACAAAGATCTTGTAGGAGATGTTCAAACTGGCCTTCCTCGAACAGTATATTCCGTGTGCCATTCGTCGACAGATGGAAGACGAATTCATGTGCTTGAAGCAAGGAAATATGTCAGTCGAAGATTACGATGCGAAGTTCGCAAAACTTGTAAAGTTTGTCGGGGCCTTCCTGCCGAACAAGGAAGCGTGGTGCGAGCGCTTTCAACAAGGCCTGAATGACGATCTGTGTTGGGACTTCATGAACCAAAGATGTTAGACCTACAGAGAGTCATACAATGCTGCCCTTGATAGCAAGCGGATCTTTGGTCGAGCTTCGCAAAGGAGCAGGTCAGGCATCCGTAACAACTTCAACAAGCGTCCTCATGACGCGGGAGGATCTGGTATGCCAAAGCGCCAGAATACGTTCGAGTATCAGGGGCCTCATCCCGGAGTACGGTGCCATCGATGCGGCAAGATGGGACATCTGGCGGTCGATTGCCAAGGAAGATGCTTCAAGTATGGCCAGCTAGGCCACAAGACGACAGATTGTCGAATGGGCGGCGAACCAATATCCACCAAGGAACGTCCAAAATCAGAACAGGGCGCCTCCCGCCCATGGCACAAACGCAGTGCCCGTGGACCCACAAAATCGCTAGAGGGCGCAAGGCCGAGTCTATGCACTGACTCGGGATGAAGCATTCACGTCCGACACTGTTGTGACAGGTGTATTAATCTATAAAAATATACCTGCTAGAGTACTGTTCAATTCGGGTACTACGCATCGTTTCATATCTGTCGACTTTGTAGAAGAAAATAAATTACCCATACAATTATTAGATATGAATCTTAGCGTAGCACTCCATCGTGAGTAAATATGCCTGCCACTCAAATTTGTATGGATGGTTACATCTGCATCTCGTCCTCGACATCAAGGAGTACGATATAATCGTCGACATGGATTGGTTGGGTGAATGCCACACAACTATCAAGTGCGCGGAGAAGAGAGTTGTGTTCCGCCTTCATGGCGAAACCGAGTTCTCCTATTCGTGCGGAGCAGTGTCAAAGACGTCAATGGTGATATCGATGATTTCGGCAAGGCGCATGTTGCATTTTGGTTGCAGCGAGTACCTAGCATCAGTTCGAGACACGAGAAAGGAGACTGCAGGAACGACGCAGACTGAAGTCGTGGCAGAATTTCCAGATGTGTTCCCAGACGAGTTGCCAGGGATGCTGCCGGATCGAGAGATAGAATTCAGCATTGACACATTTTCGGACACTCGACCGATATCTAAAGCACCCTATTGAATGGCACTGGCGGAGCTGAAGGAACTGAAAGCACAACTACAAGAGTTGCTAGATCGCGGATATATTCGTCCTAGCATCTCCCCGTGGGGTGCTCCAGTGTTGTTTGTAAGGAAGAAGGATGGATCGATGCGACTGTGCATCGACTATCGGGAACTTAACAAAGCCACGGTATGAAACAAGTACCCGTTGCCAAGGATAGACGATTTGTTTGACCAGTTGCAAGGGGCAACGGTATTTTCCAAGATTGATCTTCGCTCAGGCTACCATCAATTGAAGATCAAGTCCGAGGACGTGCCGAAGTCCGCTTTCCGAACTTGATATGGTCACTACGAATTCCTAGTCATGTCTTTCGGCTTGACAAACGCTCCTGCCGCTTTCACGGATCTGGTGAACTAGGTGTTTCGACCGTTCATAGACAAATTTGTCGTCGTATTCATCGACGACATTCTCATATATTCGAAAAGCAAGGACGAGGACATGGAGCATTTGAAGACAGTGCTACAGACTCTGTGTGAACATCAACTTTATGCCAAATTAAGTAAATGCGAGTTTTGGATGAGCAGTGTGACGTTCCTTGGACACGTTATTTCAGTTGAAGGCGTCACGGTAGACCCAAAGAAAATTGAAGCGATAGTTGAGTGGAAGCGGCCTACCTCGGCAGGCGACATCCGAAGTTTTCTCGGCTTGGCAGGCTACTACCGAAGATTTGTGAAAGACTTAGCCAAGATTGCGTCGCCTCTGACTCGCCTCACCCAGAAGAGAGTTGCATTCGAGTGGAACGATGACTGTGAATCTAGCTTTCATGAGTTAAAGAAACGGCTCGTCTCAGCTCCTATCCTTGCACTTTCGGACGGACCAGAAGGGTTTTAGATATTCAGCGATGCATCGAGAACTGGCTTGGGATGCGTGCTCATACAAAGGGATAAGGTGATTTCGTTTGCTTCGAGACAATTAAAACAACACGAGAAGAATTACCCTACGCATGATCTTGAGCTAGCGGCGATTGTGTTCGCATTGAAGCTATGGCGGCACTATCTTTATGGTGTGGCTTGCAGCATCTATACAGATCATAAAAGCCTCAAATATATTTTTACCCAACGGGACTTGAACTTACGGCAGCGGCGTTGGCTCGAACTCACCAAAGACTATGATCTGACTATCGAGTACACGTCGGGTAAGGGAAACGTTGTAGCGGATGCTCTTAGTAGAATGTCCGTAGGGTGCATGGCTATAAACCGTGACATACAGCGGGACTTAGCAAAAATGGGTATCGAACTCCGAATTCGATACTGTGGAGCACAATTGGCCCAATTTGCAACTTGAGTCGAGCTTGCACAACAAGATAAAGACCGCATAGGACGACGACCCATTCCTGAACAAGATGTGCGAGATGATTTCGACAGGAAAGGCGGCCGACTTTGTGGTGGACGAGGGTGGAATAACGTGGATGAATGGGAGAATGTGCGTGTCAGACCATGCCGAACATAGAAAAGAAATTCTGTCGGAGGCGCACTATGTGAAGTACTCGTTACATCCTGAAAGTACCAAGATGTACAAGGACTTGCGCATGACCTTTTGGTAGCACGACATGAATAAAGACGTGGCAACTTTTGTGTGAGCTGATTTCGACAGGGAAGGCGGCCGACTTTGTGGTAGACGAGGACGGAATAACGTGGATGAAGGGAAGAATATGCGTGTCTGACCATGCCGAACATAGAAAAGAAATTCTGACGGAGGCGCACTATACGAAGTACTCGTTACATCTTAAAAGTACCAAGATGTACAAGGACTTGCGCATGACCTTTTGGTAGCACGACATGAATAAAGATGTGGCAACTTTTGTGTCACAGTGCATGGCCTGTCAACAGGTGAGGCCGAGCACCAAAGACCAGGTGGGGAGCTACAGAACCTCGATATTCCAATATGGATGTGGAACGACATCTCTATGGATTTTATCGTGGGCCTTTCGAAGACGCCGCGAAAAAATGTCGCAATTTGGGTTATTGTCGATCGATTGACCAAATCTGCTCATTTCATCGCTATCAAAGTAAGCATGGAGCGTCGATCGGTTAGCTCAAATCTATATCGATGAGATTGTCCGACTCCACGGGGTACCTGCCACAATCATTTCGGACGGAGATGGGTGATTCTTGTCACGTTTATGGACGAGTCTGCAAGCGGCGATGGACACTAAGCTAAACCTTAGCTCCGCATACCACCCGCAGACCGATGGCCAGACAGAAAAGGTAAATCAGATCCTCGAGGATATGTTGCGTTTGTGTGCAATTGATCTGAAGACTAGTTGGAACACGTATTTGCTGCTTGCGGAGTTTGCGTACAACAACATTTATCAATCAAGCATCCAAATGGCTCCCTACGAGGCGCTTTACGGGAGGAAGTGCCGATCTCCGATTTGCTGGGACAAAGTCGGAGAGCGATATGTGCTCGGGCCAGAACTAGTCGAACAAGCCGTTGAGAAGATCCGCATGATTCGATATAGGCTCCGTATTGCTCAGAGTCGAAGAAAAGTTATACAGATACTCGTCGGCGATCGTTAGAGTTCTTGGCCGGGGACCATGTGTTTCTGAAGGTGACGCCGATGCGGGGCGCCATGCGATTCGGAATAAAGGGCAAACTAAGTTTGATATTTGTAGATCCCTTCCAGATTCTCGAAAGAGTGGCGGCAGTTGCTTACTAGATTGCGCTACCTCCTGCCCTGGCTGAAGTGTACAACGTCTTCCACGTCGTGCATGATCCAAGTCATGTGGTTAGCTTCGATCCAACTCTAGTAGTACTTGCATGACCCAAGTCATGTGGTTAGCTTCGATCAGTTGGAGCTGTGCACCGATCTATCATACTCGGAGGAGCCCGTACAAATTTTGGACCGTAAAGAAAAGATCTTGCGGACCTGATCGATGTCCTTGGTTCGCGTACTCTGGCACAAGCATTCAGTTGAGGAGTCGACGTAGGAACTAGAGGCGAAAATGAAGAAGTACCCTTCACTTTTCGTCGATGAGGTCAGACCATGTTCTTAAGTTTCGGGACGAAAGTTTTTCTTAGTGGTATACTATGTAGTGCCCCGCTCCTTTTGGGGTGAAGCACTATGTAATAGGCTCATGGCAAGTCAGACATGGTCGAAAACATAGATGGCTAGTCTGACTCAGCGACGAGTTTGGTATACGAAACCCATGGCATCAATAAAATCGATTTGGACGAATGATATGAGTACCGTTCTAACTAATGGATCGGCTACTGCTGGAATAAGTCCTAGATGCAGTAGACTGTGTCTTGGCGAATGAACTCTAAAGAGAGCGACGCAACCGGTCTGCTGTTGGTTTTGTTGGTTTTCTTGGGTTTGATAAGTGTGCTTTCGTGTCGATTTCGGAATACGTCTTTGGGAATTTTGAAGAAAGGATTGAAGAAGGGATTCTAATTCGATGCTCGTGCCATTGCAGGAGTTTGTGTAACTAATGGTTGACCGTCGCAAAGTGATCTCCTACTCTCGGTGCAATCTCTTTAGGTGGTGGTTCTTCGGCCCCTTCTTTTCTACTCCTTCCCGCCAACAAATTCTTAAAATTCAACATTCAAATCGATGATGCTAACTGGATGTATGTTTTGCCACTAAGATCAAGAATTTGGGATAATTATATCAATTTAGAGCAATTAACTCCGAAATTATAAGTTTCACACCAAAAAGAGAAAATATAAAGTTCTAGAAAAGAGAGAACTAATTCATGTTCTGCAAAAGATAATGAAGAAACATTGGTTGCGGTATATTATGCCTCGGAGAATTTGGTGTCTATGGGATGCTAAATCAGAATGTACGGCTTCGGAGAAAAGAACTCTTGCACGAGTAGAAATGATTATGTTGTTGAATACTGTCAGCGCTATGCAATTTACTTTATACATATTAAACTGTTCATACATTTGCATGGTCATGGACGACTTGTGCACAAGATAAGCTTTCCTCGAAACAGTACCCGGGGCGCTGGGACCGAATCGGCCTAGGAGGAAATTATGGAATCGTGCTTCGACGCGATGCATTGCGAGACCTCCAGTTAGGCTCGCAACCTGGACTGGTAGGGCGCATCGCAATGCTACGTAATCGTCCTTCATGGTGTCAATATCACCAACGATCGCATATAAGATATATTGCATGCTCACCTATTGTCTTGTGCAGGTGGTAAGTATTATATCTATTTTGTGTAGGAAAGGAGCACGGTCGTAGTAAGATAAGTTGAGATTGGTTATGTTGTTTGATGTTTAAAATGTGTCTTCGATATGAACTGCAAATCATGTAGTTCTAAATAGAAAGATCACTTCGTATGCTAGAATCCTTAATAAGCAGTATCGGTTTAGACGAGTGGGTTCATCTCATCCACTAGCAAGTATGCTAACCCCCAACTCCCCAGGTGACGAGTGCAGTACGGGAGCTCGAGACTAGACTGAAGCTGAAGAACGGGAGGCTGCTCGAAGCTCTCCTATTTTGAAGTATTTTGAAGCCTAATTCAGATCGAAGGCTTTTGTTCAAATGTATAAAGGGGGATGAATGTATGGAACGACAAGTATTATTTCATGGCAGCTTGTCGACAGTTTTTCTTTTGTTTTCAAAGATGTAGCCGCAACGACATATGAAATATAAAAATAACCTTGTATATACTTTGCAAGTTTTATGAATGAAAAGCTAAATTTCTTCCTATTCTGCGTCTTCAACTCTCTATACTGTTTAATTTCAACTTGTCGTCTCAAAAGAATTTTCAAGTGCACGTTCTTGCCTTGTACAAGTCCAATAAAGACTTGTAAGGCATTACGCCCCGACTTTATGGATCGACGTATCTCGAGTCAAGACGAGGATGACCGATTTGGCGAGTCGGGACGTGACATGAGTAGAGTGACGCAACCTTGTCTCAAAGTACAATTGAGCCAGTTGCGCCCCCCAATATCGAACTCGGTGTTCGATACCCATCGCTGCTAAGTCTTGTTGTAGCCTATTGTTTATGGTTAGTGATTAGACAAAAATTTTGCGACCTGCGTGTATCGAAGACAGAAGGACGATCTATTCCTGAAGAAGATGTGCAAGCTGATTTCAACAGGAAAGATGACCGACTTTGCGAAGGACGAAGACAGGGTAATACGGGTGAAAGGAAGACTGTGCATGCATGACCATGCCGAACTTAGAAAAGAAATTCTGACGGGCGTGCACTATGCGAAGTACTCGTTGCATCCTAGAAGCACAAAGATGTACAAGGACTTGTACACCTTTTGGTGGTATGGCTTGAAGAGGGATGTTGCTACGTTTGTGTTACAATGTATGGTCATGTCAACGAGTGAAGGCGGGACACCAACGGCCAGGTAGGGAGCTACAGAACCTCGCTATTCTTGAATGAAAGTGTGACAACATCTCTGTGGATTTTATCATGGGCTTTACGAAGACGCCGCAGGAGAATAGTACAATTTGGGTCATTGTTGATCGACTGACCAAGTCTGCTCATTTTATCGCAATCAAAGTTTCTTGGAGCATTGATCGGTTGGCGCAGATTTACATCGATGAGATTGTTCGACTTCATGGAGTGCCGACTATGATTATTTCGGACAGAGATGGGCGATCCTTGCCGCGTTTATGGAAGAGCCTGCAAGCGGTACTGGAAACCAAGCTGAATTTTAGTACCGCATACCATCCTTAGACTGATGGTTAGACAAAGAAAGTAAACCATATACTAGAATACATGTTACGCCTATATACGATAGACCTGAAGACTAGTTGGGATACATATTTGCCGCTAGTAGAGTTTGCATATAGCAATAGTTATCAATTAAGCATTCATATGGCACCATACGAGGTGCCCTATGGAAGGAAGTATCGATCTCCGATATATTGGAATGAACTCGGAGAGCGACATGTGCGCTGGCCGAAACTGGTGGAACAAGCCGTCGAAAAGGTCCGTATGATTCGAGATAGATTCTGTATCGCACAGAGTCGACAGAAGAGTTATGCAGACACTTGTCGACGACTGCTAGAATTTCTGGTCGGGGACAGTGTTTTTGAAGGTAACGTTAATGCGGGACGTTATGCGGTTCGGGGTTAAAGGCAAGCTAAGTCCAAGATTTGTAGGTCCCTTCGAGATCATTGAAAGAGTAAAGGTTGTTGCTTATCGGATTGTGCTACCCCCTGCGCTGGTTCCAACTGATCGAAACTAACCACGTGTGCCCTTTGTTCGTGCGCTATGGTGGAACTATTCAGCTGAGGAATTGACGCAGGAGTTACAGTCAGAGACGAAGGGGAAGTATCCTTTATTGTTCATCAACTAGAGGTCAGACCCTTGTTCTTAAGTTTCTTGAAAAAACTTTTTCTTAGTGGCATTATGTAGTGTCCCGCTCCCGTTGGACGGTGCACTATGTAATAGGCTCGTGGCAAGTCAGAGTCTATCGGGAACATAGATGGCTAGTCTAACTCAGTCATGAGTTTGGTATACGAAAATATTTTTGGCATCAATAAAATCGATTTGGACAAATGTTATAAGAACCCTTCCAAGTAATGGATCGACTTCTGTTGGAATAAGTCCTAGATGCAACAGACCGTGTCTTGGTGAGTGAGCTCTATATAAGAGTCCCTCAACGAGACCAGTCTGCTGTTGGTTTACTTGAATGTTTTCTTGATATTTCGCTGCTTGGTTTTGATGAATGTGTTTTCGCGTCGATTTCTGCATTCATTCTTAGGAATTTCGAGAGGAAGGATTGAAGAAGGGATTCTAATACGATGTTGGTGTCATTGCAGGAACTCGTGTAATTGAAATTTGGTCATTGCTAAGCGGTTTCCTACTCTCGGTACATTCTCTACTTGGTGGGTGGTTCGGCCCTTTTTTCTACTCTTTCACGTCAACAAGTTCTTATCGTTTCATATGTTCAAATCGATAATGTTCGGTTAAATGCATGTTGTACCACTAAGATATAGAACAAGGGATAGCTGTAGTTATCTAGTATAATTAGGCCTAAAACTTAATAAGATAGGCTTCTCACGCGAGGCAAGCAATTTTGGTTTGAAACAATAAAACTGTTGAAAGGAACATAAATAATGAAACATTGGTTGTGGCATGGTGCCTCGGATGTCTGGCGCCTACGGGTAACCAAATCGGGACATACGGCTTTAAGGAAACGAATCTTTTGCTTGAATTTATGAGTTATACTGCTTAAATTCTGTTTCGTATCATGCATACGTTTCATAGCTTAAACTATTCATTCATTTGCATGGTCATGGATAAATTGTGTACAGGATTAGCTTTCCTCGAAATGGTATCTGGGACACCGAAACCGAATCGACCTAGGAGAAAATATGAAATCGTGCAGCACGAGGCATTACGGGACCTCCAGTCGGACTTGCAACCTGGGCTGATATGGCGTCGCAATGCTACCTAATCGTCCTTCATGGTGTCGATATTACCAATGACCGCATATAAGCTAGATAGCATGCTCATATATTGTCTTCTGCAGGTGGTAAGTATTGTATATGTTTTAATACATGGACGATCAAGTCGTGGTAAGAAATGTTATAAAATGCTTATAGTTTACTATTTTAAATTACGTCTTCGATACAAACTGCAACTCATCTAGTTCTAAATAGCAAGGCAACTTCGAATGCATGCAAAATCTTAATAAGCCGTGTCTGTTTAGGCAAGTGGGTTCCTCTTGCTCACTAGTGCATTCCCAAGTGTACTAATCCCCAACCCTCCAGGTGACGAGCACGCGGCGGGAGCATGACTCTAGGCTGAAGCTGAAGAACAGGAGGCGGTTCAAATATCTCATATTTTGAAGTATTTTGAAGCCGATTCATTATTGAAGGCTTTTGTTTTAACGTATAAAAGGTCATAAATGTATGGAACATCAAGTATTATTTCATGACGGCTTGTCGAATGTTTTCCTTTTGTTATTTCAATGAATGTAGCCGCAACGACATATGTAAGAATGTAGCCGCAACGACATATGTAATATAAAAACGATCTTGCACTTCGTTACATGTTTATCAATGAAAAATTATTTTCTTCCTATACTGCGTCTTCAACTCTCTGCGATTTATAAATTTCAACATATTATTTCAAAAGAATTACCAAATGCACGTTCTTGCCTTGTACAAGTACAATCTAGACTTGTACGGCATCACATCCCAGAGAGGACGATCGTTTCGGCTAGGAACGGTGCGAGGACGAACGATTCGGCGAATCAGGGCATGACAAGCTCCACCCATAGTTTCGACGGTCCTAGATCGGAGTTTCAGCATAAAAAAAAATATAGTTATTTAAAAATATAGAAATATTTGATATATTTAGACATAATCTTACGTATTACTTGTTAGATATTATTTTTAATATTGTGAATTCACAGTATACAACTTTGACAAATAGTAATGGTTACGTCATGTAGATGAAATTTATCAACACCCTGTAACATGTTAATGTTACAGGAATGATCGAATCATTGTGTCCAGATTGCTTTACCACACCATTTTCTTTTTCTTTTTCTTTTTTCTTTTTCTTTTTCATTGCAAAAATAACAGGGACAGCCACAATTTTGGTTTTGGAGGGTATCGATATCAGTGGGGTATTGGATCTGATATACCAAAACGATACGATACAAATGATATTGCAAACCTTCATCTGTATGATATATTCCAAAGCATAATGATCTTTGTCATGTCCTCAAAACCACCCAAATGTCCATTCATCAAATACTCTATTCTATCCAATAATGCTAAGTCTACTACCAAATGCTTACAACCTTCTTACAACCGCTCACCCATTCAGCAATGGGTGAAGGTTGTAAGTGGATTGTAAGCATTTGATTGTAACTGTAGCATTACTCCTATTCTATCTCACCTTAAATCGACATGTTCTTTTCTTCTTTACGAAGCAGTATTTGTCTTAGCATTGATGAGAACCACCTCATCAAAGATCTCAGTAAACAGCTTCAATTTCTCCTAAGCATGGATATGACCACATTGAGATACAACTTGCAATACTTAAGTGTTAAGTATTAGTTATTTAGTCTCACATCGGAATAGAGAATAATGAGATGCTAGTCCTCTCCTATATATTTATTTATTTTTTTAATATATATATATATACTCAATCAATGACATATTATTATTTCCATATGGTATCAGAGCACAAATCCTAACCTTAGGCTGCCACACCACTCTCTCTCTACATCCCATGCCCTGCGTCGACGCTCCTATCCTTGTTGCTCCCCCTCCTACCACCTAACTCCCTCGTCAGCACCCGTGACTGTCCAAGGCTGCCACTGCACCTCTGTCCTGTCCTATCGTCCCCTGCACAACAAACCCCGCGCCCCACCCCTGCTGCTTATCTACAGCCTATGCACCTCCGCCCATAGCCCCCACCCCTGTTGCTCTCCCACATCCCATGCGTCCCTACCCCTGCTACTCACCCATAGTCCCTACAACCTCTTCTCACGTCGATCTAACCCTAATCTAGCCGCAAATGGCACCCACATCACCACAAACTCTAATCCTAATCTAGTTGCTAGCCCCTACATTCCTAACCAAAAGCTTATCTGGAAAAAAAAAATATCTGAAAAAAATCATCGGAGTCGAGATAGAGGGTAAACTATGATTGTTTGCATGAACATCTAAACCTTAACAACGACATCAGGAGCTAATAGAGAGCAAATTTTGATTATTTTTGTGACTCTCTGTTCCTAGTCCGGTATCCACATCAGGATCTAGCAAAAAGAAAATTAAGTTTATGTGAATCTTTGTCCTGCCTTGTGTAATCTATATTTGATTTCTGCCAAATTTGCACAAGCCAATACTGGCACAGTTGATGTGAACATCGCACTTTGATGAGGTTGATATAAATATCGGGTCGGGACGATCAGCAATAGTCGAATTGAGAACTTGAAGAATGACGAATACTGAGGCGAGTAGCAGTGTCAACACCTGTCAAAAACATCGTGGCAGGGACACCGGCCACTGGTACGATGATTTCATCGATTAGACTTGTCGATCGATGTTTGTATGGTCCAGATGGTTACTCTACATGGCACAAGAAGGTCGAGAAGACGCTTCGAGAATGCGGTTGTTAAAGCATTTGATTGACAACTCCCCAGCAGTGGATGATCCGACATACGAACAGTAAGAGACGGACGGCAGTAGACTGTTTACACTGTTGATGAATTTGATAGCACCATCAGTTGATATGGTTCACAACACGCATTCAGTAAAAGAGTTATGTGAGGTCCTAGCAGCTGCATTTGATGGAAAATACGATTTGTCTTGCATCTATAACTCGCTTGTTGGCATCTACTGAGTTGATCATGGAGACAACTCACATAAGGATCACCACGACAATATGATATATTAGCAACATATTCAGCGATTCCTTAATGAGATGTTGCTGCAATTATAGAATATAGCGACTACACAAAAGGTCGTCGCTAAATGTCACTATCAGCTACTAATTGCGACAAGTAGTGACTAGAGTTAGTGAGAAATTATCATCGCTATGAGTCGTTGAACGTCGCTAAATTTTTGTTTATGACGTTTTGCGATCACATATATGAAATGTCACTAAGTTTTTATTATTTGCGACGTTTAGCAAAGTCTTCCAAGACGTCGCTAAATAATTTAATATATACGATCAGATTCACTTTTCCCCTATTCATTCTCTCTCAAACCTAAATTTCGACCCAAATCAAAATTACCCCCCGCGGTGGCATTCACCTCCGGCTTTGCTGCTCCCCCCCGGTGGCGGCACTCACCTCCGGCTTGGCTTCCCCTTGACTTTCGGGGGTGCTCCTCTCCGGTGCTTCCCCTTAGCTGCTCCTCTCTGGCGCTCCTCCGACCACGACCACCAGCACTCCTCTCCGGCATGTACTCCTCTCCTTTCCTTCCTCCTCTACCTGATCGTCAACGCCACCACCACAACAGCCCAATGCCACCACTACCACCATCTCCTCACCAAAATTTCAAACTTTACCACCAATTCCAAGGTCATAGTTCCAATTTTCGTTTTCATGCTAATGACAATCGTATGTGCATGATCTACTATTTTAGAAAATCCTATTATGCACCCAAAGTATGCAAGCAATCTTTCTTTTTGAATTTCATATTAAAATTTTAATCATAACTTATTTAGGGATAATCACATAATTAGGGTTCCATTTCCAAATATTAGTATTCAAATTTCAATATCATGTTGATAATCTAGTATGATACGGAAATAAAAATAGGACACGGATTAGACAAATGATCTAGAGGGATGTTAATAGATGGATGGTTGAATATATTTGATCTTGATTGACATATCCAATGTTGTGTATATGTCGGTACGATAATAAATTTTGTGTGGATGTTATATGTTAAATCTTGATTGACATATTCAATGTTGTGTATCATTTTCATGCTAATGACAATCGTATGTGTATGATCTACTATTTTAGAAAATCCTATTAAGCACCCAAATTATGCATGCAAACTTTCTCTTTGAATTTCATATTTCAATTTGAATGATAACTTATTTAGGGATAATCACGTAATTAGGGTTCCATTTCCAAATATTAGTATTCAAATTTCAATGTCATGTTGATAATCTAGTATGATACAGACACAAAAATAGGACATGGATTGGACAAATTATCTAGAGGGGTGTTAATAGATAGATGGTTGAATATATTTGATCTTGATTGACATATTCAATGTTGTGTATGTCGGTACAATAATAAATTTTGTGTGGATGCTATATGTTAAATTTTTCTAGTAATGCATAGCAAGGAATGGTACTAATGTGTTACAGAGTAAAAACTCATGGTTATAATTCTTGTGTTGACACTACTATTGTGTGTATATATTTACATACATGCTATAATTGGAAGTTAGCATTAATTAAATGGAATTTGCCATAGTGTGTAACCCATGTCGTGTAGGCGTGTAGGTATCAAGTGAATGTCTAGAGAGTGTACTAGGGAGTATCAGATGAATGTTTTGTGTGTGTGCCTATGTGCAGTTAAGATTGGTGAGTGTGAGTCTGGACAGTAGTAGTGTGGTTGAGTACTAGAGTTTTGGAGTTATATGTGCACCAGAAAGTGTACCAGGGAGTATCGGATACAATATTACTGGAGTAAATTCATTGACAAATATTACTTAGGGTTTAATGATCGAAATCGAGTAAGATATTGCTTTATGTATCCATCTATTTGAACAATATACTTGAATAATGTGTATCCATCTTCGCAAAAGTATCTAAAAATAGATAAGAATTCCTACTTGCAGCAACGTTCATGGAAATACAACCATCATCCTAATAACATGTGTGGTGTACAGGTTGAATTCATACATGGGGTAGAACATTTTCTGCAATTCGCCAAGACGTTCCCCCAGTACATGGACGATACCAAAATAGTGTCTGTGTGTGAGATATTGCAACTTGAAATATCATCTAAAAGTGGATGTGACATTTCATTTGTACTCGAAGGATTTCATGCCGAACTACTAGATCAGTGGACCTCACATGGAGAGCTTTTGCATTTAGAGTTGGAGCAGGAGCCTTATATGGAACCGTATATGGATGTCTACGACCATGTTGATTACGATGACGGGTGGGTGAATATGGTTTCAGACACTGCAGGGCCTAGTTTAGATCCGAACAATCATGATATAGCTAAGGAGGCACCGAATGACGATGGTGCAAAGTTCATGGAGTTGCTGGAGAGTGGAGAATGCAAGGACTCCATTATATCCTAGTTGTGAGGAACATTCACCGTTGAAGATGGTTACAAGACTGTTGAGCATCAAGTCCAATTTTATATCCATGTAGTTAGAAATAAGTAGTTTAGACATTAGCAACTACGATAATTGGATAGTAAAATGTACGTTTATCGAAAGATGCATATTTTTCTATGATAAGTATCTTAGGCTTTGTGAGCTGCTGACTGCTACTGCACCTACAAAGGAAGAGGCTGGTACTTCCTCGTAGCCTCCGCCCCCAACTTCGTCGGCGGACGAGCTCTGGATGACCGTCGTTGGTGGTCTTCAGAGGGGTACATACTACGGTACGAAATCCTACGGTGCCTTTGTTGCAACGCAGTCATTTAGGGCCCCCTCTGCCAGAGTGCATTCCTTATAGCCTCCGCAAGCGTCAGTACGAGCCAAAGAGAGAGTTGACCGTCATATTGCTGACCTACGTGACGAGTTGCTACGGAGGACTACGGAGCAACCTAGTCTCAGCCGTAGACGGACGATGCGACGATCCCCGTACGTTTTGATACACATGAGTATAGCATTATGGAGCTCAGGACTCTGAGCCAGATGACAGAGCGCAGCATGACAGCTCTAGTCGCGTCTACGGAGCACAAATAGACGGAGCTAGAGAGGTCGCATACGACCATGGGCGACTCACTGGCGAGGCTACATACGATGCAGGTTGCTATGTCAGGCTCGGTAGTGGAGAGCACTGCGAGGATGTAGACGGTGCAGGATTTGTTAAGCCGGTCTATGGCGGAGAGCACTTCAAGGGTGGCATCTTAAATGAATTCGTACAATGCTCAACTGCTAGCATTAGAGCAGATATGTCCTCCTGGTCCATCGGCATCGACACCAACACTATCAATTACACTGCGTCCTTTATCGACATCGTATCGCTTTTGCAGGAGCGGTATGACTTCCTCTTATCCCAAATGCGCAACAGTGCTCCTCCTGATCATCAATAGTCCTTGTTCGGACAGATTTTTAGTATATTTATATGTATTGGCCTATTCTTGGGTCTTTGATGTATTTATTTTATACTTTTAATGACATTATGAAAGTTTATTTGGATGAGACGTATGTGACATTTATTTTATATTCGTTTATCTATTTGTTGGGACGTAGTATTTAGTGTAATGCAAGTTTGTAGTTTCCTTTGTATGTGAGTTTACTTACCGACACCATTCTACTACGAGTATAAATGACGACCAACCACGTGGTTCGTCGTGCGGTGCCGTAAGGGCGTCGAAAAGATGTTGTAAGGACGTCGTGCGCATAGAACAGGTGGCTGGACGGTATCGGTTGTCGTAGGCATCGTGAAGACGTTGGGGTCGCCTTCGGCGTTGTGGGCGAAGCGAGGCGTTGAGTTGAGTTGCGGACGTCGAAAGACGTCATAGCCGTCTCGTAGAGCTATGGAGCGCGTGGGGTGTGCATGTAAGGCGATGATAACAAGGCCAGTGCGGATAAGATCCGCACGAAGAGTCCGAAGTGAGATGACGACCGGCTAAAAATCGTGTACGGAGGACACGATTTAACTGAGCCCGCACGTGTTGGAAGATAGAAAAGAAAGAAAGAAAGAGTTTACTTTATTATTCATATTAACAGTATGTGAATTTATCGGTGTTGAGTGTACCACCGAAGGAGTCTGCGAACCAAGAGAATTTAACGGAGAGTTGCTCCAGGTCTATTTATATAAATTGTAAATGAATTGGTAAAGTGCAGGAATATTGTTTTGGAAAGTATTTTACAAACTGTATTTTTTTTGCAGATTAGTGACGTTTATTGATGTTCAGTGATTACCTCTGTGCCTTTAAGACCCTCACTAATGAGGTGGATCGCGTGTTACCCTTGACGACAATATCAATGAGGTAAGGACTCAACGACAACAACTCTATGTTATAGCGTATCTTGTCTCACTTCGTTCTGATGCATACTCTGCACGGTCTTAGATTATTACTAGAGCCGAGGTTCCATATATGATGGAAGCCCACTTTCGTATCATACAGACATCGAAAGATGTATCTACTATTGGTTCTGTCTTGGGTGTTGCTCGTGGTGGATTCAGTGGCTGTCGTGGTGGTAGATATGGTGGCTGGAATGCTGGCCGAAATGGTGGACGAGGTGATGGCGGTCGTGACAGAGGACGATCGAGCATATGTTTCAACTGTGGTCAACCAGAATATTTTCAGTGGCAGTGTCCCAAAGTTCCTGCTGTCAATGTTGTATCAGATGCCCATGATAATGGAGAGCGATCCATGCAGATGATGGCAGAGACTTATGCAGAGTTCGCTGAATTCCAAGTTCAGGGTCGTGGTAAAGCCTCTACATTTGGATATATAGCCGGATACTCAACGATGTGTGTGGTAAGGTCAAAGCAGTGGGCGATTGACTTGGGTGCATCTAATCACATGACATGTATTACCGGTATGCTGCATGATTATGTATCTGTGGATCATGTAATAGATATTACTTTTGCGAATGACAGTTTCCTGAAAGTTCGTAGAAAAGGAAGCACCTATCTTTCACCCGGTCTGGCACTCAATTCAGTTTTACACACACCTGAAAATCTATTCATTTTATTATCAATTAGTCGGATTACTCATGACTTGCAATGATCGGTAACATTCTTTCCTGATGATTGTATTTTTCAAGACTTGGAGACTGGAAAGGGTAACGATAGGGGGCATGTGGCTGGAGGCTTGTACCTGTTTAAAGTAAAAATTTCTATTGCTTATGTCGGTGTGTCACTCGATCCGTTTGAGTTGTACTGTCGATTAGGTCACCTACCTATCCAAGCTCTCCAGAAAATATGTCCCTATTTAGATTTTTAAGTTTCTTTTCATTATGAGTCATGTAATCTGGCTAAACACCATCGGGTATCCTATCTAGTGAGTCTAAATAAAACCGTCTAATTAGTGCATTCTAATATATGGGGTATACTCCCTATTTAATTTTTGATGGGTTACAGGTACTTTGTTTCTTTGTTGATGACTACTAACGAGTCACTTTTGTCTGCTTAATAAAATTGCTCCAAATTATTTGATATTTGGTACAATTTTTATGTTAAAATAAAAAAATTAGTTTAGGGTTTCTATTAAGTGTCTTCGGAGCAACAATGGTAGTGAATGTCTCTTGAGTTCACTTCCCATCAAACTTTCTGTCCTTACAAACCACAACAAAATGGTGTAGCCGAACATAAAATTCGTCACCTTTTGGAAACAACGCACGCTCTTATGTTTTATGCCCATATTTTCAAGAAATTTTGATCGGATGTTGTACTTATACAGCTTGTAATCTAATCAATCACATGTCATCTCCAATCGCATGCCATCTAATGCTTTCAATGGCACTACTTTCTCGATTATATCCCAATTGTATGTCATCCCCTCTACCTCAAAATTGGGTGCTTGTTTTGTTGGCCCAATGATTGTATCATGTTTTTGAATATGGTTAATATGTTAAGTTTAGTATTTCATTATAACTAATCTTCATACTATCGCTATAGCATTGTGATATGTGCCTATTGGTTTACATCTTAGTGATATGAGCTTATCTATTGACGACGGATCCCACAAGATTTCTCTGAACCACCCGACGACATCTCTGGAGCCACGCACTCGGTCAGCGGATGGGGGTCGAGGGGGCAGCGCCCCTCGTCGGGGGTTCGGGGGCTTCGGCGCTGCCCCCTCGACCCCCATCCGCTGACCGAGTGCGTGGCTCCAGAGATGCCGTCGGGTGGTTCAGAGAAATCTTGTGGGATCCGTCGTCTTTGGCCCACCATAATTTTTTCATAGCATATATCCACATTGATCTTGCTTATTGCTTTTCTGCATGTACATGTTAGACGAACAAAGCAATATACATAGTAGCAACTATGATAAGTTTAATACACATTAGTACAATGCTGAGTTTAAGTATAAGTGCTAAGGTGATAGCATAAAGTTAGTGATATCATAATGATTAAACTTAATTGAATGACCACAATCAAAAACATAGTTTTGATTTTGGCCCACCATAATTTCTTCATAGCATATGTCCACATTGATCTTGCTTATTGCTTTTCTGCATGTACATGTTAGACGAACAAAGCAATATACATAGTAGCAACTATGATATATTGCTACTATGGAAAAAGCTGCCGCCAAGGGAAAAGCCAGCACCTATCAAAGGAAGAAGCCAAGCCATGCCATCATCGTTTCAAGACTCTAAAGAAGCTTGCACCTGCCTAAGTATATCTGGAGTCTGTAATGAGTCTTAGGAATTATTGTAAACACAAGAAATGGATGGCAAAAATGAAAGCTAGGGCAGAAATAAGCTCATGATCATTTTTGGTGAAAAACGGCATACCGACGGTATACCGGTTTTTGTTCACAGAAAGTTTCTGTTTACAAAATCGGCATACCGACGGCATACCGGTCCATATCGACGGTATACCATTTCCAAAACGTTGAAATTCCAACGGTCGAATTTCCAGCCATTAATGATCCCAACGGCTATATTTCTAGCTGTTGCAATTCCAGACCGGTATACCGCCGGTATGCCGAATCATACTGACGGTATGCCGATTCGTGACTGAAAAGTTGCCATTGGCTTCTTTTCAAGCTTTGGTTATAAATAGCCTTGAACCCCTTCATTCAAGAATGATGCTTTGAGCCTAAAAATTTCAAAACCACCAAAGCTTATCCACATACAACTCTACAAAGCCTTCATTTGCCATCTACAAATTGTGTTAGAGTTATTGAGTTGAAAAGTGAGATCTCCATCCTATTGTATAAGGAGATCAAACCTATTGTGAAAGGTTGAAGTTGGGGAGTCTTCGTATCCAAACTCTCGGTTGAAGTTGGGGAGTCTTCGTATCGAAACTCTCGGTTGAAGTCGGAGAGCCCTTCGGATTAAAGCTCTTGTGTAAGAAGTCGGCGAGTTCTTCGGATCCAAACTCGTGTGTAACTATTTGCTTAAATAGTGGATTAAAGCCGGAGAGAGTTCCAGGACTGGACTGCCTCTTAGGAGGATACCAGGATATATCGGGTGTCGGTATTGTGTTTGTTTCTTCTCTTGCACTTATATTTTTAAATTGCCAATTAGCTTGTGCTAAGTGCTTGATTAGTTAGCTTGACCCTATTCGCCCCCCCTCTAGGGTTCCTACATGTTTTACGTTTGAGATACTCGACTTACCCTTTCTAAATTGGACCCAAAGAACTCAATGTGTATTTTCCTTTTGTATCCTAAGGATCAGAAAGGATATCATTTTTTCCAACTTCAAAGAGGTATATTGTGTCTTGGGATGTTACCTTGTTGAGACTGACTTTCTCCCACTCCCTCCAACTAAAGATTTTGTTCCCAAATTTTACCCAGACGAGAATTACCTACTGTATCTAGTTAAAATACAACAGTTCCCCGTAAGTGTGCCCTTCCTTACCAAGCCATTCTTACTATCCAACAATCCGCAAATACCAGCTCAGTCTGATCCGGCATCCCCATAAATGCCTACCACTGTAGAACTGATGTCATCATCAAAGTCCTCCAGATCAACTGATTCACTATCACCTGATATACCGGCTCGGCTCCGTCGTGCATGTTACGACCATCCTTTATATGTTAACAACTACAAAAGACTTGCGAGTCACACTCAGTCCTTAATGGCTAATATTGATGGGATCCAGAACTCCATTTCTGCAGAGGAGAACCTCAAACATCCTAGTCGACGTACTGCTATGGAAGATAAAATATGGACACTTCAGGAGAATAATACATAGGACTTAGTGGATTTGCCTACTGGTAAAAAGGCGGTAGGTTGCAAATAGGTGTTCACAAACAAGGTGAAACCGAATGGCAACTTTAATCGTCTGAAAGCTTATTTTGTGCCAAAAGAGTACTATCAGACTTACTATGAGGATTATTTTGAGACATTCTCCCTAGTTGCCAGGATGACCTCTATATACGTGCTTCTATCCTTAGTCGTCCGCAATGGCCGGCCACTACTTTATATGGATGTGAAGAATGCATTTCTTCATGGGGACCTTAAAGAGAAAGCATATGTGGTGCAACCTCTTGGGTTCGTTGCAAGGGAGGATAAAGTAGCATCTGTGAAAGGCCGTCTATGGTCTCAAATAATCACATCGTGCCTGGTTTGATCGATTTACACATGTCGCTACCCAATTTGGCTTGGCCCATCAAAAAAATCGCTATTTTACTGACAGACATCAGCCAAATGGTTATTACTTGGTGTCTATGTTGATGATATGATTATGAGAGACGATAGTCAGAATATTGTAAGGATGAAAAGTTTCTGGGTGAGGAGTTTCAGACCAAAGATATGAGAGCGTCGAAGTACTTCTTGGGCATTATAGTCACAAGGGGAAAGCAAGACATTGTAGTGCCTCAACAAAAATATGTGCTTGACATCCTAACTAAAGTAGGAATGATGCATACTAAGGGAGCAACGTCACCCATGGATTCATGTGTAATATTACTCCCCCATAAGAGAATACTGATGATCAATCATGATCGGTCAGTATCGTCAGCTAGTTGGAAAACTTAACTACTTGGCAGTTATGACTAGCCCAGATATTTCCTTTACTGTAAGAGTCGCTAGTAGATTTATGACTTCTCCACGAGTTTCACTTTGGAAAACTTTTCTCAGAATTCTGCGCTATCTAGCCCAGAATTCGGAGAAAAGAATTTAGATGGAGAATCAGGAACATATCCATCTTGAGTGTTTTACAGATGCTGACTGGGGTGCAAGTCTTTATAGATAGACGGTCTACATCTCGCTATTCGGTATTCATTAGCAGAAACTTAAGTGTCGTGGAAGAGCAAGAAGCATAGTGTAGTCTCATAGGTCAGAAGCAAAATATCGAGCTAGTACTCATGGCACATCAGAGCTGTTATATCTGCAACATCTTCTAAAGGAGCTTGGAAATGAAGCATGATCTGAAGCAGCAAATATGTTGTGTGATAACCAATCAACTACCCATATTGCTACCAATCACGTATTCTATAAAGGACGAAATGCATTAAGATCGACATCCACTTTATCTGTGATGAATATCAAAAAGAGGTGATGACATTTCACCACGTGAGAACCGGTTATCAGATAGCTGATATCTTTACGAAGTCTCTTTTAGGCCCTCATGTTCATTTTTTGTAACAAGCTGGACATGATTGACATTTATGCTTTAGCTTTAGGGAGGGTCTAAAGTATTAGTCATTTAGTCCAACATCAGGTAGAGAATAATGAGATAATAGTCCTCTCATATATATATATATATATATATATATATATATATATATATATATATATCAAATGACCTCTAGCCTAGTGGTTAAGAGAGATGCATGCGGCCCGAGTGGTCAGAATATCGATTCCCGGTGGGAGCGTTCGCCACAATTACCTTCTTCCAATATATACATTAATATTAACATTAAATGGACGGCTGAGAGTGAGGGTTTTTTTAGGTGGTTTTCTAAGGGAGGCTTTTGATCCGCTCCCATATATATATATATATATATATATATATATATATATATATATCAATGAAACTCATCCTATTATTATTTTCCACATTAAGTGATTACAAAGAAATATTAATTAGCAATAGCCTCCTCAAATGAAAATATGGAGGTTTCTCATTTACTTGTTTCTATTTCACGTTGACTTCTCAATGTGGGTGAAGTAGTGATGGTGGACATTTGTCGTTAGGCACTTTCTAGATAATGGTACAAATAGTAGATGTTTCAATTTGAATTGAGCTATCTATCTAATATTGACATCTTATAATAGTAAAATGCACCCCTTTTCACGATGCTACAAGAATCTGAAATATGACAACTATATATCCATGTAAGCCTATTTCATGGTGTGGGACACGAGTTCTAATACCCGTATATTAAATAAGTAAATTTGAAATGTACGAATCATCTCAATGCAATGATGAATACACATAATTCACGAAGTACAGAAAGATGAGGTCTAAAAGCACAATCCTAAGGATTAATCCCAAGTACAACTTAAGTACCTATCTTTTTATCCAGTTTCCTACTTATCCCAGAGAAGTAAAGAGGAAATAGCCATTGGCCACTTTTCTTAGACCTAAAGTGCCTAGGTGTTTCAAATTTGAATGAGCACAAAAAAGTCTCTGCCATTTGATGATCCAAATAGCAATTTTATCCAAGAAGAGGAAGTTAGTTGTGTCTTTATTTTGTGCATGATTTACAAATTTGTACCTAGGTACAAATGTGGGGCATGGGCCAAAAGATACTAAACAATTTTTTCGAATAAAATTGAGAAGAGGAATTAATGTGACTTACTCCCAACAACTTGTAGGTCTTTGAATTTAAAAACTTAAATTTCTCATAACATTAAATCTGCAAGGTCCATATACTCGTATAGATATATGCTTTGAAGGGGAACGTCATTCATCTTCTCTTTGAACTAATGCATCGTAATATGAAATAAAATCACTATCAAATATATCATCTTACCTCTTCGTTTAGAATCTAGAGTTTTTTATAGTCTAGGGAAACGTAGTGGATGCTCCGTGGTTGTATAAATTCAAACTGCATAGCCGAAAGGTAGGTCTACCTACATGCCAAGTGTCAATCTAGATTTTACAGCATAAACTTCTTGTGTCATAATTACCTTGACTACGAATTTGGCTACCAATGGAGAGGATTGACATCAGGTTGACAAATGGTCATAAAAATATTATCAATTCATTTATAGAGTTTTCTTATTCTCCAAAACCAACCACATTATTTTACAAATGCAAAGAATTCAATTAGCCACTCTTCATTTAGTGGAAAAAAACTAATAAATGAAAATAGAATGATCAGTTTTGTTATTTTACATTGCATGTGTCAATGGAATTAACTCCTTTCGTGAAAACAATGTGGTAATAGGTGAGTAACTTAATAGTATGTATGATGGTTGAGAAATAAAAAATATAGTATCGTGCATTTAAAGAAACCTATTAATTAGAATTTATCAGAATAAATTTGAAATGTAAAAGTCAGTTTTATAGGTGCATTGCATATGCCAGCGGTATAACCATGAAATTAATGTGGTAATAAGTGGGCTATTTTACTCGGTGTGCTATCTGTTTAAGAAATTAAAAAATATAGTGTAATAGATTTTAAAAAAATATTTTCGACTAAATTCATTTGGAGATACCAAAAAGACACCCAACAACCTGCAGCCAGGCTGGTCCGTTCACTTTCCAAAAGACACCCAACAAATGGCAGTCATCAATAACTATTAAATAAATAATAAATTCATTTGGAGATAATGTAACTAATATTTGCATGTTATAATTACTAAAACTATAATAAAGGCACAAATGATAATAAACACTTTATTAGACATGCGTTTTTATTTCTCATGCATACATCACAATATTATTAATGATTGGACTTCAAAATACTAAGCATGACAATTTTATTAATGACATTTTTCATTATACTAATTAACTAGCTCATGTGTCAATAGGACTAATGGTAACTAATATTTCAAAATACTAATTAAGTAATCATTCTCTTACATTTCAAAGTAAAATGCAATAATCTGAGAACTAAATCGATCATTGGACCGGAAAAGATAGTGTGGTTCAAGGTTTAGAACTAGTAGTCGAACCAGGTTCAAAATATACCTATAAATGTAATATATTTCATGAAAGAAGATCATTTTGATTAATTGTTATCCTAACCTACCATAAGTAGGTTTTTTTCCCCAAAAAATCCATATATGATAGGGAAAATTTGGTACCACCACTCCGTGGTGCTATGGTCGAGGAGGCCCCTCCCCAACTTTTATTTCTTTCCTACCTTTATTTTGATATACAATCATATAGTCTTCACTTTGTACATACGGTAGGTACAATGATGTTAAATTGCTAGTAAAATACACAAATATCCTCCATATATGACAATATTTTTTACTCCATATTTACAAGTGGAAAGTAATTCACTTATAAAATGCCCCAAAACTTCATTCTACTTACATCATCCTACCTCCATCAATTGGGACAGTGACTCAATTTTGACAGCTCTCCTTCTAAGAAAAAAATTCACTTTCTAAAACAACCCGACAGTTCTCCAAAATTACAACTCTACCATCTCCACTTCCATCCAAATTTTGTTTTAAACGTGTATAAGTTACCAAACTTGATCCCTTTACTTTGTATGGAAGCCCCTTTCCACGGATCTATGAATATCAAATATTAGACTTATATGTCACAAGTTAGGTTTATTGTGAAAATAAAATTTTTTTAAAAAAAATCTAAAAATGTACAATTTAAATATAGTAATTATTCTAATATTAATTCTACCTAAAACTATGAATAATTTAAAAACTAGATTAATATATTTTTATAGTTTAAAATACACATATATACATTATAGAATTTTATGGATGTTACAGATATACAAGTCAAGTTAACGATTGTGTTAATTGTTTCATAGTAATCCCTAACAATTTAATGCTATTTGGTACATATTTTGACGTCCATATGTGACATAAAATTGTCTGATGTTATGTATTTGTTATTTGCGTATAAGGGTAATATGTGACATCTATCTGTAACTTGTTATATGTTGTTACATATGTGACATCTACCTGTGACTAGTGACATTTATTAACTTGCAATTATTACATCTAACTTGTAATATTGGTATCTAACTTTTGACTTATATACTTCATCTATTAGTAATGAACTTGAGCTAATGGCACGTGAGGTATGACTTTTTTTATATAACATGTGATATTGGTACCTAACTTGTGATCAACATAAGTGACTTGTGACCTTGATACTTAAATGTGATATTAGTATTTAACTTGTGATATGGTATGTTACATGTGATATTGTGTATAACTTGTTAGTTATCATTGTAACGTGTTATAAATAAATCGTAAAGGTACCAAGGAATCCTCTTGCTTGTTATTGCTCTCATTGCTAATGGTGGTCTATTGATTCACAGGACAACACTAACTGGGAGTGATTTTGGAAAATATGAGAGTAATGTTGTTAGCACCAAAATAAGTGTCAAGGGCAAAACGGTACAAAATTTTAGAAGATGTCAGATCGCAAAACAAAGGCCTGGTACGGAACCGTCGATTTGAAACGAGTCCGCAAATACATCGATCTGAGACGAGTCCGTAGATACAAAGCATACCTCGATCGAAGCACGATGGCGTAAATGACAAGCGAAAAGGGGTTACACTTAAATGTTAGGCAAAAAATGAAGATCAGGATTTGATTGAAGTAGAAGTGAAAATAAATCATATCAAGATAAACTTGAAGAAATTTCAAGATAAGGTGGAATAAGTTTCAAGACTATGGACATGAATTGCTTAAAAAACAGAGTTCAAGAGGGCAATCGGCATCAAAAATAGAATTTGGCATGCAAACCAAGGAAAAACAACTTATCAGTAGGCCCAAGGGGGCCCCCATGTCAGTCGTTACTGACATTGTTCCTTCTAGGGGCTTTCTTAAGTGTGAAGTACATGATCTCTTTTAAATCTTCATCATTACTTGTATAGGACAGTAAATAGAAAAATAAAATGGTGGAAGAAAAAGGAGCCATCAGGTTTTGAAAAGTGTACAAGGAGACATTTTGTAAATATTATTTTCTCTCGCACAAAAGGGTAATACGGCCCTAAAAAATGGTCCTACATATTACAAAAGTGGGGATTATATGGTTGTATATCAAAATAAGGGTCGGAAAGAAATTAAAATTTGAACTGGAGGTGGCCTTACCATTTTTTTTCTTTTTATTTCTATTGGATATAAGTCTCTTATATTTTATTTTTGACATGTGAGACAATGATAGTCAATTAGTATTTTGAAATATTAGTTACCATTAATCATATTGACATTTGACACTTGAGCTGGTTAATTAGTATAATGAAATCCGGTCATTAATAACATTGTCATGCTTAGTATTTTGAAATCCGATCACTAATAACATTATCATGCGTGCACGAGAATAAAAACGCATGCCTAATATACTATCTTTATTATCATTTATGCATTTATTTTATTAATTATAAAATGCAAATATTAATGACATTGTCAAGAGCAGATCTATTGTTCCCATTTTTGGTGTACCAAACCAGTCCTCCCTCCTATAAAAATATGGGTTCCATTGGCTGTATAAAAAATAACACCCAAAACTGATGGGACCTAAATTTTTATAGGAGGGGGAACTAATTTGGTACACCAAAAATGAGGACAACAGATACGCTCTCCTAATGACTTTATTATCTATTTATGGCCCTTGAATGTCTGCTATTTGTTGGGTGTCTTTTGGAAAGTGAACTAAAATGTGTACAGGGCCTTCAAAGACCAGCTCATGCAGTTTCTGGACTGGTTATGTTGGTCTAATGCCGATCTAATGTTTAAGGGTTTTTAAGAACCGAAACGATTGTCGGGTCCCGGTTTTCTCTGGTTGGTCCGGACGGTCTGGTCCGGTTCTCAGAACATTTATAAAATGTAAGATATTTGGATCCAATAAAAATAAACAAATTAAATTAAATATGGAATTTTTGGAAAAAGAAAAAAATGTATATATGGTAGGTTAGGATAACAATTAACCAAAAAGATCTTATTTCATGAAATATATTAAATTTATAGTTATATTTTGTTCCTAGTTCGACCTGGTTGAACCTTTAAACCTTGAATAATTGTGGTTGAACCTTTAAACCAAGGTTCACAGTATCGTTATCGGAATCGATATCGGACTATTCCTATGAGTATTGGTATCGGCAATATCGGTAGTATCTGCGGTTCGGATCGGAGTATCGGATTTTTTGGTATCTCAAAACAAATAATTATTAATAAATTATTTACATTTATAAACATATATTTTATACATTTGGGCATAATTTTAAGTATTTTTAGTGTTATTTCTTAGCAGTTTTGAAATTAAATAAAATAGTAGTCACCCTTACCGATTGGTTTACATACAATAGATTGTTTTTCTTCTTTTACATGCTTTTACAACCTTATTATGCTTTAAACCCTTGCTTGTTCATCTTTTTCGTTTAATTTTCTTTGCCTGATTGATCGAAAAAGAGACCCCCAATGTCTGTATCGGTCAGTATCGGGTATCGGTCAGTATTGGATCGGGACATGCCAAACCGTATCGGATCGATATCGGCCGATACTTTAAACCTTGAACAACGACTATTCCGGTTCAATTACAGGTGTAGAATGGAATAAAATAGATAATCTTTATTGAAGAGAAACTACATATATATAGGAGAGGCTAGCCTCCTCTCCTATTACTCTAAGCAATGTGGGACTAAAGTCCAATAACTAATAACTCTAATCTAACACTTAACACCCTCCCTCAAGATGGAGCATAGATGTCAATCATGCCCAGCTTGTTACATAAAAATTAAACCCGGGGACCCAGAAGAGGCTTTGTGAAGATATCAGCTATCTGGTCGCCGGTCCGCACATGTTGAAACTTTATCACTCCTTTTGTATATTCATCACGAATAAAATGAATGTTAATTTCAATATGCTTCGTCCGTTCATGAAATACTGGATTGGTCGCAATGTGAATAGCAGATTGGTTATCACACCATAGGTCTGCCACTTGAGATCCTGTGTCTTCTCCCAGTTCTTGTAGGAGATGCTTCATATATAATATCTCTGACGTGCTATGAGCAATAGCTCGATATTCTGCTTCAGAGCTTGAGCGTGCTATCACACTTTGTTTCTTGCTTTTCCATGATACTAGATTTCTGCCAACAAATACTGAGTAGCCAGATGTAGACCGTCTATCTGTCAAACTTGCCCTCCAGTCAGCATCAGTAAAACACTCAATGCGAGTGTGTCCATTATTCTCCATTCGAATTCATTTTCCTGGATTCTTTACTAGATAACACAAAATTCTGAGAACTGCCTGCCAGTGTGGAACTCTTGGAGAAGCCATGAATCTACTTGCGACGCTTACGACAGAAGAAATATCCGGACGCGTCATGACTGCCAAGTAGTTGAGTTTTCCAACCACTCGACGATACTGATCTGGATTGGTCATCAGGACCCCTTCGTCTAGGAGTAATTTTGCCCCTGGATCCATAGGTGAGTTTGCTCCCTTTGCTTGTATCATGCCTGCATCATTTAGTATATCCAGTACATATTTTCTTTGAGACATTACAATGTCCCGCTTACCCCGTGTGACTTCAATGCCCAAGAAATAGTTCAAGGATCCCAAATCCTTGGTTTGAAATTACTCTCCAAACTTCTTGAGACTTGCAATACCCTGGCTGTCATCTTCCGTGATTACAATATCATCAACGTAGACACCAAGAAGTATTCTTCCAGCAGATGTGTGTTGATAGAAGATTGAATGGTCCTTCTTCGACGGACACATTCCAAATTGAGTAACCACCTGTGTAAATCTACCAAACCATGCACGAGGTGATTGTTTCAGGCCATAGAGGGCCTTCCTTAGACGACACACCTTACCCTCCCTTGCAACGAATCCGGGAGGTTGCATTACATATACTTCTTCATCAAGATCCCCGTGGAGGAAAGCATTCTTTATATCGAGTTGAAGTAAAGGCCAGTCATAGCGAATGGCCAAGGCCATGAGGACACGAACGGACGTCATTTTGGCCACAGGAGAAAAAGTCTCGAAGTAATCCTCCCCATAGGTTTGAGAGTTAACCTTTGGCCACCAGACGAGCTTTCAATCGGTCAAGAGTGCCATCCGGTTTTACCTTAATCGTGAACACCCATTTGCAGCCGACTGCCTATTTACCATGAGGTAGATCGACTAAGTCCCAGGTATGATTCTCCTGGAGAGCCTTCATCTCCTCGTGCATAGCAGCAAGCCAACCAGGATGTCGGAGACCCTCCTCAGCGGTCTTGGGGATCTGAATCTCATCAATAGTAGCTACCAGAGACTGAGTGTGACTGGTAAGTCCTTTGTAGTTGTTAACATACAAGGGATGATCTCGACATGCACGACGAGGACGTTCTGGAGACGGAATCGCCGGAGCTGCTGGCGGAATTGGTGGAGCTGCTGGAGGGACAGATGGAGGCAGCTCACTGGAGCCGGAGCTGCTGGTGGAACCAGAGGAGGAAGATTCTGTGGTTGATGTCGTTAATGGCTGAATCGGTGTATGTGGACCATCATCCTGGGAGACTGGCTCGGTAAGGGAGGGCACCCATACGGGGTGTTGTTGTGTTTGAGGAGAAAACAACAAAAAATCTTCTTCGGGATAGATCAGGGGAGTCGGACCTGTTGATTGGGGGAACGGAGGAAATTTTGTTTCGACAAAGGAAACATCCCGAGTGAAAAAATATCGCTTTAAGACAGGAGAGAAACACCGATACCCTTTCTGATCTTTAGGATACCCAAGAAAAATACATTGTATAGTCTTAGGAACCAATTTAGAAAGGGTTGGTCGGGTATCCTGAACATAGCATAAACAACCAAAGATGCGGGGAGGCAGAGGAAATGGCTCTCTTCCAAGAAAGAGCCTAGAGAAGGGAGTGCTACCATTGAGAACTGACGACGGCATGCGATTAATAAGATAACAAGCTATAAGGACTGCATCCGACCAAAATCTCTTGAGAGTACGTGCTTGAAACATAAGAGCACGTGTTGCTTCCAATAAATGACGATTTTTGCGTTCGGCTACACCATTTTGTTGTGGTGTGTACGCACAAGAGGTTTGGTGGATGATGCCGTTGCTGGTCAGATGTTTATCAAGATCACGAGATAAATACTCACGACCATTGTCACTGCGAAATGTTTTGATTGGAAGACCAAATTGTGTAGTTATCTCGGCATGAAAGTTACACCAGATATTGAATAATTCAGCACGACTTTTCATTAAATAAATAAAAGTGAGACGTGAGTAATCATCGATAAATGTGACAAAGTGCTTAAAACCCATTACAGATTCAGTCGGACAAGGTCCCCATATATCAGAATGCACCAACTCAAAATGAGCGTTTGCAAGTTTATTTGGACTCACCTGATAAGAAACTCGATGATGCTTAGCTAAACTACATGGCTCACAATGAAAAGAAGAGGGACTAGCTAAAGATGGGTACATTTTCTGGATAACTAGAGACGACGGAATGACCTAACCGACAATGTAACTCGACCGGATCAAGTTTCATGCTTGCACAAATAACAAAAGGAGTTGCGTCAAACAGGTACAAGCCTCCAACCACATGCCCCTTACCAATAGTCTTCCCAGTTGTCAGGTCCTGAAAAATACAATTATCAGGAAAAAAGGTTATCGAGCAATGAAGTTCACGAGTAAGGTTACCGAGCAATGAAGTTCACGAGTAAGTTGATTGATAGAAAGTAAACTGAACGGGTTCCCAGGAGTAAGTAGAACAGAGGTAACTGACAAGTCCGGGAGAAAGAGTGGCACTTCTACGGCCGCGGACTGCCAGAGGACCGCCATTGGCAACAGTAATGGCAGAAGCACGACGGACAGGTACATAATCATGTATCATACCTGCGTCACCAATCATGTGTGAGGATACCTACTGCTTGGGTTTTACTATGCATGCTGCGGAATATCCGGCTGTGGAACCAGACGTTGATGCTTCACCACGACGTTGAGTCTGGAACTCAAGAAATTTTGCGTAAGAATCGACGCTTATCTGAACCGAACGAACGCTATTATCAGTAGCATCCGAAGTAATATTGGCAACAGGAGCTTTAGGGCACTGCCACTGGAAATGTCCTTGTTGGCCACAGTGGAAGCATGTTCGTAGTCGTCCTCCATCACGACCACCATTGCCGCGTCCGCCATCGCGACCATAAGTCCGACCACCTCGTCGTCCACCACGTCCACCATGAACGCCAGGACGAGCAGCTCTACCAAGGACAGATCGATCAGCAGGAGTATCTCCCGGAGTGGTCTCAACCACCTTTGCGGTCCGAAGAACACGAAAGTGGGCCTCCATCAAAGATGGAACATCAGATCCAGCAATGATCTGGAATCGAGCCGAGTCCGCATCAGGACGGAGAGATGCAAGATATGTCATAACATGAAGTTGCTCGCGTTGAGCCCGAACTTCATTGATATCCGATGTCAGAGAAAGAACACGATCAATTTCATCCACCATAGCCTTGAAGGATCAAAAGTGATCCTTATGAGACTTGTCTCCTTGAGTTGTTCGGTAAACGCTAACAACCGAGTCGTATATGCGAGACAAGTCACGTTTTCTATCAAACGTCGTTTCTTGGACCTCCCATAGCTTCTTGACCGTGTCCGTGTTTTGAACCATGTCCTCGACGGACGGTTCCATGGAGTTCATCAACTGTGTAAACAGTCGACTATCATCCGTCTCCCACTGTTCAAATGTGGGATCAGTCGTCGCCGGAGGGCTGTTAGTCAAATGTTTAGATAGCCGCATCCCACGAAGTATTTTTTTAACTTTCTTCTGCCATATTGAGTAACCATCTGGGCCGTCCAATCGACGGTCGATAAGTCGAGTCGAAGAGATCGTCGTGCCAGTGCTCATCGTGTTGCTGACGTCGTTACCATCATTTGCCTTCGAATCTGTCATCCTGAAATGGAAGCAACCGTCGCGACTTCTTTCCAACCCCAAAAATCACACCAACTTTACGAATGTGCTATAAATGTGGTCAATACCGTCACGCACATATGAAGTAAACACGTCAGGACACAGGAGAAAACACGATCATTCTCTGTGTAGGTTTGAATGTGAAGATTAGGGTAGGAAAAAAGTATTTGTTAAGTCCAAATGGCTTAATCTAGGAATAAAGCATTGGACCGTTGACTTTTTTATTTTTATTTTTTTCTTTTTTAACTAGGGTTCGGAGGGTGTGTGGTGGCTGATGGAAAATGTTAGGGTTTTGAGCCATCGTGGGTGATTCGGGTGTCTGCACAGCAGATCCGGGGCGTGGGGGGGATCCGGGTGTCTGCACAGCCGATCCGGGGTATGGAAAAGCCGGGTGTCTGCGTCGCAGATCCGGAGTGTAGGGGAGCCGGGTGTCTGCACAGCAGATCCGGGAAGGAGGGAACCGGGGGTCTGCACAGCAGATCCGGGCAGGGGGGGCAGGATCGGGGGGGGGGGGGTCGGCGAAGGGGGGGCAGCAAGGGGGTCGACGAAGGGGGGGCAGTAGGGTGGGGGGGTCGGCGAAGGGGGGGTAGGGCAGCAGGGGGGTGGTCGGCGAAGGGGGGGAATTTATTTCTTTTTTTTTGTGGAAATTTTTTTTCTTCCTTCTATGGCTCTGATACCATGTAGAATGGAATAAAATAGATAATCTTTATTGAAGAGAGACTACATATATATAGGAGAGGCTAGCCTCCTCTCCTATTACTCTAAGCAATGTGGGACTAAAGCCCAATAACTAATAACTCTAATCTAACACTTAACAACAGGTTTGGTACTCAGAACATTGGTTTTTTTATTATAACATTGTCGTCTCTTGTATATAGGAAGAATTTCAAAAATATTTTTATACAAGGAGAAAATGCCTTTCATTACAGAATACGTAAATAATGTTGAGTATATGAAATTTTTTGTGCAATGAGCAATATGACTTTTTAAGGCCTATATGCAAAATGATTCAGTTTTATACTATTCAGTTTCCAGTCGGGCCTGATAATTTCAAGTTTCAACCTAACTTGAACCCCACCCATGATCATAAGTAGAGCCAACCTCCCTAGAAGCCCACTATCCATTATGGACAATAAAATGGGATAATAATTTTCCATTAAGCGGACAGTTACAGCAGTAACACCCCACTAAATTGGACAATCCTATTTGGTCAAATCATGTTTGGTTAAAATACTACCACCCAATAGCATGTTGCCACCAGAAGCAGAACCATTCAATCAAATGATATTGAGCACGTTTATCATCTCTTCTCGAGAAACAAGTGGGATATTTCTTTGCAAAATGGTGCTCAATTTCATATGTGACAATTCCTGCCAAGATCTCTTCGTTAGTTGGAGAAGAATCCACACGAATCGAATTTTTTGAGGAACGTATCAATAGAGAATTTAATTTGGTTAGACAATGTGGTTGATAAACAAGGATCAGTTTTTAGCAAGTTACGAAATGCATTGTCAAATATTCAATATGATTTCAAATATTTATTTTCGTTCAAGTAACGGATTCTAGCCAATTGAAAAGATCTTCTGATCATTCCACATATCATTTTGATTTCATTAGAAATAAGGATTCAGAATATCACACATTGATCGATCAAACAGAGATTCAACAACTAAAAGAAAGATCGATTCTTTGGAATTGAGATCCTTCCTTTCTTCAAATGGAACGAACAAAGATAGAAACAGATTGATTCCAGAAAATGTTTTGGATCTACCCAATGTCCCGGCTATTCGCGGAACGTGAGAATCATCTGCTTCTGGAAGAAATCGAAGAACTTCTTGGGAATCCTACAAGATTGGGTGGTAGTCCCGCTTATGGGGTCAAATCAATATGTTCTAAGAAGAAATATTTGAATATCAATCTCATCGATCTCATAAGTATCATACCAAATTCCATCAATCGAATCACTTCTTCGAGAAGTATGAGACATCTAACTCGTGCAAGTAAGAGATCTATTCATTGATAATAAAAAGAAAAAACGTGAACGGTGATTGGATTGATAATAAAATAGAATCATGGGTTGTGAACATCGATTCGATTGATGAAGAAAGATAATTCTTGTTCAGTTCTCCACCTTAACGACAGAAGAAAAAAAAAGATTGAGAAAATTCTATTGAGTCGACTCATAGTGATCCTTTATCAAAGAATGACTCTGGTTATCAAATGATTGAACAACCAGAATCAATACTTACGATACTTAGTTGACATCCATAAAAAATATCTAATGAGTTATGAGTTCAATGGATCCTGTTTAGCAGAAAGACGGATATTCTTTGCTCATTATCAGACAATTACTTATTCACAAATCTCGTGTGAGGCTAATAGTTTTCATTTCGCATCTCATGGAAAACCCTTTTTGCTCCGCTTATCCCTATCCCCCTCTAGGGGTATTTTAGTGATAGGTTCTATAGGAACAGGATGATACTGTTTGGTCAAATGCATAGCTACTAGAAGCAGAACCATTCAATCAAATGATATTGAGCATGTTCCCCATCTCTTCTCAATACCACACTCAAATAGCATGTTGCCAACATGCTATTGGGCTAATAATCTTATAGAGGTAGTAGTCCTTTTCACCATTCTTTTTCCCATTTGAAACTCTAACCTAAGAATAGCAGAAAGTGTGACATCCCCTACCCCCTCCCCTCCCCCTTTTCTCATGGAAGGTTCATGTGATCTTCTGGTGATAACTTTTGTGCCAAGATGGAGACTTACTTCTGTAGTGTCCCCAGAGAAGACCAAATCTAAAATGGCCAAAATACATCTGTTTAAAGCCAATTTTTCGAACAAACTTGGCTCTTAGAACCTAGCACAAATGTACAATCCTCAAAATATATATTGAATTAACTATTAAACTCTCTTAGAAATTTCATAATCGGAGAGCATCAATGTCAAGAAAAAACAATGTAACATAAGCTGACTATGTGAAGATTATATTTCAGAATTAAGGAATTCTTTGTACAATATTTCCAACATTATTTCCTCCATAAGAGAGTATTGCAACCACTTGATGGTATGTGCATGTATAACAACAAGCTGAGGATGGGTAGATAAATGTGGTTGGATGCACTCTGAAGTGCCAGGAAAGAGTGGGATATCCAGAATAGCATAGAAGTTGAACAAAAAGATTTGGAAAAAAAACTTACTATGATGCAGGAAAGATATGTCAGAAGAAGGATTCATAAGGTCGACCTGAAGGCTTCATACTTCCTAGTCATGGTGGAAGTGTAATGTAAATTCAAAGTCATGGTCATCATCACGATCTAATACCATTACCACCCATTAAATGGGGTCAGCTATGTCATGCAGGTCTAAATCCCAGATACAATGAATGACTGAAACTTATGAGCACCTTCCAAATTGGTGTCAACCCTCTGAGTTAGGAACCAAACTCCTGACAGGGAAACTATGGGCAAGAGGACATTTCCATAAATGATAAAGCCCTGTGTAGAGTTGGAATAATGGGATAAATTTTATTAATGAATGAGAGCTATATATATATATATATATATATATATATATATATATATATATATATATATATATATATATATCTTGACTAGAGATCGCCTGAGTTCGTTTGGAGTGACGGTTCCGGACCCCAAGTGTGTGCTTTGCAGTTTGGAGCCTGAATCTATAAAGCATATCTTCTTCGAGTGCACTCTGGCATGGCAGATCTGGTCGGAGCAGAGTCGTGTATTGGGAGTGTGCGCATCTGGGAATTGTATTGGGGACATCATCACGATGATCCGAGATAGCAGGGGTAGAGGGCATGACTGGCTCCGAACAGCCAGAGTTCGTCTGGCTGTTTCGGTTTGGCATGTATGGCGGAAGCGAAACCGTCGGATCTTTGAGGGGCTGGTCACCCCTCCGGTTGGTATTCTCCATAACATCGAGTTTGATGTAAATGCTATGGAGACTTGATGAGTGGGTGTCCCACTCTGGTTGTATGTTGTAAGATTATGGCTTTTCCTTTGGAATAAAATTCAACTTTTCCAATATATATATATATGAGGCTAACCCCTCTCACTACTGTTCTAGGCAATGTGGGACTAAAGCCCACTAATACTAATACTAATATGACTAATATATAATACTTAACAACCTCCCTCAAGCTGGAGCATAGATGTCAATCATGTCCAGCTTGTTACATAGAAATTGAACCCGATGACCTAAAAGAGGCTTCGTGAAGATATCGACTATCTTACCACCGGTCCTCACATGGTGAAAATTTATCATCTCTTTTGTATACTCATCATGGATGAAGTGGATGCCGATTTCAATATGTTTCGTCCTTTCATGAAATACAAGATTGGTAGTAATGTAGATAGCAGACTGATTATCACACCACATATCTGTTGTGCTTAATTCTGCTTCTTCTCCTAATTCTTGTAGAAGATGCTTTATATATAACATCTTTGTTGTGCCATGAGCAATGGCTCGATACTCTGCTTCTTGCTTTTCCAAAACACCAAGTTTTCGCCAATAAATACAGAGTAGTCAGATGTAGATCGTCTATCTGTCAGGCTTGCACCCCAGTTAGCATCAGTAAAACACTCAACACGAGTGTCCATGATTCTCCATCCAAATTTTTTTCCTGGATTCTTGACTAGATAGCACAGGATTCTGAGAATTGCCTGCCAATGTAGAACACTTGGAGAAGCCATAAATCTACTTGCAACACTAACTACAAAAGAGATGTCGGACGAGACATGACTGCCAAGTAGTTGAGTTTTCCAACTACTCGTCAGGACCCTCTTGTCTGAAAGTAACTTAGCCCCTGGATCTATAGGTGAGATTGCTCCCTTGGCTTGCATCATTCCTGCATCATTCAGTATGTCCAGCAGATACTGTAGTACCCCGTCCTAACATTGTGCCCCGTTTTCGTCCACGGGGTGCACGAGAAAGGAACATTGCTAGGGGTGAGCAACGGTTCGGTTCGGTTCAAACCGAACCGATTATGTGAAAACCGTTTGGACCGAAAACCGAATTATGTAAAACCGAAAACCGAACCGTATTAACAAAACCCGAAGCAAACCGAACCGAACTACTGTAAATCGGTTTTAGGTCGGTTCGGTTTCAACCGAACATGAGCACATAAGGGGAAAAAATCACTTTTTTGATAACTCTTGATAACTTATTTGATAAAAAAATTCGGAAGATTAGGAGTGATGTACTGAAGCATACTATATATTATTTTCTCTTTTTTTTGGAAAGAATTGACTTTACATGATCTTAAAAAACTGGCAAAATTCTTTCTTTCAACAAAAATTTAAACAAATATATATTCTAATAAAAATTTCTGAAATAAGAAAAAAAAGGATTGGAAGAAAAATAACCTCCAAATAGTTTCCATCATCGTCGTTCGACGTTCCCGTCGCCGTTGTTCGATGTTCCCGTCGCCGTCGTCGTTGTCGTCTCCGTCTCCACCCTTGCTCATCCCCCCTCCTCCTCCTCCGCCGCCGCCGTCGTTCCCGTCATCATCGTCGTCATCTCCGTCATCATCATCTAAAAGGCACTATTCTTTCATTGATAGAGAGAGATGATAGTAGGAGAGGGAAAGAGAGAGAGGCGATAGAGAGAGAGAGAGGCGATAGAGGGAGAGAGATGGGTTGGTAGCGGGCGGCTGTTTGTAGAGGAGAGAGAGAACTAGGTTAGATTTAGGATTTTTTGTGTATATAAGTCATGACTCATGAGGGTAGTTTGGTAAATCAATATATTCTTAAACGGTTTCCGGTTCGGATCGGGTAGCATATCTAAAATCTGTCACCCGAACCGAAATCCGAAAATCTGATGTGTGGAAACAGATCTCCGACCCGAACACGTAAAAATCGACCCGGATCTCTATTTCGGGTCGGATCGGGGCGGTTTTCGGTTCTAGAACCGATTTTTGCTCACCCCTAAACACTGGCGCAATCGATTCGGTCGGGATCGGTCGAATCGGTCGAACGGGAAAGATTGAATTAAGATCCTTTTCTCAGTATGGAAAGGGTTCTTCGGAATCAATTCCCACATTCAGCAGGTTGCGCCTCAAGGATTGGCTCTGCGGCTGAGTCGGAAGAGACCTCCAGTTGCCCTGGTTTTCATGTCGTACTTGATTTGGCTTTGACTTTGGTTTTCGTGGATGCGTTTTCGTGACTGTTTTCGATGGATTTTTATGGCTTGCGTTTTTGAACTTCACATTCGTATCGAAACTTCTTGAATAACACAGTGTTCTAATCAGTTGCTTATGCGATCAGGTGATCACGTAGGCGACATTTGAGCAGCCAACCAGTCCCTCGCCTGAAGCAAAGTCTAAGGTGAGTGGATAACCTTCTTCGCCTCGACCCTCTGTTTCAAAATCAAACATGAAACACAAATGAAATGCTTGTCAACATAGTGTAGAATCAAAGAAATCATGGCACGATTCTTCACGACACTCTTGCTATAGAACTGTTGTACGCGAAAACTAATGCATGCTTTCTGCCCCATTTACTTAGCCTATGCAAGCAGAAGAATGAATCGATTAACGTTTATCACAACGGTATGGCTAAAGTGAATAAATTGACCAAGTTCAAAAGAAAGGCTAAGTTTCGCACATAAAAGAGAAATGATAAGGTTCTAGAAAAAAGATAGCATTTTTCAAGACTCTGCAAAACGGTCATTGGACAACTTGTCGACAAGGTGTAGTTTCCTCGAATGGTTGCCTAGGCCAAGGAACCGATTCGGCCCGGGAGGAACGAGTATAGCAAGCGCCAGCCTTTCATCGGCGTGGGTTATTCGGGAACTTTCGCACAGGGTTCGTTATCCGCCACAAAAGGGTCACCGTCTAACCCAGCTATAGTCCATGATGGCTTAACATTGCCAGTGACCTTCACACCATTTCATTGTTTGACTAATGCACGTGACACGGGATGAATATGATAGCTGCTCAATGTATACAATTTTATATGCTTGCCTCAAATATGTTAACATGCAAATCAAGCAGGAAGGTTAGAAAGATCACAAATGTAGATAACATGTTTTATAAAATTGCTTGAACCAAATGCAGAGCTTGGGTTTAATTAGCCACTCGCCAGTACATGTGATCGTACTGACCCTCGCACTTTGTAGGTGCCAAAAAGCAGGAAGAACACGCCAACTAGTTAGCGACGTTCGTGCTTTTGAAGCTTCGACCGCACGTCGAAGACCTCGCCGCTGAATTTTGAAGACTCTCTCCGCAAGTCCAAGAAACATGTCTCGGCATCCCCCCAATCCAGATGGCTAGAATACTTTTGTTGTAAATAAGGAATATATGTATGTAACAGTTATCTCATCGACACTCCTTTTGTAATTGAGTCATGTTGTAAAGTCCGCGCGGCATGATTATAATGGAGTCTGTACATGATGTCTATTATCAATAAAATGAAAAGTCTTTCTGTCGCAATATGTTATTCAATTTGTCTGCGCTCACTCTCTTAGATGTTGTGTTTAGGATTACCTTATGACTGCCTTGTGCGATCGTAAATTAGGTTGCACAAGATCACGTCCGGAGGACGACTATCGATTCTATGGAATCGGGGCATGACATAATGGTATCAGAGCACGACTTTGCGTCCTTGGCCTCTAGTGTTGATGTTTCTAGTCTCAAACCGTTGACCTCGTGTCGATGAGATGAGTTGTTCCATACGCTGAACCCAGGACATTTTTTGAAACTAACGAGAGTTGCCTTTCTTTTTCCTGCAGTTGCGGAACCTCGGACAGAGGACGAGACAAACGCTTCCAGCGGCTCGAGTAGTTCCAGACCCGAGCATTCCGTCAACCCAACGAGGATGACGCCTACCGTAGTCGGATCTTCCGACGACCCGATATAACGAATACTGCAGATGCTCGAAATGCAGCAACGTCAAAATGAGCTCCATCGTTAGCAGGCGGAGGCTCGTCAGACCCAGTTTGATAATCGGTTCGAGGCTCAATTCAAGCTGCTGCAGCAGCAGCTGAATACACTCTAACAAATAGTAGAATCGGTTCGAGGCTCAATTCAAGCTGCAACAGCAGCAGCTGAATACACTCTAACAATTCTACGATGACGCCTGCCGTGACCGAGCCTGCAGTTCGATTCAATGAAGCTGAACATGAGGCGTCCGTGCTCTCACCTACGGCACCGAGAAGTTCTAACTTCGACGTGTCAAAATTTACAAAAAGTTGTCTCACTTCCTTCAACGGCACAAAAGATCCCTCCGTGGCGATCGACTGGTTGGAGGAGCTGGAAGACAGATTCGAGCTTCTGGGTGTCAAAGAATCAAAGAAAGTCGCTTGTGCTCAACAACTACTTCGAATGAACGCGTACGATTGGTGGGTCGTGCAGAAGCGGGCAATTCGACGTAAAGATGAGACGACGGCGATCTCGTAGGCCACATTCAGAAAAGCGTTCGAGACTAAATATCTTTCTGCAGCAGTGCGACAGAAAAAAGAAAACGAATATATGCAGTTGAGGCAAGGGAATACGACAGTACGCGACAGATTTCAACAAACTAGCCAAATTTGCTGGAGCATGTCTACTTACAACTGCAAGTCGAGTTTGACGATTCGAAGTGGGCCTGCGATCCTCTATTCGTGCCCATGTTTCAGTGCATGAATACAAAACCATGGACGAGGCACTCAACCATGCCCTCCGTCTTGAGTCCGAGTATCCTCCTGCTACTACTAGCGTTGTTCACTTTAATAACAAACGCCATAGTAATGCAAGAGGTAACAATGCACACAAGCGTCAAAACTGCGACAACCGAGGCAGCAACCAGGCAAGGTTCGAATAGTCTGCAATTTCTGCCACAAGGAGGGGCACATGGCCAACGAGTGTCGATTGAAGAGTGGAGCATGCTTCGGGTGTGGCCGAACGGACCACATTGCATGTAATTGTCCGGAGAAGCCGAACTAGTGCCCCCAACAACACCAACAAAACCGAGGCCAAGCACCTCGGGCTTCACAGACCGTACCACAGAATGGCCAAGACCGTCGCCCTAATGTCCAAGGCCGCGTCTATGCCATGACTTGAGACGAAGTATTCGTATCTGACACAGTCGTGATAGGTATACTGCATTCCAATAATAAATATGCTCGTGTATTGTTTGATTCAGGTGCCACGCATAGCTTTATATCGGCAAACTTTACTGTCGAGCACAAATTTCCCCTGACACGGCTGGGTCTCGATCTTACTGTTAATGTACCGTCGGGCATGCCACTACTTGCAAATGTAGTCTGCGGAGAGGGAATCATCTGTATAGGTGGTCAAAAGGCCAATCTTGGTACGATAGTTCTAGATATTAAGGACTACGACATCATTCTGTGGATGGATTGGCTCGGTCCGTGCAATGCAACCATCAAATTGTGCTGAAAAGATGATCACATTCCGTATACCTAGAGTGCTTAAATTCTGCTACTCGTGTGGTGAGGCGTCGCCGACCTACATGGTGATCTCCGTAATATCTGCTCGACGGATACTGCATTCTGGGTGCGAAGGATATCTAGCGTCCGTTCGAGGCATACGACAGGATGGTACAAACGCGGGTCAGACCGACGTTGTGGCATAATTCCCAGAAGTGTTCCCGGATGAACTGCCCGGCATGCAACCTGATTGAGAGATTGAGCTTACTATTAACACATTCTCCGATACTCACCGATCTCTAAAGCCCCATACAGAATGGCCCCTGCAAAGTTTAAAGAACTCGAAGTACACTTACAAGAGTTGCTCGACAAGGGACTCATATGACCCAACGTCTCACCATAGGGAGCGCCCGTGCAGTTCATCAAAAAAAAGGATGGCTCAACGCGTCTTTGTATCGATTACGGCGAGCTGAATAAAGCCACCATCCAAAACAAATACCCCCTACCCCGCATAGACGATCTGTTTGATCAGTTGCAAGGAGCTACGGTGTTCTCTAAAATTGATCTGCGCTTGGGTTACCATCAGAAATGAGCCGCATGCGCCCTCCTGAACTTGGTCGCATGAGATCCAGTGACCTTGAGCTGCATGGACTCTATTTGAGCCGCATGTGTCTTATCTTCTCCTGGCCGCATAGGCCTGAGCCGCGTGGTTCTCATATAGCCCTGTGTACCATTATTTATCATTATTTGCCCACGTTTTGTAACTCCTTATTATATATTTTTACTTCCATTTTATATCCTTACGTCTTTTGTCATGAACTTGATAATCACGAATTTGTTTAATATGTTTGGATATGATACCTGAGCATGACCTGACAGTGACCCGTAGTGGTGCACTCCTGACCAGTAACCTGACATAACCTGATAGTGGCCCATCGTGGCGCACTCCTGACAAGTGAATTTGACATGATAACCTGACATGATTATCTCGAATAGCTGTTGCAACGGCTACCTGACATGGCATGACCTGTATAAATTTCCTGGACGCTGTGGGCGAATATGCTTGTACAAATAATCCAGTCCTGTCTGCATCATGTCTAGGATGGGACTCCTGAGTACCACGGTCATGAGTACCTACTGAAATGGACTAAGGTTAATAACTAGATTAATACATTAGTCATGAAGAGATTTTCCAGCTACAGGCGATCCCGTTACCTGGGTGCGCCTTGGGATCTGTAGCCTGCCGTCGAGTAGGACACATTTCCAGCACACTGTCATGTGTTGCACCCTTCAAGCTACCTAAGGGTACATACGTTTCCTGGACGATGTACCCACCTGAATTCAACCCCTAATTTTTCAACCCGGGTAACCTGGATGGTCTGCAGAGCTTGTGGATGTGGAATAATCTCACTGCATCTTGTTAGTAACTAGGCCTGTGATAACCCTAGTTAGTTAAAGTATCAAGCCGTAGATCTTGCTTGGCCGTGAAATGATTGGATGGAGTCTAACTAGTCTAGTCTTGTCCTGATCCTGTTCCCGATTGTTACATGACCAGAATGCTTGTATTTATTTTTACTGGTAAATGGTGAGAATTCCAAGTTCTGTTCAGACGAAGGGTTACAACCCCGGTCCTTGTTTGGTTTACGGGTTGTAACCTGGCTATCTGAATAGTCCCATGGTTACCTCATCGTATATCACCCTGTCATGCTTAATTCCTGTCTTTTATTATACCATTATTATATGTTGTGCTAATTGCTGGTTTTAGTTTCTAAGTGAAGCCTCCTTTGTGGCACTTGCTCTTTCTGGGATCTGACCCAGCTAGTTTTGTATGGCCAGATTTTGGAGCAGCTCCAGAGGATCTACCAACCTTCCAGCCTGATGGTGACCACCAGGCGTAACCAGGGCAACGAGTGGATTATTTTTGGCTCTTCCACTCTATTGTAAAAATATTCTTTTGAGGCGTTTAGCCGACGAGCACCTGTTTAGCTCGATTGCATTTTACTTACTGTCTGCCTACGGGCTGTAACATGATTGACAGATCCTAGGGTTGATCATGTATGACTAAACTCTTGCTAGTCCTGACATTTTGTAACGACTAGATTCATGATCAGCTGAATATGTAATGTTTGGGACGCCTTACTATTGTATATTTAATGATCATACATCTTGTAACTTTTACTTACTTGCTTGTGATTGAGACAATAGGCTTGTTCATGACCTTAAGAGACTGTTGGCTTGTAGTAAACCCTCATGTATCTAGACAGCCGTGACCGTATGATGAAGTGGATTCCGTTTCATTATACGTAGCTGGCTATGTCTGCCCCCGCTCTCCAGTATTCTGGTTCTGGGGCGTGACACGATCAACTCAAGATCAAGCCGAACGATGTGCCAAAGTCCGCCTTTCGTACTCGATACGGCCATTACGAATTCTTGGTAATACCGTTCGGCCTAACGAACGCCCCAGCTGCCTTCATTGATTTAATGAATAGTGTGTTCTGACCATTCCTCGACAAGTTCGTAGTAGTCTTTATGTAGGTCCTAAAAAATCAAGTTGCATCAATCAACAAAGTCAAAAATGCAAGATATTCATCATTTTGATGAGTTGTGCAGACAACAGATTGCGCAGACATCACTTTGCGCAGGCTGGTTTGCGCATGTTTCCAACTGTGCAGGCTGACGTGGCAGAAGTCATCATTGACTGAATCAAATCAGATCTTCCTGACAGCTGACAACACGAATAACGAGGAGGCTGTTCGTTTTTGACGCCGCACAGTGCTTGAGGGCGGCTGATAGGTGGCAGCGCAATCCGTGTTTGCGCAAACCACTCATGCGCAATCTGTGGTTGCACAAACCATTTATGCGCAGTTCATTTTGCATATTCTACCAATATAACTGACCAATTACATGTGGCATTCATGCCATCAATTGCTCATTACGTGGCAACTGTCTATGCACGATCATGCACATTTCAATCAAATGATGCCATGTGTCCCAGATAGTTGGCCCACGATCCAATAACTGCTTGCGCAATCCAGTGCTGCGCAAACCAGTTGCTGCACAAATCAGCTTGCGCAGTCCAAAATAACTGAAAGTTAGTTATTTTCAGAACTCTATAAATAGAGTTTCAAGTCTTCATTTCAAGGGGATCAAGATCAGAGATCAGAAATCAGAGAGTTCAGGAGTTCTTGCCAAAGTACTGCTGCATTCTTCCGAGACTTTTGTCTTCAACTTCAGAGGCTTTTGCCTTTAGTTTCCAGAGTTGTTTTCAACTTCAAAGGCTTCGTCTTCACAGTTCACATCGTCCAAGGGATAAAGCAATCGTCATCAAGATTGGATTCCTATAGTTGTAATTTTCCCAGAATTCTTGTAATCTTTATTACAGTTTGTATCAATAAAGTTTTATACTTTTGTTTTTGCAAACAAAATGGCGACTCTGCTGGGGACAACTTTCTCCTCCGACGAGGAAGTAGCAACTCAATGTGACGTAGCGTCTATCGGGAAGACGCAGAAGACGCTGGTTGTTAAGGTCAACCAGACAGCCTACGAGGCGATGCTCAACTCCAAGACCACTCCCCGTACTGTAGCCACTTCTGCCAAGAGCAAAGTGCGCTCAGTTTGGGTCTCCAAGTCTGCACAATCTGGCAGTTTTGCCACCAAAGATGCTGTACCAATTGCTGCACAATCTGCTAGTCAGACTGCTGCACAAACTGCTGTGCCAACTGTTGCACAGTCTGTCTCAGCAACTGCTGCACAATCTGTTGCAGTCAAGGCTGTGCAATCTGTTGCAACTGTTGCACAGGCTACTTCATATGCTGCCTTGTCAAAACAGAAGACTCCTATGACTCTGGCGCAATTGGCAGTGGCTTTTCCTGCGCAAAATAGCACTCCAGTATCCAAAATGCATCCCAAGCACTCTAAGGCAAGGACTCCTGATGCACTTTCTACCAAAGCTTCTACTGCACAAATGACTAGTGCACCTTCCACCCATGCGCAAACCAAGTCTGCGCAATCCAAGAAAAACAGCCTTTTGGCTAAATTTCCTTCTTCTCACAATAAAAGAAGAGATTCTACTCCTCTTCCCAAATACCCTATTGCCCCTACGCAATCCACTGAGGGTAGTCCTTTGACTATTCCTCCTTCTCTTCAAAGCAAAGGAAAAGGTCCATTGGTCTTTTCTCAAACTTCCTTGTCTCATGACTTGGAAGATAACAGAGGGAAATGCTCTTTAGCTAACCCTTCATCTCAAAACAAAGGAAAAGGCCCTTTAGTCTTTTCTCAGTCTTCTTCAGTCTTTACTGAAGAAGATTCATCTCAATGTGTCTCGGCTCCAATCAATTCAAGAACTCTGGCAAACAAGGATTCTTCTTTCCTTTATAACAAGAGTACTTGTACTAATCAAAGAGGTATTCTGCCTACTCCGATAGCAGAATTCCAGGACCTCCCGACTCTCCAAATTTGTCGTTCCAGACAGGGAAAACTGTTAGTGTCTCAAACAGAAACTCCTGGAGGTGAATTTGCTGACCTCAGAACTTATCTTAATCGACCTACTTCGGTAAAACGCAAACAGCCAATGCCGAAGGTTAAACATCATCAGAAACAAATCTCCAAAGTCAGAAATCCCGACACTTATGCCAATGAAGTGAGTACTTCCCTGTATACTCAAGGGACTAAACATTTGAAGAATCGGAATCATGTTCCAAATGTTATCAAAGAACAGATCCCTCGGAACTTTCCTCGTCCTGTTGTAGATCTTCGAGAACATCTAAGACAAAAACAGGATAATGTCTCAATATCTCCATCTCAACCATCTGATCATCACTGTAATCATAAAGTCATCATCCAATGCTGTTGTCAAACGACAAAACGATCTGTCTTCGATCGTTTAACTTTTGCTAAATCTGAACCTATGTCAGAAGAAGACGAAGTTTTGTATGCTTCTGTTAACATGACTTCCCGAGACACTGGGGGTAAAAGATGCTCTAAGCATGGTAGACTCCGTAAGCCAAGCCAACGGTATTTGGAATTACTTCAAGAATCTTCTGAAGGAGTATTTCAACATACCCGTTCCCGAAGCCGAGATACAATTGGTCAAAGGAATCTTCCTCAAAATCTTTCAAGTCATCTCCCTGTTTCCCAGTCAGAAGATGATTCGTTTTCTGATTATGATGCATACAGTGAAAGTTCTGAACAAACAGTATCTTCCACTGTGCCAAGAGAAGTGACGGCTTATGTTGTCACTGATGATCCAGATGCTTCAACCTCCGCAAATCAGGAACAACGAATTGCTGCACTCGAAGACAAATTAAAAACTATGGCTGAGATGGTTGCTAGTATGCATTCCATCATTGTAGCACAGCATGTTACACCACCAACTGCACCTATTATTAGTCCAGAGATCATAGCATCTTCAATACCTGCCAATACTGGGCTGGGGGTAGTGCCTCCCCAAATGCCTCCTGTACAAGTGCAAGTACAAACTACGCCTAGCCATTCAGGAGCTGGGGGTAGTGCTTACAACGCTGTTCCTCCTCCTACCACTACAACTCAACCTGCTCCTTCTTCTTCATCAGAAGACGCCAATGAAGCTGTCAAACTCTTACGAACCCAGTTTGAAGCATTTAAAGAGAAAGACAATCTACAAAGGTTGGAGATTAAACAACCCTATCCGGTTGAATGGAAGGACGTCCCGTTTCCCCCAAAGTACAAAATCCCTACAATCTCTCTGTTCGATGGCAGTACTTCCCCGAGTCAATTCATCAATCATTTTGAGGTAATGACTGTTCAACTTCAGCCAAATGACGCTCTTCTTACCAGAGTGTTCGTCGGTTGTTTAGCCGGCGTAGCATACGACTGGTACAGAAGTTTGCCCGATGGTTGCATCACATCCTTTTCAGGTCTCAAACAAATCTTTCTGGAACGGTTCTATAAAGGATTTAATGATATGACTATGTTAGCTCTCAACAAAATCAAACAAAAACATAATGAAACTGCTGAGAGCTTTATTGAACGGTTCCGCCGTGAAGCCTTGAAAATGCCTCCAGGGACTCCAGCTGCTGTCACTATTGATACTTGTAAGGCGAATCTTTTACCTATTATCAGTATGTGGACGGGATCAACCCAATTTCAAGATTGGCCCTCATTCATCGTCAACGCCAAAGCTGCTGAAGTAAGTGCCGACAAGTTCAAACAATTGGGGGTACAAATGTCTAATCCTGATCGCGATGAGCATCAGAATTCAGGTGGTGGCAATCGCCAGAACAATCGCAAAGCGAAAGAGACTTTAAACATTAACTTGAACAAAAATAAAGAATCTTTGGCTGTCAATGTGGCCTCACCTACATCTACTCCTACTCCTTCTGCACCTCCACCGAAGGAACCTCGTCCGAAGGTAGAATATTCCTTTGACGAAAATGACACGGCAAGTATCTTTGAGTGTTTACTCAAAAGCAATAAAATTCAACTCCCTGATCCAAAGAAACCTGATGAAGTCAATAAGACTGATCATCCCAAGTATTGTGTCTATTACCGATTCATTGGACATCCTACTCGAGCATGCTATGTGCTCAAAGGTAAGATTCAAGAGCTTGTCAATGCAGGTGTAGTCACTTTGCAACAAGATGAGAAGACTGTTACTGCAAATATGGTTTCAATCCAATTTGGAGATTTCCCTCCGCAGATGATACAGCATGGTGTCATTCCAATTCCTAAAGCAACCCTTGAGATTGAGAATCTCCCGCTTCCATCCAATGAAGGTCTTATTCCCTTGTCTCTTGACAATGGTGAAATTATGTGGATCCATCCTGATCTTGCTCTAGAATTTGAGATATCTTCCAAGAAGAAACTCGTTCTAAAGGCAAAACCAAAATCTGCAACATGGTATCTTTTGATCCTATTGTTGACGAAGAGATTCTGTTAGGCACCAGATCAGGAAAAGCTTATTTGAAAGATCATTCTGAAGGTCAAAGGGATCCTGCTTCTTCTTCCGAACCTGCTCTGGCACAACCTGCATCTGCTGAAGAGGTCCCTTCTACATCTTCACCAGTTGTAGTATCAATTCCTCCTAAGCCAACAACGGCTGACAAAGGCAAGCAACAAGTTCGATTTGACAAACCTCTAAAGAAGTCATCTCCTACTGGGCTTGAGAAGCCTTACAACTTTGATATATTGGCTCAATTAGCCAATACACCAGCTAGGCTGTCAATCTTTGAACTCTTGCGTCTTTCCAAAGAGACACGAGAAACTCTAAGTGAAGCTTTGATGCAGGCTGAAACTTGCTTAACTCTTCTCAAGAAGCCAGAATCAGAATCAGTCTCTTGTCATCACAGTCATAGTGTCTTGGAACTGATCCCAAATATTACCTTCACTCAGGATGATATGCTAATGGAAGATAATAGACATGATCGTCCTCTTTATTATACAGGATATGTAGATTCAATGAAGGTTGATCGTATCCTGATAGATCCAGGGTCTGCACTTAGTATTATGCCAAAGACAATGCTAGATGCATTGAAGATACCAGTGCATAGTCTTTCAACCACGATAACTACTATTCTGGAATTTAATCAAGGAAAGAGTGAACCTTTGGGCAAGATCCGCCTAAAACTCCAAATAGGCAATCTTCGCACAAAGGTGACTTTTTATATCATTGACAATCATGGTTGTTCTTACAATGCTCTCCTGGGAAGGCCATTCCTCCATGAACACAATGTCATTCCATCAACTCTTCATCAATGCTTTAAATACGTTGATGACAAAGGACAAGTTCACAAGGAAGTTGCGGACCTTTATCCTTTCAAGGGTGTTGAAGTTTATTGCAACGATGCTCGTATGTACAAGGATGAATTTATGAAGGTGGCATTGGCTATGGATACTGAAGAAGATCAAAAAGCAGTACCTCAAGACACTCTTATCATACCTGTTAAGGGGCGAGTTTCTCATCCTCAATCTTCCAAGCTACTGGTTATTCACTTACTAGTTCAAAAGAAATCAGTTGATGCTGATGAAAATCAAAGGGAGCTCACCTCTTCTGAGCCACTTGTTATCGACTTACGTCGTAACAAAGACAAAAAGCAGCTCATTCCTTCTGAGCCACTTGTTGTTGATCTAAATCGCAACAAGAAAAAAAGGGAGCTCACCTCTTCTGAGCCACTTGTTATCGACCTCCGTCGTAACAAGCCTCCTCCACGTTCTTCTTCTCCCCCTCTTGTAATCAATTTGACTAAACCTGCTAAGGTTAAAGGTCCTGTTGTAAATACTGATGTACAAATCAATGAAAAAGCACCTACTTTCCAGTATATTGATGTTATTTATTATACTAAAAGTTATCTGGATATGTTAGATAGCTTCCAATCAATTACACTGGGAGTCGTACAATCTCTTCAGACAGAAGTTTCGCTTGAAGATCCAGATGATTCTTACCGTATTCACCCTTCTTTGAAGAAAGGTGAAAGTCCAGCATTTTTATATAAAAGACCGGAAACAAAGATTAACTATTCGGATGATAGCAAAGTTAACGATACGGGACGTCTCCAGTTCCATCGTTATAGTCAACAATCAAAAGACATCCTCCGAAAGATGGGTTATGACTTCAAAAGCGGCCTTAACTATGGTAAAGGTAGACGAACTCCCATTCGTACAACAGTTCCAAACGGAAAATCACAAATGTATTATGACAGGACCAAGAAAGGTCTCGGATATACTTCTCCTCCACTGTTATCCCCAGCAGCTTCTGAATCAGATAGTGAAGAACGTTCTAATTCTTCTGATTCCAGATCATGGGATTCCGATACCAGCATCGGTGAAGTCCATCGTATAATCGTATCTTCTAATATGGTCTCCGTTGAACTATCAGAAAACTGTGATGAAGATATGGAAGAAAGTCCGGAAACAGATCCTTGGGCTCAACATATGGATAATCAATGGGTACTTCGTTTTGAACAACGTGAACCTCCTACTGAAGATCAACTAATTCAAATTGATGTAGGGGAAAAAGAGTCACCTCGACCAATCTTTATTAGCAAGAATCTTCCAGAAGCAGATAAGCAAGAGTTGATTCTTCTCATTAAAGAATATATTGACGTCTTTGCTTGGAGTTACGAAGACATGCCAGGTTTAGATCCCAAGATTGCTACTCACAAACTGAACATTCTTCCTAATGCTAAACCTGTCAAACAACAACAAAGGCGATTTAAGCCTGAAATGATGGACGCAATTGATGATGAAGTCAAGAAGCTCATCGCTTGTGGCTTTATTCGAGAAGAGCAGCATCCTGATTGGGTAGCTAATGTCGTCCCAGTTCTGAAGAAAACTGGAAAAGTTCGAGTCTGCATCGACTTCCGAGATCTCAATGAAGCATGTCCGAAAGATGAATTTTCTCTTCCTATCACAGACGTCATGATTGACAATACTTGTGGGTTCGAAAGGATATCTTTTATGGATGGATTTTCCGGATATAATCAGATCAAAATGCATCCTGAAGATGAAAAGCATACATCTTTCCGCACTCCTCGAGGAGTCTATTGTTATACAGTGATGCCATTTGGTCTCAAGAATGCGGGTGCAACCTACCAACGGGCTATGAGTACCATTTTCAGAGAACATCTTCGTAAAACAGTCGAATGCTACGTGGACGATATTGCTGTTAAAAGTCGTCTAAAAGAAGATCACATCCAAGATTTGAGAACAATATTTAATCTCATGCGTCAACATCAGCTCAAGATGAATCCCACCAAGTCATTCTTGGGTGTCTCTAGTGGCAAATTTCTCGGCTTCGTCATTACCTCTAAGGGTATACACGTGGATCCCGAGAAGATCAAAGCCATCCAAGAGATACGTCCTCCACGCAACCTAAAAGAGCTACGAGGATTCCAAGGCCGACTTGCGTACATCAGGCGATTCATTTTGAACTTGTCTGGACGCTGCAGACCATTCACTCAACTAATGAAGAAGGGTGTATCTTTTGTTTGGACTGAAGAGTGTCAACGAGCATTCGACGATATCAAACAATATCTTATGAACCCACCAGTTTTGGTGCCACCTATCTCTGGCATTCCATTCTTGATGTATGTCCGTGCTATGGACCATTCATTGGGTGCTTTACTTGCCCAAAAGAACAAAGAAGGCCATGAACAGGCTATCTACTATCTTAGCCGAACTATGATTGGTGCTGAACACCGTTATAGTCCGGTCGAGAAAGAATGCCTAGCTCTCATGTTTGCTGTGCAAAAGACGATGCATTATATCATTGGTCAAACTATTCATGTTATATCTCGAGTTAACCCTCTCCGGGTACTCATGAAGAAACCGAGTACACTTAATTCTCGGTTGGCTACATGGGCAATCCTGCTAGCTCAATATGACATGGTGTATGTTCCACAGAAATCTGTCAAAGGTCAAGCGTTGGCGGACTTCTTAGCAGCTCATCCTGTTCCTGAGACATCTAAACTCTATGATGAAATTCCTGACGAGACATTAGAAGTCAACATGATCTCCGAAGAGTTTTCAACCTGGCGTTTATTCTTTGATGGTGCATCAAGAATTGGACCAAATGGTGCTATAGTGGCAGGTGTTGGAGTTGTTCTCGTTTCTCCAGACGGATTAACTATCCAAAGAGCCTACTCTTTAGATGAACCTTGCTCCAACAATGTGGCAGAGTACAATGCCTTACTTGTCGGCCTTCAGCTAGCTAAACAACTGAATATTGAATATCTGGAAGTCTATGGTGATTCTAAACTGGTTGTGAACCAGGTTAGATGAACCTATGAAGTCCGTCATCAAGACCTGGTGCCTTATCATGAAGCGGCAATCAATATAGCTACATCATTCAAAGCCTTCTTCATCGACTATGTTCGACGAGCTTGCAATACTGAAGCCGATGCTTTGGCCAATCTTGCAGCTGTCTTAGCCATCCCTATCAAAAGGCATCAGGTGGTGGTTATTTCTAACCGAGAACTGTTCTGTATTGAGAACAATCGTAATATTGAATTTAGCAATCTTGCTGAAGTCAAAGTTATTGATGACGATTAGAGAACTCCTTTTATCGATTTCGTATTACATGACATACTCCCTGAAGATCCTAAGGAGGCTACAAGCGTTCGACGTCGATCTCTACGATTTTATTACAATCAAACCACCAAAGCACTCTATCGGCGAACTTATGATGGTCTTCTTCTACGTTGTTTAGCTGGTGATGAAGCTAAACAAGTATTGCGTGAAGCTCATGATGGCGTCTGTGGAGCACATCAACCTGGTCCTAAATTACAGGATCGCATTAGACGTATGGGTTATTATTGGCCCTCTATGGTATCAGATGCCATTGAATATGCAAGGAAATGTCGTGCTTATCAAATCCATGCAGACTTCATTCATCAACCCTTGGAATTCTTACACCCGACTGCTGCTTCATGGCCTTTTGAAGCTTGGGGTATGGACATCATAGGTCCTATTAATCCTCCTTCTTCTAGAGGACATCGGTTCATATTGGCGATAATCGATTACTTCTCCAAGTGGGCCGAAGCTATACCTCTGGCTGAAGTCAAGACTAGCAGTGTCATCAACTTCGTTAAACACCATGTCATCTATAGATTCGGTGTACCTCGCAGAATCATTCATGACAATGGACCTCAATTCATTAGTCAGAAGTTCACTAGATTCTGCGATGATCATCGGATTAACAATGTTGCTTCGACGGCTTACAATCCTGCCGCTAATGGTTTAGCTGAAGCCTTTAACAAAACCATTATTAAGCTCCTTAAGAAGTTTGTATCCACTAACAAACAGAATTGGAGCGAGAAACTTGGTGAATGTCTTTGGGCCTATCGAACTACAGTCCGCAATTCCACAGGCTTTACACCTTTCTCTTTGGTGTATGGCTGTGAAGCTGTCCTTCCTTTGGAGTTACAAATTCCTTCTTTAAGGATTGCTATTGCCAATGAGCTCACCACAGAAAATAATGACCTTCTTCGACTTCAAGAGTTGGAAGCATTGGATGAAAAGCGGTTAATGGCTCAACAGCATATTGAGTTATACCAAGCCCGCATCTCAAAGACATTTAATCGTAAAGTGAAGGTCAGAGCCTTTCAGCAAGGAGAACTTGTTCTAACGGTCAGACGTCCTATGACTATGACTCATATGAGCAAAGGGAAATTCGATGCAAAATGGGAAGGTCCCTATGTTGTGAGCAAAGTCTTCTCAAACGGAGCTTATCAACTTTCAGAACTTGATGGTCGAGTTGCTATGATGCCTATCAATGGCAAATTCTTAAAGAAGTATTATGTATAAATGTAAATACTTGTAAATTATCAGACAGAATCTAGTTCATGAATAAAATTTAAATTTTATTATATGATAGTATATATTAAAGGTCACTATCATCTTTTTCTACATTGGGACGAGGGCCACTGCCATCCTTCTCAAAAATACGGTCAGCAAAAGAGCCGAGAACCTCCTTGCTGGATCCTACAAGAAACTTGCAGGCGGCCATCCTCATGGCTTCTTCTTCTTTAGTCTTTCCTGGTTCGAGCAGGAAGTCCAAAATGTCCCGCGGTGGTTGGGGTGCAAACGAACCTTCGCCTGCTTCTGCCTCCTTCGGCTGAATTGGATCGGCAGGGCGTTCTTCAATACCCTTCTGAACCTTCGAGACAGTCTCAACCTTCTTAGATGCTTCTCCGGAAAACATTTTTATTTTGAAGAGTAGAAGTGTTCGTTCCTGTCAGATTTCTGCTATATTTATAGACAGAAGTTCTTCAATTAATGAAGCATTACATTCATCCGACGGTTCATCCATTCATTAATACCTGACGGTTCATCCGTTCATTTATCACATTCATCCGACGGTTCGTCCGTTCATTAAACACCTGACGGTTCATCCGTTCATTTATTTACACTCATCCGACGGTTCGTCCGTTCGTTAATATCTGACGGTTCATCCGTTCATCTATTGTGACGGTTAACCCGTTCATTTATTATCATTTGACGGTTAATTCGTTCATTTCAACATCATTTGACGATTTACCCGTTCTTTCATCGTTACTTGACGGTATTCCCGTTCACTCATTTTCATATACATTGACGATTCATCATCGTTCATCTTCTACATCAGCAACTTGTCGTTTTCGATTAAGTTGTCAATAAATATCTATCTATTATTTATATCTGAATAAGATATGCAATAAATAATGGAGCCACAACAAAATGTCCTTTATATCAAAAAATGAGACATTACAAAAATGCAGCTACAGCAACAAAACCCAAATACAAAATCAAGAAGGAGGGACAATCAGATTGTCAATTTGCTGCTTCAATGTCTGCAGCTCTTCTTCGTGTGTCGACGCTACTATCTTTCTTGCCTCCTCCATCCCGCTTTCTTCGTCAAAAATGGGCATATCTACTGTCCTGCGGGTGATCTCTTCACCATGAGTGGTCTCATACTCATTCCTTTCCTCAATCAATGCATTAAATTGTTCAATCACCAGTTGGTGATTAATAGTTTCTTCTTCAAACTCTTGTTGAAGGCGAGTAATTTCAGCCTTCAGTTCAGCAAGTCGCCGTCCTTTGCTTTCAGCCACTAGAGTAATTGATTCTATTTTAGAATTATATTCCGCTGATTTTGCTGAATGAGCTTCTAACAGATTTTGAAGAGTTAACCTTTCCATATCAGCAGCTTGAGCCAGCCGCTCAAATTCAGCTTGTACTAAAGAGTCTACATCTTTCTTCTTGAGTTCTTTATACTTCTTGATGGAGACTTCTAGTTCATCCAGTATATGTTCAAGGAGAGTGGCCTGAGCTTCGTCTCCTTGGTCTCTTATGGCTCTTATCAAGAAAGAAGTGGGCTTCCTAACCATGATGAAGTCAGCTCCTTCTTTCTCTATCATTTTTTGGACAAGGGATCTCAGTGATTCAAAGAAGCATTTGGTAAATGACTGGATAACCTACTGATTGATGGCTAAAGTTCCAGGAGTCGCTGCTACTCCCGATGAAGACGGGGTAACAGGTTGCTCGATTCTTTGAGGTTGGACAATAGGCTCTTTAAATAAGGGAGCCAGAGTAGAGCTGGTTGCTCCTCCTGTTTGATCTTCTGCAAAAGTAAAATTATTATTTTACTAATTGATTGTTGATGAACAAAAAGATCAAATTAAGAGCAATGTTACCTTGGTTTGGTTTAACAACGAGTTCATTCCTTACTGGAATGGAATACTGTTGAACAGAAGTAGCCTCCGCTGCAACAGCCTGACTGCTGCCCGCCTCAGAACCACAAGATAAATGATGACTACTGCTAATAACCACTGTTGGTATAGGTACCATAATCAGGTCCGTTGGAGGTATTGGCAAAGTCTCAAGATCTGCAAATGAAGATATTAGTTATCGGTTCATTGTAAAACAAGAAAAGATTGTTAAATCTCGTTTTATACCTTGAGGGTCGATGGCGGGATTTTCTTTTAGCACACCTTCATCGGCTACTTCTTCAGGAGATATTTCTATCTCAACATCGACAGCCTTTTCTGCAGGTGCCTCCACTTCAATATCCTTTTTAGGATTTGAAATATCATCGGCAGTATCAAGAGATCTATGTTCTTCAGTTTGCTTTTCAGGATCTTGTAAATACTCATCAACATTTTCGGATGAAGAACCATCCTCGACTTCTTCTTCTTCTTCTTCTACTGCTGCATTTCCACTGCTAGTCGCAGCCTGATCTTCCTGCAAGCTATAACTGCAGTCCTCCAGAGCTGCAATCATTTCACGGTCTTCTTCCTCACGAAGAGTCCTGGGAGTAGAAGGAGGTTGAGTAATATCTGCAATAGGAGAATGAGGTTGTACAACACCTTGTTCTTCCTCTAAAATATGTTCTCTAGGCTCTTCAATTCTTGGGGCAACATCTCCCCTCTGTTCATTCTCCTCGAGAGTTTTGCTTCCTGATTCAGAAGCGGGTGTGGGGGATGCCATTAAAAGTCCTGCAGCAGTATCTACTGAAGTCAGGAGTTGTATAGAAGAAGACTCTTTCAAGACTCTTCTGGTAACTACTCTTTTCTTTCTGTGTAGAGGCCTAACAGGACTCTCTACATTTTCTAGCTCTGTTCGCTTTTGCACGGAAGTTGGTGTACTGGCAATTTCTTGATGAGTCTCGGCCAATTGCCGGGATTGAGATCTGGTAGTCACCTTTTCAGAAGAAACATCAAGAATCAATTTCTTCTTCGCCACAGGAGCAGGAGGCTCCTCTCTTCTTCTCTTCTTCGCAGGAGATTTACCCACCTTCAGTGAAATACGAAGTGGTGCATTCACTTCTTGGGGGAATATAATATCCCTTGTAGTTTCCAGAGGTGCATCTGCCGGTTCCTGCGCCTCCTCATTTATAGGGATTGATGGAGCAATTCTCCCTCTTCTCAATCTTGTTGCAGTGGCGAAACTATCTGCGAGATGGAAATTCTCGGCAGAAGTATTCGCTGATGTGTAAAACACGGAGTATGTAAAAAGCATTCGAGGACCCTGAGGAGTAGTCCTTGCTGGCATGGAGAAAGTGGCTTTTGTATCACGGGCATTGTAATAAGCCCAAGCCCTAGCTCCGTCTATCAGATAACCCTTGTCTTGGAGGCAGGTAATTGCGTTCCCTACGTGGAACTGATCATACCCAAACTGTCTAGCAAAACGGCTTGGGAGGTATGGTTCTAAGTAGCACTCTTCTTCGAATCGATAGACCAAATGAGATGGTCGAATTGTCTTCAACCATTCAAAAGCGACACGAGTTAGAGGCTGCAGTTTCGAATCCACCATATTCGTGGGCATCTGATCATACCCAGCAGGGAAAGGAGCGCAGCAGAAGTTCCAGCCTCTGTTCAGATTCAACATAAATCTACATTCAGATAAGGAAGTATATTTCCATTTTCCATTGGAATACCTTCGAAGAAAACTGCCGTCAACTGGTCCCATGCCAGGATCCATTAGAGCTGGATAGTGAAGAAGCAACCATCCAAACAAATATGTATATGGCAGTTCTAAGCGAGGGAATTCTCTCTCTCCTTTCGCTTTCAACATCAAGTCAACATATAACGGAGACTGGCGTTCAGCTTACAGGTCATTGCTGATAGTAAGTCCATTTTATAGCCAAAGACCAATTTAACAGCTGCAAACAAGACGCCACGGTAAAAACGATCCACTGCACTGGATCCGGGAACCACGAACCTTCGCAGCCAGTATGTCAAGAATCCCGCCAATTGTGCTTCTTCTGACATGGGCCTATAGCCCATTCTCAAGTAACTTTCCAAATTATCTCCTCTCTTCAAAGGAGGATATTCATGGTCATCCATCACTTCTTTATCAAAATGACCACTCTGTTCCATTAATTTTCTGACCTCTGTATGGCTCAAAGGTTTGAAGAAGGTTGGGTAACATTTATCGTTCTCCTTGGTTTTCTTCTCCTCTATATGATTAAGAAACAGATATGGTAGCCACTTTGAAGAATAACAAGTATTGGCAGTGGCACTCTTGTAAAATAAAGAGCAGATCTTGTAATGGCACAATAGTTCTTCGAACACTGTCACCATCTCTGGATTCTCTTTCCTGAGCTTGTTCAACTCATCATTTGTTGGTACATACTCCTCATACGGAGCATCTGCCATGGGCAAGAACGAGATATACTTCATCTCGTGGAGCGCAAAGCCTATCTCTCCCCCTGGGGTCATGAAAGTTCCGGTCCTGTAGTTGTATCTCTCAGCTAAGGCTAAGAACATATGAGGATTGGGAGCAAATCCATATACAGTGGCATGCACTGCTTCATACAGGTTGATTTGTTGGAGTCTGTCTTGGAATTTTCCCAGAACCCAATTTGCGATATAACTCCATCGCTTGTAGTCTGGATTCACCAATCCAGTCATTCTTATATCTTGCTCAGGATATTTTCCTTCAACCTTCGCAAACTCATTTGCGAATATTGGTGTCCTAACAGGCATTAGCATGGAGGAGTTCTCTGGTGGAATGCAGCCAGGTCTTAAGCCTCTCAGTAGGACACTATATCTGTCGGAAGAACTATAAAACATATCTTTATGATGTGGCCCCTTCTTTACGAAGATTTTTTCTGCCCGAGCATCCTGAAAAAGAGTGATATTCTATTCCATCTTCCTAGGGTAGCTTGCATGAGCGTACCGTGACAAAGGAAGGCAGCGAGCGATGTCGGGTATAAAAAAGGATCTATCTTGCTGGTGAACTACTCTATCTTCCATCCTTGGCCTGGGCTGAGAGGCTCTCTCAAAGGCATCACCGAATAGGAATAAAGGTTTCTTGTGAATTACAGCATCAGCTGATTCTAAAGGCTGTCCGTTCATCAAACACATCAAAGTTTCATTGTCCTGTGAAATCAATATAGCCTGACGGGAGGCCGGCAGATCATATTGAGGGTAATGGACATGAGACAGATCCTCTTTGTATTCAGACTCTGTGAGGGTTCCCACAAAATATTCGTAATCTGGATCTTCATTGACTTCAACTGCATCAACAAACAGATGAAAATTAGTCCAAGGCAAAGTTTTTGTTTTTAAACATAAAACATGATTTGCGCAACCTCAGACTGTGCTGATATGATTTGCGCAATCTCAGATTGCGCTGACATGACTTGCGCAACATCAGTTTGCGCAACATAAAAGTTGCGCAAAGCAATGGTTTGCGCTGATATCTGCGCAACTTAATCGTTTGCGCTGACTTCCTATCAGCACAAATCAACAAATTGCGCAAGAATGCAGCCTTCATAAAAATGAAGAACTGATAGTTCATGCAACCGAAACCCTAAAAGGGTGGCGCAATATGAACTTATCTCTAAAAAGAGATGAGTTTCAAGGGAGTCGAATCACCCTAAGAAGGGGTTTTTGATCGGTTCAACTACCTCTCAGAGCAGGATGTGCGAATTCGTGTCGGGAAGCTCGCCGTGCAACCCTGTCAGAAGACTCGGCCGGAGCTTTTCCCTTCGCGGCGGCAGTAGCGGCAGCATTTGATCGTCGTGGAGCCATGACAAATCGTCGGAGAAGAAAGGAAGAAAGAGTTCAGAAATTCTCTCTCAATTGCACGAAGACAGCAAGTAAAGAATACTTTGAAGTATGAGGAGGACTATTTATAGTTTTCAAAAAAACGAAACGGCCGCCTCGGATTGCGCCTAAACTTGTGGTCTATTCGCTTTGCGCAGACAGCTCATCATATTGCGCAAATGATTCAACATTCAAAAATTCAAAGTATTTCGAAATTTTGAATACAATCAACTTTCGAAAACTTTGAAGGGGGTCTTGTAGGTCCTAAAAAATCAAGTTGCATCAATCAACAAAGTCAAAAATACAAGATATTCATCATTTTGATGAGTTGTGCAGACAACAGATTGCGCAGACATCACTTTGTGCAGGCTGGTTTGCGCATGTTTCCAACTGCGCAGGCTGACGTGGCAGAAGTCATCATTGACTGAATCAAATCAGATCTTCCTGACAGCTGACAACACGAATAACGAGGAGGCTGTTCATTTTTGACGCCGTACAGTGCTCGAGGGCGGCTGACAGGTGGCAGCGCAATCCGTGTTTGCGCAAACCACTCATGCGCAATCCGTGGTTGCGCAAACCATTTCTGCGCAGTTCATTTTGCATATTCTACCAATATAACTGACCAATTACATGTGGTATTCATGCCATCAATTGCTCATTACGTGGCAACTGTCTATGCACGATCATGCGCATTTCAATCAAATGATGCCATGTGTCCCAGATAGTTGGCCCACGATCCAATAACTGCTTGCGCAATCCAGTGCTGCGCAAACCAGTTGCTGCGCAAATCAGCTTGTACAGTCCAAAATAACTGAAAGTTAGTTATTTTCAGAACTCTATAAATAGAGTTTCAAGTCTTCATTTCAAGGGGATCAAGATCAGAGATCAGAAATCAGAGAGTTCAGGAGTTCTTGCCAAAGTGCTGCTGCATTCTTCCGAGACTTTTGTCTTCAACTTCAGAGGCTTTTGCCTTCAGTTTCCAGAGTTTTTTCAACTTCAAAGGCTTCGTCTTCACAGTTCACATCGTCCAAGGGATAAAGCAATCGTCATCAAGATTGGATTCCTATAGTTGTAATTTTCCAGAATTCTTGTAATCTTTATTACAGTTTGTATCAATAAAGTTTTATACTTTTGTTTTTGCAAACACTTTATCGACGATATACTCGTCTACTCGAAGAATAGGCAGCAACACACTGAGCATCTACAGACCATGCTTCAGACCCTTCAAGAAAAACGGTTGTATGCAAAGCAAAGCAAATGTAAATTTTGGCTGAGCAGTGTCGCGTTCCTCGGCCACATCATTTCAGCTGAAGGCATTGCAGTCGACCTAAAGAAAGTTGAAGCCATTATCGATTGGAAACTGACCCGTGTCCGTCGGCGAGATTCGAAATTTCCTTGGCTTAGCGGGATACTACCGACGCTTCGTGAAAGACTTCGCGAAGATCGCATCGCCTCACCCAGAAAGGAGTCACATTTGAATGGTCAGACGACTGTGAGCTTCCTTCCAGGAATTAAAGCAACGGCTCGTCTCGACCATGATACTCGCACTTCTAGATGGACTGAGGGTTTCCAGATATTCATCGATACGTCTGGTTAAGGCTTGGGGTGTGTGCTGATGCAGCAGAACAAGGTAATATTTTTTGCTTCCCAGCAGCTAAAGCCGCACGAGAAGAACTACCCTATTCATAACATGGAGTTAGCGGCGATTGTGTTCGCGTTGAAATTATGGCATCACTATCTTTATGACGTGACGTGCACGATCTATACCGATCATAAGAGCCTCAAGTATCTATTCACACAGAAGGAACTGAACTTGCGGCAAAGGCATTGGCTTGAACTGATCAAAGATTACGACTTGACCATTGACTATACGCCAGAAAAAAGAAATGTTGTGGCGGACGCTCTGAGTCGGAAGTACATCGCCTCACTATCCATCGACCGCATATTTCTATGCGACCTAGAAGAGATGGGCATCGAATTCCGAGTCAGATTTAGGAATGTACAATTGGCAAAGTTGTAGTTAGAGCCGAGCTTGCAAAAAAAGATCATGACCGCTCAGAAGAACGATCCGTTCCTGAAGAAAATACGAGAGCTAATCTCGACGGGTAGGACGATCGACTTTACGGAAGATGAAACCGGCATACTTTGATTGACGGGTAGGCTATGCGTTCCGGATAATTCAGAACTTAGAAAGGAGATATTGTCGGAGGCGTACTATACAAAGTACACCTTGCATCCCGGTAGCACAAAGATGTACAAGGACCTCCGCACAAACTTCTGGTAACACGGAATGAAAAGAGATGTGGCACTCTTCGTGTCACAATGCATCGCTTGCCAGCAGGTTAAAACTGAGCACCAGAGACCGGACGAGAAGATGCAGAATTTGGCAATTTCGAAATGGCAGTGGCAGTACATATGCATGGATTTTATTGTTGGTCTACCGAAGACGTCGCGGGAAAATGATGCCATTTGGGTCATTGTCGATCGACTAACCAAGTCAGCGCACTTTATTGTCATTAAAATTACTTGGAGCGTTGATCGCCTGGCTCAGATTTATCTTGACAAGATAGTACGGCTACACGGAGTCCCGGTATCCATCATCTCTGATCGAGATGTACGATTTCTATCACGCTTCTGGAATAACCTTCAGTCGGCTTTAGGTACCAAGTTGCAGTTCAGCTCAGCTTACCATCCCCAGACCGACGGCCAAACAGAGCGTGTAAATCAGATTCTCGAAGACATGTTACGGCTCTATGCAATTGACTTCAAGTCGAGTTGCGACGTTCATCTACCTCTGGCCGAATTTGCAGACAACAATAGCTATCAATCCAGCATCCAAATGGCGTCATATGGAGCCTTATACAGACGAAAGTGCCGATCACCCATTTGATGGGACGAAGTCGGAGAGCGACAGATTCTCGGCCCAGAACTGATGGAACAGACTGTACAAAAAGTTCGGCTAATTCGGGAAAGATTAAAGACCGCACAGAGTCGTCAGAAAAGTTATGCTGATGTTCATCGTTGACCCCTTGAGTTTCAAGAAGGCGATCAAGTATTTCTTAAAGTGTCGCCTATGCGGGGATTTACCCGGTTTGGTGCAAAGGAAAGTTGGGTCCAAGATTCGTTGGACCGTTCAAAATACTCAAGCGGGTCACCCCAGTGGCCTATCAAATTACCCTGCTGCCGGTGCTAGAAGGTGTACACAATGTCTTCCACATCTCTCAGTTGCGGAAGTACGTGCACGACCCTAGCCACGTGGTAGATTTTGGTCAGCTGGAGCTGAAGTCCGATTTATCTTACGTTGAAGAGCCAGTTCAAATCTTAGAACGCAAGGATAAGTTGCTGCAGAATCGAACAATCCCTATCGTCCGTGTACTCTGGAGGAACCATTCAATCGAAGAGTCAACGTGGGAACTTGAATCGGAGATAAAGGAGAATTTTCCTTCATTGTTCTCGTAGAGGTAGGTTCTATTCTTAAGTTTTGAGGATGAAACTTTTTCTTAGTTGGTTATTGTGTGTGTAGTGTCCCGTTCCTACATCGTGCACCGTTTTCCGTCCACGGGGTGCGCAAGAAAGGAACAATGTCGCTATCGATTCGGTCGGGGCCGATAGGTTGGGATCGGCCGAATCGATCGAACGGGAACGATTGAATTAAGATCCTTTCCTCGTTATGGAAAGGCTTCTTCGGAATCAATTTCTACATTCAGCGGGTTGCGCCTTATGGATTGGCTCTGCAGCTAAGTCGGGAGAGACTTTCCGTTGCTCTGATTTTCATGCCACACTTGATTTGGCTTTGGCTTTGGTTTTCGTGAATGTGTTTCGTAAATATTTTCGATGGATTTTCTTGGCTTGCATTTTTGAACTTCGCATTCGTATCAAAACTTCTTGAATAACATAGTATTCTAATCAGTTGTTTATGCGATTGCAGGTGATCGTAGTAGGCGACATTTGCGTAGCTAACCAGTCCCTCGCCTGAAGCAAAGTCTAAGGTGAGTGGTTGACCTTCTTCGCCTCGACCCTCTGTTTCAAAATCAAACATGAAACACAAATAAAATGCTTGTCAACATAGTATAGAATCAAAAAAATCACGGCACAATTCTTCATGACACTCTTGCTATAGAACTGTTGTACGCGAAAACTAACGCATGCTTTCTTATATCCCATTTACTTAGCCTATGCAAACAGAAAAATGAATCGATTAACGTTTATCACAACGGTATGGCTAAAGTGAATAAATTGACCAAGTTCAAAAGAAAGGCTAAGTTTCGCACATAAAAGAGAAATGATAAGGTTCTAGAAAAGAGAGCATTTTACAAGACTCTACAAAACGGTCATTGGATAACTTGTCGACAGAAGTATAGTTTCCTCGAACGGTTGCCTAGGCCAAGGAACCGATTCGGTCCCGGAAGGAACGAATATAGCAAGCGCCATCCTTACATCAGTGTGGGTTATTCGGAAAACTTTCGCACAGGGCTCGCTACCCGCCGCGAAAGGGTCGCCGTCTAACCCAGCTATAGTCCGTGATCGCTTGACATTGTCAGTAACCTTCACACCCTTTCACTGCTTGACTAATGCACGTGACACGGGATGAATATGATATCTGCTCAATGTATACAATTTCATATGCTTACCTCAAACATGTTAACATGCAAATCAAACAGGATGGTTAGAAAGATCACAAATGTAGATAACATGTTTATAAAATTGCTTGAACCAAATGTAGAGCTTGGGTTTAATTAGCCACTCGCTAGTACATGTGATCATACTGACCCTCACTCTTTGCAGGTGCCAGAAATCAGGAAGAATGCGCCAACTAGCTAGGCGACGTTCGTGCTTTTGAAGCTTCGACCGTGCGTTGAAGACCTCGCCGCTGAATTTTGAAGACTCTCTTCGCAAGTCCAAGAAACATGTCTCGGCATCCCCCCAATTTAGGTGGTGGAATACTTTTGTTGTAAATGAGGAATATATTATGGAACAGTTATCTCATCGGCACTCCTTTTGTAATTGAGTCATGTTGTAAAGTCTGCACGGCACGATTGTAATGGAGTCTATAAATTATGTCTATTATCAATAAAATGAAAAGTCTTTCTCTCTTAATGTGTTATTCAATTTATCTGCGCTCACTCTCTTAGATGTTGTGTTTCGGATTACCTTATGACTATGCTTTGTGCGATCGCAAATTAGGTTCGCACGACATCACGTCCGGGGTGACTATCGATTCTACGGAATCGGGGTGTGACAGATACTTCCTTTGAGACATTACAATGTTCCGCGTATCCCGTGTGACCTCAATGCCCAAGAAATAGTTAAATGATCCCAAATCCTTTATTTGAAACTGTTCTCCTAGAAACTTCTTGAGGCCTGTAATACCTTAGCTATCGTCTTCCGTGATTACAATATCATCAACATAGACACCAAGTAGTACCCTTCCTGCTGATGTCTGTCGATAGAAAATCGAATGATCCTTCTTCGATTGACACATGCCAAACTGAGTAACAACATGTGTAAATCGACCAAACCATGCACGAGGTGATATTATTTTAGACCATAGAGGGCCTTCCACAGATGACACACTTTACCCTCCCTTGCAACGAATCCAGGAGGTGCATCACATACACTTTTTATCAAGATCCCATGGTGGAAAGCATTCTTGATATCCAGCTGAAGCAATAGCCAGCCATAGCGAATAGCCAAGGCCAAAAGTACACGAACATATGTCATTCTGGCAACTGTGAGAAGGTCTCAAAATAACCCTTACCATAGGTCTGAGAATATCCTTTGGCCACCAGACAAGCCTTTAGGCGATCAAGAGAGCCATCCGGTTTCACTTTGATCGTAAATACCTATTTGTAACCTACTGCATGTTTACCAGGAGGTAAATTGACTAAGTCCCAAGTATGATTCTCTCGGAGAACTTTTATCTCTCGTTCATATCAGCACGCCAACCGGAATATTTGAGACCCTCGTCAGCGTTTTTGAAAATCTGAATCTCATTAATAGTAGCCACCAGAAACTGAGTGTGGCTGGTAAGTCTTTGTAGTTGTCAACATACAAGAAATGATCAGGACAAGCACGACGATGGCGAGCTGCTGGCGAATAGACGGAGCTGCTGGCGGAACAGGCGAAGGCGAATCAGTGGAGCCAGAGGAGATGACTATGTGGACATCATTGGTGATGTTTGTGTGGGTAACGTCGGCACTGATGAATCGGTGTCTGCAGACCATCGGCCGGGTGACTGGCTCGATAAGAGAGAGTACCCATATGGGGGCTATTATGTTTGAGCAGAAAATATCAAGAAATCCTCTATCGAATAATCTTGGGGAACCAGATCCGTTGTTTGTAGAAGTGAAGGAAATTCGGTTTCAACAAAGGTAATCCCGAGTGAAAAAATACTTTCTCAAGACAGGGAAAAAATCGATACAATTTCTGTCATTATGATACCCAAGAAAAATATATTGTATTGTCTTAGGAACTAATTTAGAAAGAGTTTGGATATCCCGAACATAACATAAGCAACCAAAAATTCTGAGAGGTAGAGAAAATGGCTCTCGCCGAGATATAGCCTAGAAAAAGGAGTATTACCATTAAAACTGACTATGACATGCGATTAACAAGATAACAAGCGAAAAGAACAGCATCCGACCAAAATCTCTTGGAAGTACGTGCTTGAAACATAAGAGCACGCGTTGTTTCCCAGAGATGACGATTCATGCGCTCGGCCACACCATTCTGTTATGGTGTGTAAGGACATGAAATTTAGTAGATGATACAATTGTGGGCCATATGAGTATCGAGGTTACGAGATAAATACTCGTGACCATTGTCAATCTGAAATTTTTTAACTGGAAGACCAATTGTGCTTTGGTTTCAGCATAAAATTGCACCAAATGTTAAATATTTGGAGCAATTTTTCATCGGATAAACAAACGTGACATGAGAGTAGTTATCAACGAATGTAACAAAGTATTTGAAATCCATGGTTGATTCCACCGGACAAGATCTCCATATAGAATACACCAACTCAAAAGTAGCGGAAGCAATTTTATTATAACTCACCGGATAGGAAATCCGATAATGTTTAGCGAAATGACAAGACGTACAATTAAATAAAATAGGAATATCTAAAGATGAGTACATTTTCTGGAGTGCTTGGATAGATGGATGGCCTAACTGACAATGTAACTCAAAATGATCGAGTTTCACGTCGGTACGAACAACCAAAGAAGATACGTCAAACAAATACAAGCCTCCAGCCACATGCCCCTTACCAATCGTTTTTCCACTCTTTAGATCCTTAAAAACACAACCATTAAGGAAAAAAGTTACCGAGGAATACAGTTCACGAGTAATTTGACTAATTGAAATTAAACTGAATGGATTTCAGGTGTAAGCAATACAAAATTGAGCGACAATTCGGAAGAAAGGCTGGCACTTCTACGTCCTCGAACTGTCAAGAACTGCCATTGGCAACAGTAATGCCATAAACACGACTGACATGGACATAATTAGATATCATACATGCGTCACCGGTCATGTGAGCAGACGCACTAGAGTCAATTATCCACTGCTTTGGCTTTACTAAGCAAGCTGCTTAGTATCCGCTGTGGATCCAGACGTGGAATCTTTACCACGACGTTGAGCTTAGAAATCAAGGAACTCTGTATATGACTCCGAAGTTATCTGAACAGATCGGACACCATCATTAGGAGCATCAGTTGTGATATTAGCGGCATGTGCTTTAGTACAATGCCAGTAGAAATGGCCAAGCTGATTACAATTAAAGCATGTACGTTGTTGCCCTCCATTGCGACCACCATTACCATGCCTCCATCACGACTAGTATTGTGGCTACCACGTCGTCCACTATGACCACTACGAAGGCCTGTATGAGCAGCACCATGAGCAGAGCGATCAGCAGGAGCATGAGCATCACTCGGAGTGGTTTCTACGACTTTTGTTGTTCGAAGGACACCATAATGTGCTTCCATTAAAGATGGAACGTCAAATCCAGCAATGATCTGAGATCGAGTAGAGTTCGCATCAGGATGCAGAGAGGCAAGATATGCCATAACATGAAGCTGTTCACGTTGAGCCCTAGCTTCATTGATGTCTGTTGTAAGGGACAATATACGATCAGCCTCATCAGTCATAGCCTTAAAGGTCCTAAAGTGATCCTTATGAGATTTCTCTCCCTGATTAGCTCTGTATATGCCAAAGACCGAGTCGTAAATACGAGATAAATCGCGTTTGCCATCAAACGTCGTTGTAGGACCTTCCATAATTTCTTAACAGAGTCCGTATTCTGAACCATGTCTTCCACCGATGGTTCTATAGAGTTCATCAACTGTGTAAATAGTCGAATATCATCTGTCTCTATTGCTCTAAAAAGAGATCAGACTTTGTTGGGGGATTGTCAGTCAAATGTTTAGACAACCATCTCTCAAAGCATCTTCTCGATCTTCTTTCATTAGGTCGAGTAGCCTTCTGGTCCGTCTAACCGTCGATCGACAAGTCGAATCGAGAAAATCGTTATGTCAGTGCCAGTTGGTCCCGCCATTGTATTTTCGACACTAGTATCTATAGCACTGCTATTTGCCCCAGTACTAGTCATCTCGCAATATTACGATTCGACCGTCGATTTGATCTTTTGAACTTGATAATCACATCAACTCTACCGATGTGCTAGTAACGTGGCCAGAACCGGCATACGCATAGAAAGTAGAGATGAAAGTGGATTACACAAGTCAGGACAGAGAGGTAACCCAAGTTACCGTCTATGAAGATCAAGTAAGGAAAGAAATAAAAATTTATGCAAGACAAGCACTTTGTCTTCTCTTTGTTAAATTCCTAACACCAATATTGGAAGTCAGAGGTTCCTGCAAACAAACTTGTTGTTTACCCTCTGAGTATCCCAAGCCAATGTTTAGGACAGAGGTTCCTGTAAACAAACTTGTGTTTATCCTTTGTGGATCCCAAAAAGTGAATGTTATAAAGTCAGAGGTTCCTGCAAACAAACCATTGTTTACCCTATGAAGATCGCAATATTTTTTTGAAACTAGGTTAGGATTTGGAGGGGTTAGACGGCGGCTGGTGGAAAGAAGCAAGGGTTAGGATTTTGCATAAGATCCATGGAGGGAGGGGGACGGGTATTGTATCACGAGGGGGGACGGGTACTGTATCATGAGGGGGGACATGTTTACTGTAGTAGGGGGTGGGGCAGCAGCCAGCCGGGGGGGAGGGGCAGCAGCCAATCGAGGGGGGGAGGGGCAGAACGGGGGAGCAGCTGCAGGAGCAGGGGTGGGCAAGCCGGGGAGGAGGAGCCGGGGGGAGTAGGGGGGAGCGGCGGGGGGAGGGGGAGTAAAGGGTGGCAGCTAGATTTTTTTTCTTTATGGGAGAGAGAAGGATTCTGGCTCTGATACCATATAGAGTTGGAATAATGAGATGAATTATGTTAATGAAGGAGAGCTACTATATATAGGAGAGGCTAACCCCTCTCACTATTGTTCTAGGCAATGTGGGACTAAAGCCCACTAATACTAATACTAATATACTAGTATATAATACTTAACACCCTGAAACATGAGGCATGTCATACTGATCATACTGTTTAGGCTTATCGATCCGAAATAACTGATAGAGGGCCATATCATTATGGGTCTTTGAGATTAAGGATTTTTGGACTTGGTTAATTTTTGATGCACATGTTAGGGTGCATTTATTTTAATTATATATGCATATGGTTGCACATTGCAAGGGACATGCACAAGAACTTTAGTCATTGGTGGCTCGTAATAGGGTTAAAAAGGGGGGCTTGGGAAGTAGAAAAAATAATTGTAAAATCTTTGGTATGGAGGCCCATGTTTTAAAACTAGGACCTCCAACATATAACATGACTATCTCAATTAGAGATCATCATTTGGTAATAATTTGAGTAGCGGATGTCAAAATTTATTTATATGTTTGGCAAAATTATCAAAAAGAACTTCATAATTTTTTCCTAAAATCCAGTAGGGACTTCAGCCCTCATTCTCATTGCCTTCCATGTGGGTCCACCCTGCACTTTGTTGTGCACATGGTTGATTCCTAGGATTAGTTATATTTTTTTAGTTTTTATAAAGATGGATTAAATTTGATAACACTCTAGTTGGCATGCTAGTTGACTTGTTCTTGAATTTGGGACATGCTAATCAACATACTAGTTGTTTTTTAGGATCAAAACTTCTTTGGAGGCCAAGACACCTATGCAGCAGACTCACATGGAAGGCAGTGGGAGCTCAAGCCTCCACTAGATTTTAGGAAAGAATTGTAGAGATAATATTGCGAAGCATACAATGAATTGAGCCTCCACTACTCAAATTATCATTAAATGGTGGTCTAATTGGTAATAGTCTTGGAGGTCTTAGGTTCATAATTAGACTTCTCACATTAAGGTATTTTACAATTATTTTTAATACATCTCAAGCCTTCTTTGCAACCCTATTAGGAGGTTCCACTGCCTAAAATTCTGGGATCTGCCCCTGTTCCGATGACTATATAAACTCATCTACTATTCTACTGTACTTTTTGTTCATTGAAGAGGTTAGAAACTTATTAATGGTTTTTGTGCCCATTGCTTAGAGTAGATTTCTTCTTTTATTTCTTCCACAAATGTAAGCCTAAAACCCTCAACCCCTCTCCCTTCTTCTTTGAAACCCAAATCCAAACCAGTAAACCCATTGTCCAAATGCATCCACTTCAGCCAAATACATCTACTTCAAGACAAGTTTGCTCAGGTTGGAATCAAGGCTGCTGATCCTATGATCTCAGTACAGAAGTCATTTGTGGTAGATCCATCATCCGTGGTTTCCACTTTCGCCCTTCGTGAGCACTTGGGCTATTTGCGAATTAGGTACACTTGATCCTTATCCCTTGTCTTTCATTCGTAAATTGTTTACAAGCTTGTTGGGATGTGTGTTAATTATTAACAATCATAGTGTCATTAATTGCTTTCACTTTATTCTTTTTAACTATTGTAGTTTGACCTGTACATATCTGTGCTCTATATGACCCGAATTGCATCAATAACCTTACAAATTCTTGTAGACTATTGAAGGAGATGCATTCATGTCTAAGGCACAATAACTGCTAAAATCACGGTGCAACATATTCTTAATTGTTGGACAGTCATGAAGGCTTCAAATATGTCCTTTAGGCTTCAGCTAATTACTATAAAAATCTTCCGGTATTTGACAAATAGTGACAACATAAATAGACTATCAAAAGGATTCTTACCCAGTCTGCATCAGGTCCTTCACCAGGAACCAACACATTTACTTCACTTGATTTAGCTGTAGTTATAGAAGTCTGCAGTGAATCCTTACTTAGGTATAGTTGACAACCTGCCGTATTGTCAATTGATATTGTCGGTGCTGAACCCTGCACAAATTTTGAAAAAGATTTCATAAAGCAGCAATGCTAATGAAGCAAAAGATCCATCTTCTAATGGTTACATGAGCTTATGAATTTTTTGGAAACATTTTGGACAACAAAGTCATATGGATAATTCTAAACAACAGTCCCCATATAGCTGGGCTCAGTGTTCTAAATGGTCGTCGAGGCAGCCGCCTAGGCGTTAGACGGCCGCTCTCCGCACCGCTTTTGCCGTTGGCGGTAGAGTAGGCGGCCAAAGGAGGTTTGACGCATAGGCAGGGGTGAGGCCGCAGAAGCTGGCATCTAGGCGGAGCAATACCCGACTAGATGTTTTAGCAAATCAGTTTTGCATGCATTATGGATCTATGGTTCACTTTTACAATATTGAAACTACATAAATCTTTGTTCTACAACTTAGTTATGCATAAAAAATCCTTAAAATATGCATAATATGAAGAAAAAAAGTGGTAAATAGTAAAAAATGCTCAAAACGTATCAAGCACCTAGGCGGTAGGCGGACCCACCGCCGCGCACCCGCCTACCGTGTTTAGAACCTTGCTCAGAATCGAGAAATTAAAGAGAATTAACTTGGAACAAAAGTGTGATCGAGTATGATCGACTCTCTTGTGCACATAGGATGATTAACTGAATGATGTTACAAATAAAACAGTAAAATAAATCCGAGCAGAAGCATTTTCTAGCTATAATATAGTTTAACAAATAATTGAAGACCTTAAACTCCTCATATATATGTTCTATTATTCCCATCATATGTAATTAATGAGTTTCTGTCACATGTCACACATTGGCAACCTACTTAACACGTCAAATGGACAGTCAAGGAACAAGACCATGGAAGCATGGTTCTTAAAGGCTTAAGATGTTAAACTTTCACCACGATATACGAGAGAAGGGGGGAACCTAATATGATCTCTGGCTTCCCTTAGGAACTAACAATGACTAAACCAATGTACACTAGAAAAAACTGAAATAAAAGAATATAATAATCTGGAGTTTGTCTTCAATGAAGTGAGTGTGCTGTTTATTATTTTTAAACTACATAAAGAAATATCTTTAAGTACCTAGGTTTCAACAATGACCCAAAGGAAAGTACCTGGCATTGGACCTCAACACCATTGCAGTTCACAAGTTCACATGCAGCTACAACATCCTGATTTAACATCACAATAATACAGCATTACCATATAGTATAGTGTAGTCACAGTCTCTAAATTATGTGCATATGCATGAAACTATACTGACCGTAAACACAAGTCCCATTTTGGTGCACTTATCAATGGTTATATTGTTCACTTTCCCTGCAAAATGTGAATATCATTGCTTTATCAACTATTCACAATTCTGGTTAACTAAAATGCAGAAGTCGAAAGAAGAAAAAAAACTTAAGACTACCTCTGACTTGTAAAACAGAATCTTTGCATCCATAGACATATACAGACTGCTTCGAATCACAATCATCAATAACAAAGTCCTTCTTTCCTACCTGGTTTTCAACCACCCATCTGGCAAAAGATATCCATAGAGTACAGATTGCATAAGAAATATAATAAAAAATTTGAAGACATGCTTACTTGCGGCCCATTTGAAGTTCAAACTTGGGGGGTCCTGTTTTGGAATGGCTAAAGGAACTCGTTGAAGATTCCTTTGCAGCTGCAGTAACTACACCACTTCTATCAGTTCTATTCTTCATCTTCATGTCATCTGTCACCTTCCTCAGACCTATAAACCAGAAGTTCAGATTACAATAACTCGCTAATAATAAGCAGAAACCCAATTTTGGGTGCAAAACTTAAGTACACACCTGCAGTGACAGATTTGCCTGAACTAATTTCTTGAAATACAGCCGACATCCCTTCTTTAGGTCGAGATGATGAAGTTTCTGAGATGAAAAGAGATGATGAGGGGGGAGGTGGAGGAGCAGGGCCCCTAGCTGGGGCAGCTTTTGAGGTCGAAAGAGCAGTTGATCTAGTCGCAATCACAGCACCAGTTGAACTCCATACAGGACCCAAAGGGTAAAAGGCCTTCACATAGTCCC
>JANAVB010022595.1:0-257054 GCA_029216955.1 Iris pallida
TATATATATATATATATATATATATATATTATATATATACTTTGATACACATGACACTATTTAAATGCATAATACAAAATACTTGGTGTGTATCACCCTAGTATTGCACCGATCTACGATACTCTCGTGATACGCCTAAGATACCTATACCAAACATTGTCCGAACCTATCTAAATCACATGAGCATGCCTAAAACATATATTAGAGCCTATTTAGGATAATCTCATAGCTAGTGCAATGTGTCACGGAGAATTGGATATGTGTGCCACAAGTGTCGGAGGAAAACCCCCCAAAAATGACTCCATGTCCTACCGTGTCATGATACGGCCTACTCATATCCAATTGTGGACATGGATTTAGACACACAACTAAAATAAGTTTAATTAGATCTAGATTTTCAAATGACAAACACTTGGTGCACCAATCTTGGAATCCCTCCAAATTGGACATAATCTCAATATAACTTTCACATAAAGGATCATTATAGCCTAATTCTTCCCTTTATAGGTAGTCCTAGTCCATGGGTAGATTTCTAATAGTCAAATTGAACAATTAGCGTCTAAATAGAGGAGAAATTGAGATGTATACCTATTGGGAGATGGATTCCCAATGCAAAGCTCAATGGACACGATCCAGACACTATCTCCTAGCAGTTAGCCTCATCTTCTAGTGCTCCTAGCCACCAAGGTCCTAGGCTCCTCCAAGTGATGAGAATAAAGATAATTGGAAAGGAACTGAAGTGGAATTGATAGGATTTTGATGGAGGGATGGATCAATTTGGGGAAGAACACCAAATGGAGAATAATTGGCACAAATGAAAATGAAGAGAGAGAGAGAGAGAGAGAGAGAGAGAGAGAGAGAGAGAGAGAGTGTGTGTGTGTGTGTGTGTGTTCCCCTCTCTATAAAGGTCGGCCATAAGAGGCTCCTCTATGCCAATACAATTTGTCCAATATGCCCTCCAAGGTTGTCATGAAGACTAATCTAATGGATGGAAGCTTCTAATCCTAATTTGGTAAATTAGACTAATCTCTTTTTATCAAATGGAATGGCTAATTGGGTCTTATTGAGTCTAATCTGAAGTATTGGTCCAAGTCATGCCAAATCTAATTGTTGGGCTCTAGTGTCATGTCCCATGGTCTACTCTAATTAGCTTGCACTCAACTAATACATGTAATAATAAATATGATCATCACTAATACAATTATCAAACCATTATTGAAATAAAAAAATATCTCTCTTCCGGAGTTAGGTAGTTACAATCTTACCCCTTAAAAAAAATTGTCTTCAAAATTTAACACCTCACTCCTCCCTCTTGGCCAGTCATAATCTATTCATCATAATCTTTGTTATCTAAAATCATACAATATCCAATTCTATTGAAAGAAACAACATGCATGGTTATGGTATTACTTCGCATGATATTGCATTCTTAATCAGGGGTTTCTACTAACTACACTAACCATACTATAGCACAAAGGCAATCTATAAGGAACTAAAGAAGCACACAAAATAATAGATGGAAAAGGAAGGAAAGAACAGAACAAAATAGAATAGAACAACACAAAACATGCTAACCCATCACTTGTAGCATCGGCCTCCTTGACCGTCATCGCAACAATACTGCCCTGCTGCGGTGTGTCCCTATGTTGATATGGGACAATTTGCGGTTCCACAAGTAGCCTAGCTAGACATCTTACCTATCTCTGATACTCACTCCAGTTATTCACTAACATCAGTCTACCTAAAATACTTAATACCAAGGGTTACCATTTCCTGATACTAATGATATACTACTGTTCTAGGCCATGGAAACACTTAACTTACTGCACATACCATCAAGGTGTTGGTGTTACAACCCGCACCCGCTTTTCGGGATGCGAGTGCATGGGCAAGTCCAGCCTACGTTGCGACATCAACGTATTAAGTTGTCTAGACCTCAAAAATAATAATTTCTCATATAAAATAATTCCTTTCTTTGCTCATTCATAACACTAAATCAAATTAAAATATTCAAATATTACATTTGATTAAAAAATATATTGTCTCACAAAATAGAAAGCAACTAATTGATCAACTCATCTATCTAACTAGTCTCTAGGATTGGTCTTCAAAATTTGTCCATATCCCTCCCAAGGATCTAATGCATAGCAAGCAACTAATCTGAAAAATAAGTTTCGAGTCAGGAATGGAGTGAGTACAATTCAAGCATGTAGTTCCAAATATATGATAACGACTATAAAAATAGTGAATATAAATGACATACATGATGGAACAAATAAACTGAAATCATGGCATGGACAATAAAAAAAATAGTTAACATGAACTATAAAGACAAGTAAACATGGAACAAAGAAATATAACCATCTACGTGATTGGAAGTACAATTTTCAATATATGATCGGGCTGGGACACTACACCTCACGGTCTACATAGGATTTGTATCATCGCGGTTTAAATAGCATGAAAATAAAATAAAGCATGATCTACAGGTCTGATCACATATCTACTTAGTACTTCCTCGCCCGACTACTAGACATGGAGAAAGTCACGACAATAAGTCACGAAAATGCGATAAACAAACATAATGAAATATGGTATCATGACTAAATCTATATGCCACCAATCCGTGTAACGAACATGTCAAGATTCAAATACGCATCACTAATCATGCAAATATAGTAATTAACAATATTGGAAACAAACAAGAAATGTACTCGCCTGGGGTCCTTTGCTGGTGGAACAAATAATCCCATTGGGTCCAGAATAGTCCGGTTGGCTAGGGTCGATACGCAAAAATTCGGGTTCGCAAAAGAAATAGGAATATGATTAGTCATGATCAAGATTAATCTGGAAGAAAATTTGGATTATGAGAAGTTATTCCTTTAGTCGAAATCTATCTTAGAAAATTATTTAGTAAGTAATTGTCTTCTTCGATTTATTTATTTCAAACCAATATACTATAAATATATTTTCCAAACTCTATTTAAATTAAAAGCCCAACATTTTGAAGAATATTTACATACAAATTATATATATATATATATATATATATATATATATATATATATATATATATATATATATATATATATATATAACCCTTTGGAAGATGCACATCGAGTTGTGGTGTACTGGTAACACCACCGTGCATCGGAGGGGAGGGCCGAGTTCGAGCCCTCCCTCCCACGGAGGTGGCTGGGTGGCGGTGGCCACGACCTCCGGCCAAGGTCGGGTGGAGTCGTCCACCGGCTTTGGTTTAAAAAAAATGTATATTATTTAAATATATATATATATATATATATATATATATATATATATATATATATATATATATATATATATATAACCCTTTGGAAGATAATGTCAAATTTAAGACTTAACAAAATTTATATTTGAAAATCCTTCTGAAAATATATCTTAACAAAATTATTTAAAATATCAACAAAACTTGTACTTTAAATATACTAAGATCAGAGACATTAAGTAAACTATTTAAACTTCTATTCTCAGTATATTGGGCTCGAGGCCAAGACATAAATGAAATTCCATATATTTATAAACCACTAAATAAGCCCATATGAATAAATCTAAACATTTATTCTGGATAAAGCCCATTAGAATATATCTAACCCACTAAGTTCTAATATGATATTTAATATTCAGGCGTTCTAGTTTAATCCTCTAGAAAATATAAAAATCTTCAAAGCCCCAAAAGTATATTTTAAGGTTGAAGCCCAAAACATATATTAAAATCTGACCCAAAATAATTAATCAAAATTTATTATTTATGGCCATGGCCCAACCTAAAATTTAAAAAACGAAATCAATATTTTTAAAGTCCAACATCTAAAATAATAATATCCATGATAATAATTTTCATTATACTTATATAAAACTTTATTGGAGGGGCCACTGAGTATAGAATTTTAGAAAATACTATTCAAAATAAAAGCCCAAAAGTATTACTCTTTAGATAGAGAACATATATTCAAAGCCATATTTAAAAATATCATATAGTAATATAACCTACCTAATAAAATAAAATAAAAGTAGGACTAGTTGGAAATTACCTAATCCTTAGGGGGTCTATGCTGAAATTGTCCAGTTTTTATATTACCACTTCACGTGGAATAAGTTGTTGTTGATTTCTTTGTTAATCAAAAGGACCACTTACTTTATTCCCTTAGCTTATGGCTTTACATAAATATTTATTTGATTTGAGGTTAAATTACAAGTAAAGAATTGCTGAGGGGAGGGTCAAAGAAAGATTACCTAGGATAAAGAAGCTGATATGGCTCCTTTCTTCAACTACATGTGGCTTCTTCTTCCTATTTAACAAAAGAAGCAGCAACGCCTAGGAGATTTCCTAAGGGGAACTGGGCCAGAGGATGAAGATGGCCAGATGGTTGTGTGTGCGCGTCCATGAAGCCGGTAGGGAGGACATGGCTGTTGTGACCTCACGTGAGGCTAGGGCGAGACAACGAGATCCGTGGCCAAGTACAACCAAAAAAGTGTTGGTCTATTGGTCATGGTCGAACCTGATTTTAATAATTGATATAACCGTGTCTCGATATAAAGGCTACTTGGACGATTGCTGAGAACTTCTACCATTATGTTCAAGACTGAAGCCGTTTTGCCACATGAGTCTGTATTTCATATTCTATGTAATTTTTAAATTTATTGAGTCTAGGACTACGATGTACACCGAGTCGTACTAGCAAATAGGTTATCCCAAAATATTTTTAAAATATTCTATGTTTTGAAAATAGCCCATTTATAAAAAGCTCCTAGCTGCTAAAATTTTTTAAAGCCAAAACCCAAAATAAGATTCACAAAAATTTCCAAAAATTATATTTTGGGCCCCAGGGGGAATTCAGCCCGAGTTTGGTCCGAATTATCCCTGAATTTGTTTGGTGTTGTTTGATTTTTGAACTTGGTTATCCCGCAGTTACGGATGCAACGACTATCTGGCGAGATTCTCTCAAAGAATTCTGTTCGAATTTTGTCCGAATTTTTTCTTTGGAAAAACTATAAATAGAGAAGAATTTATCTCATTTCAACACACCTCTTTTCTCTCTAAGCTTAATATGTTTCTTCCAAAGCGTTCTAAAGCTTTCATTTTCAAATTCCAAGCCAGTTACAATCCTCTAGTCGATTTGCCAGTATGGTATGGTCTAGAAGTTTCAGAGAGATTGTAATCAGAGGCTTGATAGAAGAAAGACACTTCACAATTGAAGTTGGTCGAGTACTTCGGATCAACGCTCGCATTGTTGAAGTTGCAAGGACTTCATATGAAAACTTGCGATATTTTTTTATAGTGGATTCAACTGGAAGCTAGAGTTCTTCCGACTTGAATAGTCCTCATAAGAGGAGAACCAGTATACATCGTCGTGTTTGCGTTTGCTTTCTGATCTCTGCTTTTCATTTACATACTTGTGATACATTATCTGTGATTTTGTTGCTAACTTTTTTAATTAGTTTTACTTAGCTAAATTTTCGCTGCCTACTCTATTCACTTTCCCCTCTAGAGTATTACGTTTTACAATTCGTTACTAAAAGTGGATTATACAGGTAAAGTGAGGTAACACTGTTATTACATTCTTTATTATTTCAGTTGTCACATAGATCATATTATCACACATAGCAACTGTGAAATTCACAAGTGAAGGCCAAGCCACAAATAGACCCACACTGTTTGATGGTACAAACTACAAATACTGGAAAATACATATGAGTTCTTCTTAAAATCTCTAAATTTTGACTTATGGTCTATTGTGATTGATGGCTATAAGAAGCCTACACGTATTCTTATTGATGGAGAGTTGGTTGCGAAATCCCATGACAAGTATACTGAAATTGAAAATAAACAGGCCAGTCTTGACGTACGTGCTATTAATGCTTTGTTTTGTGCCCTAGACAGGACTGATTTAATAGGGTTTCTACGTGCACAATATCAAATAAAGTACAGAAACTTTTCGAAGTGACTCACAAAGGCACGACGTAAGCCAAGGAGTCAAAAATTAGCAGACTTACGCAGGAGTATGAGGCATTCAAGATAAAGCCAAACGAATTCGTCACTCAGATGTTTACAAGATTTTTGGATATTGTAAATCCTATGTCTTTCTTAGGTAAGAGATACAATAACCATGAGAAGATTCGCAAACTTCTACGAGCTCTTACGAAGAACTGGATTCCAAAGGCTATGATAATAATTGAAGAAAACGACCTCACCACTATGTCTCTTGAAACACTCATGGGTAAGCTACTCACTCACGAGTTGGAACTTCAAGACTTTGAAGAAGCTGCACCAAAGGAGAAGTCGATCGCTTTCAAAGCTCAACACAAAAGATCTGTCGAAGATTATTTCGGCGACAGTGACTCTGACTCTAAAGATCAAGCTCTCCTAGTAAAATAGTTCAAGAAGTTCATGAGATTCAATAGAAGAACAAAGGAACACAACAGCAACGAAGAAGATCCTATCTGCTACGGTTGCAAAAAGAAAAGACACATAAAGAAGGACTGTTCAACAACATCATCATCAACCAAAAATGCAACAAGTATGACAAGGGTTGCCTGAAGAAATCAACATCCAGGAGGTACGCCAACACAAGCATATGGCATAAAAGTGAAGCTAGCGACTCAGAAGATGAACAATCAAACGACGCTGCAAATGTATGCTTAATGGCATTTGATCAGGTAAATACTACCCCCTTGTTTGATACATATGATGATTTTACCTTTGAGCAATTAGGTGAAGCCTTTAGTGACCTCTTACGTGATTACAGAAAACTGCGTAGCAAATATCAAAACTCTAAGAAGGTTCTCAAAGAGTACAAAGGTGAAATAGGAAGACTTACCGACCTACTAGCTGAGGTTAGAAGTAATGAGAGGTAGGTAAGCTTTCTTCTGTTAATTTATTATTACACGAGACCACAAGACTATCCGAAGAGAAAGACAAGACCATTACCCAATTAGAGGAAAACCTACTCAAAGAGAAAATGAGTCTTCATCCAGCACTAATCAGAAATGATGCACTTACTGCTGATTATAATACATTATATGACACTTCCAAAAAGTTGAAAATTAGGTTAGGAAAACAGCCTGAGGTTGTTGCTTCCTATACTAATACGTATCACTTACTAAAACATCGAAACACTGTCAAACCCAACACTGTCAGACCAAACCAAAACAAACCTTTGTCCAAGAAGACTAGTAGGCGTGCATTCTATTATACTAGAAAACCAAGACCTACTAATTATGCACAACACACTACATCCAACACTCAACATGCTAGATGTCATTATTGTGGCACCACCATTGGTCATATCTCTCCTGCATGTAGAGTTAGAAAGCTTATTGATTTAAAGATATATGCATGGATACCAAAGACTAATATCTCTGGATCCTACAAGAAATGGGTACCAAAAGTTTTATCTGCAAATTCTTTTGTAGGTGGAACACCCTTCACATGCTAGAAGCAAATGGATCCTCGACAGTAGTTGCTCACGGCACATGACCGGTGACACTTCATTATTTGCAACACTATCGAAGAAGAAAGAAGGATACGTCTCCTTCGGTAATAATCTTAAAGGATATATAGTACGTATCGATAATATTGGTAAGGCTACCTATCATGTGATTAAAGATGTCTATCTAGTAACCGAGTTAAAACATAACCTACTCAGTATAAGCTATTTAGCTAACTATGGTTATGGTATTAACTTTGTCAAAGGCAAATGTACTATAGTTGATAGCTCAACCGGTAGTACTATCATTGAAGGTATTAGGAAAGACAATATATATGTTTTCAATTTGTTGAAAGATGCTAACAAAGCAGGTAGATACTTAATGGCCAAGAGTGATAAGAGTCAACTATGGCATATGAGACTCGATCATACACATATAGACACAATTTCAAGACTATCCACAAAGAAGTTGGTACGAGGCTTACCAGACATTACTTTCAAGAAGGATATGGTATGCAGCGAATGTGAAAAGAATAAAGCTACCCGATCCACATTTAAGTCCAAGAATGTTAAAAGTACCACTAGACCTCTATAATTACTGCATATGAATTTATTTGGACTTAGTAGAAATGCTAGCCTAGGTGGTAAATTACATACTTTTGTAATAGTAGACGATTTCTCTAGATACACGTGGGTATATTTTTTTGTATGCAAGAACGATGCATTGTCAGAATTTGTCTCCTTTTACAAGAAAGTTCAAAATGAAAAACGATTCATGATCACTCGTATTCGGAGCGATCATGGCGGCGAATTTAAGAATGCAGAGTTTGAGCAATTTTGTGACACACGTAGTTATCTGTATGAATTCTCTTGCCCTAGGACTCTACAAAAAAATAGAGTTGTGGAACGTAAGAACAGGACTCTATCCGAAATGGCTAGAGTTATGCAAAACCAGTTTAGTCTACCTAAATACTTTTGGGCTAAAGCTGTCAATACAGCTTGCTATGTTCTCAATAGGGTTCTAACTCGACCTAAATCGAAGAAAACTCCCTATGAGCTATGGTTTGATAGAACACCATCAGTTTCATATTTTAAAATATTTGGTCGCAAATGTTTTATTCTTAATACTAAAGACAAATTGGGAAAATTTGACGAAAAGGCCGATGAAGGAGTATTTTTAGGTTATGCGCCAAAAGCAAAGGGTACCGAGTCTTCAACAAAAGGACCATGATCGTCGAAGAGTCAATAATTGTTATCTTTGATGAACTGAATCAACAGAAAATCGACGATGACGATAAAGACATCAGTACACCAAGTACAGCACCTGTAGAACCTTCAAGCACAGCACCAGCTGATCCTCCAGGCAGATCACGTACAGAATCAGAAGTCGAAACCAGCTACCTTGAAAGTTTGCCAAAAATGATAAATTTTTTGGCTTACCATCCCAAGGACTTGGTAATAGGTAAGATTACCAGGGGTATAAGTACTCATTCCTCTAGCAAATAAATAGTTTTCTGTGTTGCATTTATTTTACATCTAGAACCCAAAACTATTGAAGAAGCATGTAGCGATAATTTTTGGTTAGATGCTATATAAAAAAATTAAACCAATTTGAACGGAATCAAGTTTGGGAACTTATTCCCAAGCCCATTGATCATCCGGTCATTGGCATCCGCTGGGTATTCCGAAATAAACTTAATGAGAATGGTTTAGTTACTCGTAACAAGGTCCGACTCGTAGATCAAGGATAAAATCAAGAGAAAGGTATCGACTATGATGAGACCTATGCCCCAGTTACGAGATTAGAATCCATTCGCATGTTATGTGCATTTGCATATTTTCATAATTTCAAACTATTTTAAATGGATGTTAAAAGTGTATTTTTGAACGACTTTATAAAAGAAGAAGTTTATGTAGCTCAACCTCCAGGTTTTACTGATTTCAAAAATTTTGATTATGTTTTCAAGTTGAAGAAAGCCTTATACGGTTTGAAAGAAGCCTCTCGTGCTTGGTATGATCGTTTAAGCTCTTTTCTACTTGATAATAGTTTTACAAAAGGCAAGGTTTATACTACACTATTTATAAAATCTTTTAATAGAAATCTTCTTTTAATTCATATTTATGTTGACGATATTATCTTTGGATCTACTGATGAATCTCTTTTTTCAAGAATTTTTAAAGTGTATGCAGAATGAGTTTGAGATAAACATGATGGGAGAACTAAAATTCTTCCTCGACTGCAAATCAAATAAACCAACAATGGGATGATCATTAATCAAGCCAAGTACACAAAAAGACTTATTAAAGAAGTTCGATCTGGAAACCGTCAAACTACTTGGCACTCCGATGGCAACTTCAACCAAGCTTGATATTGATGAACAAGGTAAACCAGTCGACATACATAAGTATCGAGGTATGATTGTAGTTTGCTTTATTTAACTGCTAGTCGTCTAGATATAATGTTTAGCGTTTGCTTGTGTGCATGTTTTCAAGCTAACCCTAAGGAATCACACTTGTACGAGGTTAAGTGTATCTTTCGATACCTTGAAGACACTTCTTATGTCGGCTTGTGGTATCCCAAAATCACGTCCTTTGACCTAACCGGTTACTCGGATGCTGATTTGGCTTGATGCAAAGTGGATAGAAAAAGTACTAGCGGTACGTATTATTTCCTAGGTAAAGCTCTAGTCTCTTGGTTTAGCCAGAAGCAAAATTCTGTCACATTATCAAGTACTGAGGCGGAGTATATCGCAGCAGGACGTTGTTCTGTGCAAATTTTGTGGATGAAGCAAACCTTAGAAGACTTTGGTTTACATAATTCATACATACCCATTTTTTGTGATAACACTAGCACGATTAATCTTACTAAGAATCCTGCATGTCACTCACGCACTAAGCATATTGAGATTCAGCATCATTTTCTTAGAGATCATCAAACAAATGGAGATATTGACCTTGTATATGTAGACACAGAGAACCAACTGGCTAATATCTTTACAAAACTATTAGCGGAAGATCGTTTCAATTATGCATGTCGAGAATTAGGAATTTTAGATGTCAATAATATTAATTTTGTTTTATTAATTATCTTTCAAAATGCAAAAAATGATTTCAAAACAAGCCTACAAAGGGTCTACCTGTCATCACGGCTTCAGCTAAAGCAAAATGGTATTTAAGCGTTTTCCGGTAAATCTCCGTTAGCTAGGACAGTATCCCTATAGCTAATCTGAGACAATAGCTGCATAACGAAATTTAATTCGTAAAATAATATTAATTATATTAATTGAAGAAATAACTAAACTTGGAATTAACTAATTGAAAAAGATTGATGAATATAAAGTGGCATTGCATTCTGCATAAAAGTACCTCAACAGAACCCCAGGCGAACTCTGACCGAATTTGGCCCGAGTTCGGCTCGAATTCTGTTGGTGTCGGGTACTTTTAAGTCAGAAACGAGTGGCCCCTTCCTATTCATCTACTCCAAACCCTTAAAACACAGCAGCAGTCATGCCCGAGCTCCCAAAACCTATGATTTTCTCCAACTTATTGCTTCCAATCCCTTTGGAGATGTCAATCCAAATTTTGGATTCGTGCGGAGTTTCTCGTTCTCTTCAACATACTCGAATCTTAGAAGGTATAACCTCCTTCTTCCCTCTCTTTCAAATTGGCAGACTTTAATTCTTTTCTAGAAACCATGCCTAGGATTTTGAACCCCTTCAAGAGGAAGAAGCCTCGTCTTCGGATCCTATCCAAGGATTATTCTTTTCTCCGGTCCAATCGGCCGATGGAGTATATAATGAGTTTTTCTTCGAAACACATGACCAATCCCTTTTATGGTATGCGGATTTCTCTGTTCGCAAAGTATGCACCGGCACACCGATTAAATGAACCATATTTCCTGAGCATCGGACTTTCTTTGAAGCATTAGGATTGCACAATCTTGTCACCCACTCATATCCTATCGCAACTAATGCTACTCGTCTGTTTTACTGTAATTTTACTCTAAACACTTTTACTGTTAAAAGTCGTGTCGGTGGAATTAATGTTGAATTCAATGATATCTTCTTGGCAAAAATCTTTGATCTTCCAAATGAAGGTGCTCCGCCAGATGATATCACAGAATTTGAATTTCCTGCAGGCACGACTTTGACCAATTTCAATAACGAGCTCTGTTTTCCTGACCGTGTTTGTTCTGGTAAGTTCATTAATGCTGCAAACATGAACTTATTTAACTATGAATTGCATCGCATCGTCTATTCCACTATCTTGTCCAAATCCAGTTCAAAAGACGATGTTACTACCCTTGAGTTGTCTGCCTTTATCATATTCGTAAGGGGATTCCTTTTTCTGTCCCCAAGACTATTATCCAGATGATGGCACGTTGTCGCGAAAGGCACAGAAACCTTGCTTACGCGATGATTCTCCCAATCATCTTTCAGCATTTTGACATCAACTAATCCACTTGCACTCTTGAGTCTGAGCCCAAGTAACTTCAGCTGTCTCGTCGCAGCGCAGCCGTCCCTCCTACTCCTCCTACTGCTACACCTCCTGTCATGACCCACACCCGCTTTTCGGATACGAGACGTGTCCAAGCCAGCCTACGCCGCAGAGTCGGCGGTAGAACGCTGTCAAGCCCGCAAGAAATAAATGCTCCAGAAATAACATTTGCTGCTCATTCACAATTCTAAATTTATTATAACATTTACATCATTTAAAATTAAAAGAAATACAAGATTTTACAATTAATGGAATTGATACAACTGCTATCTATTTCTAGGTTGACTTCAGCATACCCAAGCCTTCCCAATGCTAACAGTGATCGCGGCTAAACCTGAAAAATGTTGGTTTCCAGTCAGGAATGGAACAAGTACACAAACCGACGGCAATACAAAACACAATAGAATTAACAAGACATGAAAATAGCATATGGAATATGAAAGCTAGTAAGAAACTGATGACATGGCACGATAGAGAAATAAACAAGGAAAAACTAATAAAAAACATCTATCTAGGTGGTGTGAAATATCTGTTTCGATATGTGAACGGCTAGGGGGTAAATCTGGCTTACTGCACGTGTCGTGTGTAGCTGCTATCATGCAAGAATAGACTCATGGGAAAGTTCTGGGTAGTTCACATGTTTACTAAGATATTTCCCCTCCCGACTACTCCGTGTGACGAGCGTGTCAACAAGCAGCAAGATATATGTATAGACATGAAGTGAGAAAACTACTATGAATCGAAAAGCAATCAGAAAGTGCACTTGCCTGAGGTCCTTAGCTGGCGAAACCAAGAATACTATACCACTAAATAAGCCATAATCAGTCAACACATGCAGAAGTCTCCGGATGCTGAAATAAACATTACCAACGTTCTCAGAATAGTCAAATTTGCTAGGATTGCCTGTCCTTAAGTCCAATTCTGGACACAGGGGCAAAACGGTAATTTCGGGCAAAAACGATGTCCGCCGTTAGACCCGCTTTGTACCGAAAAGCGTGCCAGAGTCAATGGTCTCTAAAGTCATCAAACTACATGTCTACGGATTCGGTTTTTCGATACGAACCCAACCGTATGTCCAAATTTGGATTCCGGCGGGTCGTGCACAAAATCGCCCATTGAGTAGGACCGTAGGGCCCGCAAAACGACGTACGATTCAACTGTCTCAGAACTGGACCAAACTTGGCATACAGGACCAGAAAAATGATACGATTCTGTTGGCGCAAGTTTCGTCTCGATCTGACGAGCGTGCACAAAGTAATTAGGAAATTTACAAAGTGCACGATACGGTGGATTTCGACGGATACGCATCAAATTCGTCGCGCACACGCGACCAATTTGAATTCCGTCAAAGCCCACACGACCACGAAGCCGTTATGCAGCTTTCGATGCTTACGGTTCTCGATCACGTCGCCCGGTTTGGCGGGACGCACGTCGTGTGGATGAATTTTTTAGTTTTGAAAACAGATTTTTTGTCAACTTCATCCTAATTTTAAACAGCAATTAATCAACACGGATTAAATCTAAAAGTAGTGTTTCCATCTTGGTTAGGTTGTCTAGAAGTCTGTTCAAGCGGTTTTCCAAAACTCGCGATGTTCTGGTCGCAAATCGACCGCAAAGCTTGGGTTTCGGGACAGTTTCTAATATCCGAAAATTGAGTTTTTTTTTTCCATGATTTGGAACTCAAATCTCATCGTGTACATCGCAAATCAAAGCAAAGTAATTGAAGGGAGATGAAGACGTATAGATTGGGTTCAAACCTGTTCAAGTAGATCGTAAGACGACTTCACGATGGCGGAGAAATCCAGCCCGCAAAGTGGTCATTAGGCCGCTGTGCTGCTACCCCTTCCGCGCTTGTGCGCGCGCGTGTGCGCGCACGTGTGCGCGCGCGTGTGCGCGCGCGTGTGCGCGCTACCTCCGGTGACCCGTACGGCCGCGCACAGTGGTCCAGGGCGGCGCGCCACGTCGGGGCTGGAGGTGGCGTCGGGTCGGGGCGCTGTGGTATTAGGGTTTGATGGTTTAGGATCGGGTGCTGATTGCTCGAGTCGGTGTGGAGCATTGGCTTTATTGCTGTTGTGGGGAAAAACAATGAGGCTCGGGTTTGAGATTTCAGCTCTCGGGCTGAGGGGGGGTAAAGCAGCCTGTGGGGTTTTCTTGGGTTGGCTCTAGACGCTCGGGTTCGAGTATTGGGCCGGCTTGTGTGGTTTTCTTGTTCTTTTCTATTTTTTTCTATTATTATCTATTATTAGTATATATATTTTTTTTTCTATTATTAGTATATATATATATATATATATATATATATATATATATATATATATATATATATATTTTATATATATATATATATATATATATATATATATATATATATATATATATATATATATAAAATTACTCATGCACCTATATATAATATAAATTTATATACAAATGCACACATTTGCATAATATATTTATATATACATATAAATACACACATTTAATATATTTATTTATACATACCTATATATATATATATCTTATACACACACACATACATATATATATATATATATATTTTATATATTTATATATATATATATATATATATATATATATATATATATATATATATATATATATATATATATATATATATATATATATATATATATATTTTATATATTTAATATTTTATATATATATATATATATATATATATATATATATATATATATATATATATATATATATATATACATATATATATAATATATATATATATATATATATATTATATATATATATATATATATATATATATATATATATATATATATATATATATATATATATAATTTATGTATACCCATACATTTATATATTATACATTTTTATATATATTTACATACACATACCCACGTATATCTATATACGCTTTTATACGTATATATATAATATATAATATATATATTTATATATAAATGCACATATACAATATTTATACATACATACACGTGGACGTATATATATTAATAAAATATAAATATAATTACAAATCAATATATATATATATATATATATTCAATATATATATATATATATATATATATATATATATATATATATATATATATATATATATATATATATATATATATATATATATATTTATATTTATATATATCCTTAAACTCACAAAGCCTAAAAAAAAAAAATATATATATATATATATATATATATATATATATATATATATATATATATATATATATATATATATATATATATATATATATATATATATATATATATTTATATTTATATATATCCTTAAACTCACAAAGCCTAAAATACTTTAAATCAATAAAATACCAATATCCTTATATCTTATATATTCCTATATATAAATAGACTTATATAGTAATCTCCAAAAACCTCAATATTATCTATTTCTAGCGTAGGTAACATTCATGTAAACATGATATATATATATATAATATTTATCTGACAGAAATAATATAACCAATAATTATATAATAATATCCTCAATAAAATAAAAATGATAATAATAATAATAATAATAATAATAATAATAATAATAATAATAATAATAATAACGAAATTCAACAAACCAATAATGGTGTACATTCCATCATGCACCGCCTAATAATCCCAAAATGTACAAGGGCCTATTTTACACAAACGTCACCGAATATCACTAATAATAATATTTATAATATTTAAATATGAATACTTTAGAAATATTCGTTAGATCACTAAAATGGAATACGACATAATCATACCAAAAATGCATCAACACGAATGTCATTGGACGTACTGCATGACTACATGGGCTTGGGCTCAGTTCGGGTTCAGTTTGACTGGTTTGGTGCGACCGGGTCACCTAGTCGTCAAATAATATTAATAATGAATAATTAAACTATTTATAATGGTCATGTCACAACTTGGCCTGGTTTTCCAAGTTAGAATATCTCTATGGCTCGGCCTTCCTTGGCATGGCTAATACACTGGTCAAGGCACGCCACTGCACTATCCGTGCCATGATTCCTAGTCGTCTGGTATTTCAAAACTCAACTATAGCTAAAGTCATCTACCGCAATAATTAACCAAATAATTATTTACAAAAATTCTAAAATAATCATTTAAATCAAATAAATAAATAAAAATATTTTAAAATTCCTGGAAGGGGAGCTGCACCTCCACCTCCTTAGGCCTACCCTATGTCTTATGAGGGTATCCACCAGCATCTCTCTGATTTGTGAGCAGTTATTACTGCCACATCGAGGGAACGCAAGTTCCATGATGCCAGTCGGTTTTAGGCTCTCGCAAATTATTTTGTGGATTTGCGATTTGCTTATACTGGTCATTTTGCCAGTTCTCTTCCCCGAGATCCAACTGTATTGGGCTACCGCTATGAGGATGAGGCGGTTCGTCAGTTCTTTCAGCCCGGTAATTCCTATGAATGGTACTGTGGTTCTGGTGCTGCTTCATACCCCTCTGGAGCTGGCACTTCTGGAGATGGTCCATCTGGACATGGTGGCGCTGCTAGCACAGATGATGATAATTCTGAGTATTTTTTATTTAGACGTGATATATTTTGTCTATATATTATCAAGTTAGAGTTTTTATTGTCAATATATGCTTGGAAATACTCCGACATTCCAAGATAGCATTTTATTTTTTAGCACTGAGTCTTTCTATTTGCTGAGATTGATGTATTGGAACATCTATTATGCTCTAATTAGCATGCTTTTCTATTTTATTTTGTACTGTTCTCTATTTTGTTTATGCGTAGCATTATCTCTTTCAGCTTGTGCTTCTACATATAAACTGCCTGTGAAGTACATGTTTTTCCTTCTATATTCTTTTTTGTATTTCTTCAATGTTTGTTTCTTATGCATGAATTGCGGGAGAGCTTCTCTCTTTGCAATTATTTTGCTAAGTGACAATGGAGGAGAAAATATATCTAATATTTTTTGCAAGATACAGGAATGATGTATTTTTATACAGTATAGTACCATACAAAGCTAAACAAGTTCATTATAAATTTATATTTTTTGTCAAATCAAACATCGAGATGTTCTATCGGTCAAGGTTTGTCAATTATCAAAATAGAAGAGATTGTTGGCCCATTGGTCATAGTCGAACCTGATTTTAATTATTGATCTAACCCTATCTCGATATAAGGACTACTTGGACTTTTGCTGAGAAATTCTACCATTTTGTTCAAGACTGAAGCTGTTTTGCCACATGAGTCTGTATTTCATATTCTATGTAATTTTTATATTTATTGAGTCTAGAAATACGATATACACCGAGTCGTACTAGCAAATAGGCTATCCCAAAATATTTTTAAAATACCCTATATTTTGAAAATAGCCCATTTACAAAAAGATCATAACTGCTAAAACTTTTCAAAAATCCAAAATCAGATTCACAAAAATGCCTAAAAATCATACTTTGGACCTATGGAAAATTCGACCCGAGTTCGGTCCGAATTCTGCCCGAATTCGTTTTACTACAAGAAAAAGGCTTTCTTGACGGTTTTTTCCTATCAAGAAAGGTGTATCTTGATGGTTGCGGATCTGTCAAGTAGGCCGGAGTCAAAAAAAGTCTCCCCTTTTTTTGACGGTTGTAGGACTTTACTTGACGGTTTTTGGCCGTCATATAACATAGTTTTCTTAACTGTTTTTAGCCGTCAAGATAGCAGTTTATAGAAACCGTCAATATATGTGAAAACTTTTCTTGACTCCGGCCTAGATGACGGTTATTAGCCGTCAAGAAAATATTCAATAAAAAAAGCGGTTACAGCAGGATTGCTTTAATTGTTGACATTTTGTAACCGTCAAGAGAAGCTAAATTTTGTATAGCCAAAATTTTATTTATAATTATATATTATGAATCGAACACACACATAATATCAATAATCCACAAAATATACATGTTTGCCATTGATTATCAAAGAACAGAACAGTTTTATGGGAGGACTGAACTCTAATTCACAATTACAAACTCGCTTGTACAAAAAAGAGCCTAGAAACAAAATCTAGAAAAAGCAATCTAAGTACAATTGTTTAATTTGGATTCTAGGGGGTGACGGTAGAGGCTCGGGAAAGTGCTATCAACTCTGCCTTACTCCTTGGACGATCGGACGTAACCTCGGCTCCGGCGAAGAAATGCTCTGTGTGTATCTCTGCGTTTCTCTGTGTGTGCGTGTCAAGGAACAATCCCATGCTATTTATAGGAGTTTGTGATGAGTGGGATCTACAGCCACGTGGCCACATCCTTGTAACTGTGCCTTGAGAAGTGGGCAGTTGGAGATTGGTTAAGATTAATCTTTATCTGTTTGCTGCAATAAATCTGGACTGTTATGTTGGTTGAAATAAATCTGAACTACTATGATCTGTTGGTTGCAATAAATCTGAGTTGTTATGACTTAGTCAAGTTCTGCCACGTGTCCCAACTGCCACTAGGTTGCGAGCCGCATGAAGGACTGTCCCCCTGTCTGAGCCGCATCAGGGTGGCCTCATAACCGAGCCGCATGAGGGTAGTCTCACAACCGAGCCGCATGAGGGTGGCCTCATAACCGAGCCGCATGAGGGTGGCCTCACAACCGAGCCGCATGAGGGTGGCCTCACAACCGAGTCGCATGAGGGTGGCCTCACAACCGAGCCGCATGAGGGTGGCCTCATAACCGAGCCGCATGAGGGTGGCCTAATGTCTGAGCCGCATGAAGGCCACACAAGCGATCCGCATAGAGAACTTTCCTTGGACTTTGTGAACTGTGCCCGCTGTCATAAAGATTTTCTCGTCTTTTTATGAGCATGTCGCATCTCTTCTTTATGTCAGAGCCATCATTGTTGTCACTTTGTGTCGGAGCATTAATGGCCAGCTGTACGGAATAATTATGGCCAGCTGTATAGGCCTATTTCAAACTGCATAAGGCTACGTGGCTCCTTCTGAGCCGCATAAAGCTTTCTGAGCCACAAGAAGCTCTGAGGGATTTTCGAGCCGCATGAGACCCCCCAAGTTCTAAGCCGCATGGAGTTTCTGGGCCGCATAAGAATTTATTATTACTTTTTCCATGCTTCTACAAGACCCCCTTGAAAGTTTTCAATTTGTAAAGTTGAAATACTTTGAATAAGAAGTTTGGGTATGTCCTCATAAGCTTCTCTGGTCGCATAGGCTTCTCTGGCCGCATAGATTTCTCTAGCCGCATAGACTTCTCTGGCCGCATAGACTTCTCTGGCTGCATATGCTGGCCTTTGTGCCACGTAGGCGTCTCATTAATTGCTCTTGATTTATTTTTGATTTAAAGCCGTCTTTTGGATAGGATCCCAAGAGTCGGCATTAAATATTTAGATTTGCCTTGATGATTCTGAGCATTCTTTTTTGCATGACAGGGGATAGAATTCCAAAGGTCGGCTTTATCTTCTAGGCAGCACGAAAGCCGAAGCGTCTATCGGTTCACACGCCCTTGCTAGCCTATAAATATGAGCAACTTTTGAAGAGAAAAGTTCTTTACTCTCTCTCTCTTCTTTCTTCAAGATTTCTTGCCCTAGTCGTCGTCTCTTCTTCTCCTTCGATCATCAATGGCTCCCAAGGCTTCCTCCAGTGCTGCGGCGAAAGGCAAAGGAGTTGCCTCCTCGTCAGCGATCCCAGTTCACCCCGACGTTCATCCTGCCATTGACGGAAGAATGTTGGAAGAAAACTTCGTGGATTCAAACCCTAACCATAATGGCTATGTCGTATGTTTTATGCGCGAGCCTTTCTCTTTTGCATATTCTTCATCTTCATTGAACTGTTAAAGTTCGATGTGATGAATCCGCATATGCTGTGCTGTATGAGCTGCCTGAATGTCTCATGTCCGAGCAGCATGAGAGTTGCTTCATGTCTGAGCCGCATGAGATTTGCTTCATGTCCGAGCCGCATGAGAGTTGCCTCATGACCGAGCCGCATGAGAGTTATCTTGTGGCCGCATAAGCACCCTATGAACTGGGCCGCATGAAGACCCACCAAACAGAGCCGCATAAGCTCCTTATAAACTGGGCCGCATAAGCCCCACCAAACAGAGCCACATAAGCTCCTTTAAACTGGGCCGCATAAAGACCCACTTAATCAGAACCGCATATGCTCCTTTAAACTGGGCCGTATAAAGACCCACTTAATCAAAGCCGCATAAGCTCCTTTAAACTTGGCTGCATAAAGACCCACCTAATCAGAGCCACATAAGCTCCTTTAAACTGGGCCGCATAAAGACCCGCTTAATTAGAGCCGCATAAGCTGAGAACACACTAAGTGGTTTTCTCTGGCCATCTTCTAACTTGTTTCTTTTGTCTTTTTTTTTATTGAAGTTGCCAGTCAATCCTGCGGGAGAACTCTTGGTAGGTCGAGCCCAATCTGCTGTGGGTGTAAGGTTTGATCCTCTAGTTGATTATGTGTCGGATCAGCTTCCCAAAGATGAACCTGAGGAGAGGCTGAGAGATATCAAGAACCAGTCCTTCTACTTTCTCTCAGGCATGATGAACTCAGGAAAATTGGGGGGCCAACACCTGAAACCTGCGTTCCTCTTTGGGGATGCCCTGACTATGAAGAACCCCAATGTTTGAATATATATGAAAGTTGGAGTTTTTCTCCTAACGGGGTGGCAATCTACATTCCTCAAATGGAACGTCACTTTCCACTGTCGTGGTTCAACATGCTGCCAATGGACAGGAAGATGGTGGATTCCTTGACTCCGAGCCGGCAGGGGATGTTTGTGGGCGATATTCACTATAACAGAAACTTAGGGTCGGTAGTCGCGACCAGGACACCGATCAGCTGCTACGTGATGGGGTTGGCCCCGGGTAGCTTCTAAAATGTGCAGGGTCCCAACTTCAGGTTATCTCAAGCTGACACTTTCCTGAACCAGCTTACTCAGAAGGGATCCTACCCCATTGGTCGGTTGGCACTATTGAATTGGATGAACCCCATCCCTTCGTGGACCAACTTGACCATATGGATTTTACGGACATACGAGAATCTCCTGCACGAGATCGGCTTGTATCATGCCATTCGGGGCACCTGTTATGGTTTGCCCATAAACAAGAAGCTCTTCATGGCTCTTCTTGAAATGTACAACCGCCAAACGGGGACCTTCTTTACACCGGAAGGGGAGATGGGACTCGCTCTCCACGAGATGCGTGAAGTCTCCAGGCTGCCCTGGAGAAATGAAGTCTTCGAAGTGTATACCCCCACGAACGAAGAGTTCGAGGAGTTGGAGCAGAGGTTCCCGAGCTTTGTTGCTGTCTACCGAAAATTGTTGTGTCACCACAGCACATGCCAGCAGATGTCGAAGAAGAAAAATGACAGTTCAGAAGGAAATCTTCCTCATACGAAGGCCTGGCTCACTTACTTTTTTAAGCTCAGCGCCTTAGGCCGGGTTTCTCCCCCAAGTCCTCGAACCCGGAAGGAAGTGCAAGACCAGGTGTCAACTGCCAAGAGGGTAAAAACCACCGACGATAGATTTGGGAGTCAATCTGACTCTTTTACTTATTTTTATCAGGATACTCAGAAGTTTTTCGAGAAGGCTCTTCTGGCAGGATTTCTGATGGTATGGCTACGAAACTGCGTAGTTTCGGGAGGGGCTGGCTCTATTGAGAGAATCAGCCGTAATTTTATCCTTCCTGCAGTGAAGCTAGTCTTTGGGGCCAGACTAGCTCCTCCCTGCCATGGTGTGCAGCATACATCGTGGCCTCCGCACTTTCTCGTCCAAGGTCATTACCCGTGATACGACGAAGGACTTTGAGCGAATCGAGCTGCCATATAATTATCTGATGGAGTGGTTGTTGATGCACTGTCGGTCTTTGATGAGGCCTGGTCCAGAAGACGACGTAACTGTGGATGATGCCTTCATCTTCCAGTATCGCCGTATGCCCTAGGAGTGTAGTACCATGCCAGTCTGTCGGATGGCGCTGGCGAGAGTGGACAGATACACCTTTTTCGTGTCTGTCCCTCATGATTTCACAGAAGAAGAAGTGAATAGTATGCATCTTGATGGCACTGGGCCTCCCCACCTCTTGTCAGATAAGATGCTCCTCTGGTTGCAGAACATTCGTCCTGCACACCTGGTATATCACAACCGCAACTCTGTCTTTCTGGAGCCTTACTTGCCCAGTCGGTTCTTCCGACAGTTTGTATACAGTCAGCTATTTCTGGACAATCCCAGCCCCTGCCTGGGTTTTAAGGGTAGTGTCCTTGACGGCATCAGGGCTTGGCAGTACTATAACACGGTTCACACCCGCACCAGCTTCTCTGTGACTAATGCTAGGGAGTCAGGGCAGATTTTGTACATGGCGGCTCTGTACCATATTATAGTGAACATGCCCCTACCGATTTTGACCCAAGTACCAGTTTTATTGTTGGTACTGGCTTGGAGGAGAAGCCGAAAGGGTCCAAGACGAGGAAAAGGAAGGAAAACACGGTCGATGTGTCAGACTCGGAGTCCATCAACGTGGACGAGGAGGATGACGCTGACGAATTTCTCTTCCTCCTGCCGATGATGTGGTGGCAGATGAGGGCCCTGTTGCGTCTAGTCCTTCACGAAAGCGAAGCAGGCGTGGGTCCGCTGTTGGCGGCATAAATTTCTCTCGGAAACGGGCTGCAGTCAAGCCCCGCGGGCCAATCATTAGGGAGAGAAGCGAGGACGCTGATGCCGTTTCGGAGGTAAATCGAATTACAACCATCTTTTTTAGCTTTTCTTTTCTGTACTATGATTTGATCATTCTCCTTTTCTTTGTAGGCGTCAGGAGAAGTGAATTCTCGAGAGCCGGCTACTATCTCTGAAGTCGATCCGGCTCTAGCCACTTTAATTAGTGATATGAGTGCTGAGCTTATTTTCGCTAGGCTTCTCCCGACGACGGTTGAGGTTCCTCCCGTTGCCGACATCTCAACCCAGGGTGAAATGGGCTCTACTGAACCCGTCCTCGAGGTTGCTGAATTCCAGCTGGGTGATGCTGACCCAATTGCGTCTACCTTCGGGGCGACTGGGGCAGACCAGCTGCATTCAGCTCAGATGTTACTGGTGAGGAGGATACAATGGCTGTGAGCGATCCTCAGCTTCAGCAACCCTCCCTGGTAAGCTAAGTCAAGTCTTGACCAGTGAGGAGGTTTATTTGCTCTATCTTCACATCCTTTGGGTTAAGCTGATCGATGGTTGCTTCGGACATACAGGTCCTGCTCCTTCGCTGCCAACGACGGATACCATCGGAGGAGAAGTCACCAGAGGGGATCTGGTGGGAGAAAGTATGCCTCCTCCTTCTCCTCCTTCAACTCATATCGAGGGGCCTCCTGCCGGTTGGAGTTTGGGAGAACAGGCAATGGAACGGCCGGGACGGGGAGAGATGGTCCTTGCATCCTCCTCGATTCATGTGGCTCCAGAGGTCGACCTTTTCGCCCTGCCCAGTCTCTGGATTCTTCGGGCGACAGAGGAGGAGATGGCCGCTATTCAAGCGTCCTATCGCTCGAAACTTGTTTCCCTAGTGGCAGGGGCGTCAAGTTCCGGTGCATCTTCTTCAACTCTGCCAACTACTATTTCCCTGACGCCGTCTTCTTCGAAAGTTCTCGATGAATCATTGACGGATATAGTTGACAGTTTCTACCGCCACCTAAAGCGAGGGGTTGAGGCTACCGTGGAGAGGGGAACATTTTTTGCATTGGCCCGTCAATGTTCTTGCGGCCAGATTGAATTTCTCATAATCCTCTCCGGTGGGGCAGGAATAGTCGAGCTTTTGGAGCCCAAGTTACTAGAAGCCGATCAGCTGGTGGCTCAGTATCAAGGACTGCGGCAAGTTGATCTATCTTCAACAATAGATCAGGAGCGTGCCTTCCTTTTAACTGCCATGGAAAAGGTAAAGACGGTACGGGAGACGTCCAAGCCTGCTCTGATAAAGGACCTCCGAGATTTGTCGCTGAAGTACGATCAATTAAGCTGCAGCGGAGAGGAATGCATCGCTCGGGAAGAGGCCGCCTCTCGTGGGATAGCCGATACCAAGGACCAGATCCTCCAGCTTCAGAGAAAATTGGTTTCTTTGGAGTCTGAGTTGCAGGCCTCGCGCAAAAACAATGAGCTAATTTTCCGGGAGACCGACAAGGTCACCCGAACCTCAGATGCCTTGGAGCATGCCCTAAAGAAACTTGAAGACGGTTAGCAGGCCCATGCGGATCTAGAGGATGCAGAGAAGCTGACGCAAGAGGCTGAGCGTCGGGTCACCCTGAGATTTGAGCGGTCGACGTCCAAACTGAAGGACCGGCTCCGAGAATTATGTGTCGCCGAACCATAATCAGTTTTTTTCTTTCTTTCATTATTTTTCTTCATCTTTTTGAAAGGGACATGGTCCCAGAAAATGTAGTACTTTTGATTTAAATAAATAACTTTGTTTGCATCATCTTTTATCTGTCGTACTTGTACTGCATCTTTGGTATTATGTGTTTGCCCCACTAGGGGACTTTCTGTGGACCTATTACCCTTGGCATACATTAGTTTTAGGTATGGATAATAAGTTTGATAGGGATACCTAGAACAACTCCGCGGTAAGGTGGATATGGAAGTTCTTGTTATCAGACAAAAGAATGCCATAGAACAGCTAGGTTCCAGAGGCATGAGATTGTGGGAGAAGAGGCGCGTGTACTAAAGAACCTAGTACAGCATTTGTGGTCAACTGCAGACATTTGTGGTCAACTGTGGACATTTGTGGTCAACTGTGGACATTTGTGATCAACTGTGGACATTTATGGGCCTATTATCCTTGGCGTACCCTGGTTTTGGGTACGGATAATAAGTCGAGAGAAAACCGACATACTTACTCAGAGGTAATGATGACGTGGTAAATATGGGGGCTTTACAATGGAGTCTTCCTACTCAGAGGTAATGAGAACGTGGCAGGAGTGGACTCCACGAAGGGTACATAGAACAACTCAGAGGTAATATGGACGTGAAAGTTCTACGTAAGGGGTGGCTTTTTTTATGGAAGTGAAACAACTCAGAGGTAACATCGATGTGGCTGTTTCGGAAATTTTATGGATCTGTTACCCTTTTTTATGCACTAAAAGTACGGGTAATAGATTATGAGAAAAATGCTCTTTTAGGAAGAAAGTTCAGAGGTATGATCATACATGACTTACTATCCAGAAGATGTGATATAGATTCATTTGGGGTGACCAGAGTGTAAGTTCAGCGGTACCTAAGGGTACATAACTCAACAATCTGGTTGATTCAGCGGATGTCGTTTAGACATAATATTTCTTCAGGAACTTGTCGTTGATGGGCATCATAAGCAAGTCTCCGTTTTGCTTTGCGAGACGGTATGCACCATTGGAGAATACTGCCTTGATGATAAATGGGCCCTCCCACTTTGGCTGGAACTTGCCGACGGTTTTGTGAGTCATAACCATCGGCCTCCGAACTGCCAAGACGAGATCGCCCACTTGGAATGTTCTGAGTTTAATCTTCTTGTTGAAGGCTCCAGAGATGCGGGCTTGATAAAACTCGATTCACTGTTGAGCTAGCAGGCGCTTTTCATCTAAGGTCTCCAACTCTTGCAGCCGACGACAGTAATTATCATCCGTCGTCAATCGGTAAGTGAGGGCGACGCAGAGCGAGAGAATTTGAGTCTCCAGTGGGAGAACTGCCTCACTTCCATACACCAAAGAGAATGGTGTGTTCCCAGTAGCCGTCCGAACTGTAGTACGGTACGCCCATAAGTATTCTCCAAGCTTTTCATTCCAATCGCGTTTGTTTGAGGACACGAACTTCTTGAGAAGCTTGATTATAGTTTTGTTGAACCTTCCGCCAAACCATTAGTCGCCGGGTTGTATGGTTCTGAAGCAACATTCTGGATTCGGTGTTTGTCGCAAGACCGATAGAAGGCGTGGCTTACGAACTGCGGACCATTATCGTGGATGATCCTTCGGGGTAGTCCAAAGCGATAGATGACGTGATGCTTGAGGAAGCTGACCATGTTTAATGTCTTTACTTCTGCAAGCGGGACAGCTTCCACCCACTTGGAGAAGTAATCCGTAATTGCCAGTATGAAACGGTATCCTCTGGATGAAGGTGGGGTGATTGGACCAATGATATTCATTCCTCATGCCTCAAATGGCCAGGATGCCACCGTCGAATGTAGAAATTCGGATGGTTGATGTATGAAATCTGTGTGGAATTGACAAGCTTTATACTTTCTTGCATAGTCTATCGCATCTGCCACCATCGTAGGCCAGTAATAGCCCATCCGGCGAAGGAGGTCTTGTAGTTTAGGGCCAGGTTGATGGGCCCCACAAATGTCGTTGTGAGCTTCGTGTACCGCTTCTTTGGCCTCTGTATTTGACAAACACCGAAGTAATAGTCCATCGTAGGATCGTCGATACAGCATTTTTGTCTCAGTATCGTAGAAGAATCTGAGAGAATGTCTTATGATAGAGGTAGCTTCTTTCGGGTTCTCCGGTAAGATGCCATAGACTGCGAAGTCAATAAATGGGAGCCACCAGTCCTGTGTCTCGTCGACCGTCAGGGCAGAATAACTCTCGGCAAATTGGACGTTGTTATTCGGACAGACCAATTCATGGCCTATTACGTCGACCAAGTGATGAGTATAATTGGGGACCGCTAGAGAAGCAGCCAGTCCTGCTAAGGCGTCGACTTCAATGTTCTGGAGCCTTGGAACATGTTCAATGAAGAACCCTTTCAAGGACGTGATGATGGCAAAAGCTATTTGATGATAGGGGATCATATCTTCATGGCGAACTTTATATGAGCCCCGGATCTGATTGACGATTAACTGTGAATCGATGTATGCTTCCAGGTACTCTACCTCCAGTTCCTTCGTAAGTCGGAGGCCGATAACCAAGGCATTGTACTCGGCTACGTTGTTTGAGCAAGGTTCCGTAAGGGAATATGCCCGGTTGATCACCAAGCCCGAGGAAGAAATCAGTACCACTCCGACCCCGACGACGATGTTGCCTTTGGGTCCGGTTCTTGAAGCACCATCGAAGAACATTCGCCAGACGGTATCATGGGAAGCCATGTTTGAATTGGCGACCTCGTCCGGGATCTCTTCGTATATTCTGGTTGACTCCGAACCTGGATGGGCTGCTAAAAAGTCTGCCAGAGCTTGACCTTTGACAGCCTTCTGCGGGACAAAGATCATGTGGTAGGGGGACAATAGTATCGCCCAGGTAGCATGGCGAGAGCTGAGTGCTCCTGGCTTGGTCATGAGGACCCTTAGAGGGTTGACTCATGATATGACATGGATGGTCTGTCATATAACATAGTGTCGCGTCTTCTGGATGGCGAACACCAAATTGAGACATTCCTTTTCCACGGCGGTGTATCTATGCTCAGGCCCCATCATCATTCGGCTGAGATAATAGATGGCCTGTTCATGCCCTGCATCATTGTTCTGTGCTAGTAGAGCTCTGAGAGAATGCTCCATCGCTCGCACATAGAGCAGAAACGGTTTTCCAGCAACCGAGGCCACCAGGACTGGAGGGTTTGACAGATATTCTTTAATGTTGTCGAAGGCGCGTTGGCACTCTTCATCCCATAAAGAAGACGCCCTTCTTCATGAGGTCGATGAATGGTTGACACCGCCCAGAGAGGTTAGAGATAAACCTCCTGATATAGGCTAGCCTCCCTTAAAGGCCTCTGAGTTTTCGGAGATTTCTCGGGGGACCCATCTCCATGACTGCCTTCGTCTTCTCAGGGTCTATATGGATTCCCTGGGCGATAATGATAAAACTCAAGAATTTTCCACTAGATATGCCCAAGAAGGATTTTGTGGGATTTATTTTCAAGTTATGCGCTCGCATCAAATCGAATACTGTCCTCAAATCGTGCAGATGATCTTCCTTAGAGCGGCTTTTAACGGCAATGTCGTCGACGTAACACTCCATGGTTTTACGTAGGTGATCTCTGAAGATGACACTCATGGCTCGTTGATATGTGGCGCCAGCATTCTTTAAACCGAAGGGCATGACTGTGTAGCAGTATACACCTATTGGCGTTCGGAATGATGTATGCTTTTCGTCGTCAGGAAACATCTTGATTTGGTTGTATCCTGAGAAACCAACCATGAACGACATGCGCTCAAAGCCACATGTGTTGTCAATTATTATGTCCGTAATAGGGAGAGGGAACTCATCCTTAGGACATGCTTCGTTCAGATTTCGGAAGTCGATGCAAATTCGGATCTTTCCATTCTTCTTGAGGACCGGTACTATATTGGCGACCCAGTCTGGATGTTGTTCCTCACGGATGAAGTCGCTGGCTATTAGTTTGTTGACCTCAGCTTCGATAGAGTTCATAATGTCTGGACGAAACCATCGTTGATGTTGCTTGACTGGCTTTGCGTCCGGATGAATATTGAGCTTATGGAGTGCAACCTCGGGGTTTAGCCCTGGCATGTCTTCACAGCTCCAGGCGAACATGTCAATGTACTCTCTGACGAGTTGTAAAAGTGCCTCCCGCTCTTCGTCTGTCAGGCTTTTGCTGAAGAAGATTGGCTTTGGAGAGGATTCATCGCCGAGGTCAATTTGCAAGACCTCATCTTTGGTAGGAGGATCTCTTTGTTCGAAACGCTTCTCCCACTGCGCATCTAGCTGCTGAACCCAAGGCTCTAGCTCGAGAAGCTCGGGTACATCTTTGTCTTCTTCACAGGCGTCATCAAATGCCATATTGATGGACCAAACTTGTCTGAATAGGTCCCCGATGCTGACATCCGAATCGAAAGTGGGTGATCCGGTTGAATGTGAATGCCAGTCACATTTCTCATCTGAGCTCTCAGGAGTTGTTGCGGGTGTAACATAACCTAGACCACGTCTGGTTTTGTTGTAGTAATCCCGTGGTTTTCCAGCCGGGATCGGCAATTGTAAAGGTAATCGCCGGCCAGTGCCGTAGTTCAAGCCTGGCGTAGCCTCCATATCATATCCCTATTTTTGCATGAGGTACTTGGATCGGGAGCTATACAGATAAAGGGGCAGTCTCTCCGGTGTCGGGTTCGAGATCAACTTTTCTATCCTGAAAGGCTGTGGATCATTCTTCCGGCCGAAGATGATTGGATGATCCTCTCCCTCGACTATGAAGCAAACGCCTTCCACGGGAGTGAGCTGGTTCACGGTATAGACATTTGTCACTTGTGTGTGTAGGTTGGTGCCTATACCGTGTTCCATAGCGTACATCATACAAAGCTTATTAAGCTCGAGGTAGTTCAAAGATAGCCCTTTATTGATGAAATAAGGTATCTTTTCAGGTGGGATTACATCGTCAGCAGAAGGAACATCAGTGTGAGCAGCCACATACTTGGCTAGCTCTAACTCCTCTTCGGCCACCCCCTGTATTAATGAAGACTGGGAGGATGACCTGGGCAGCTTGATCATCAGGGGCTCCACTGGAGGTGCTGAACGTGGAGTCGTTGGCGCACTGGCGACCCCCGGCTTAGTGCTTGGTGTTGAATGGGGATTGTTGGCTCACTAGCAGTCCCCGGCTTAGCGCTTGGCTGCCGACTTGTCCTGGGAAGACGAATCGTCATTGGCTTCACAGAAGGATTGATCTCTTCTGTTTGTCATTGGCCGGCTCTGGGAAGCCTGATTGTCAGTAGCTCCGTGGTGGGTCTCGGCCCCTGGCCAGACCTCGGCAGTCGAATTGTCATCTGCTTCTTTTGTGCAGTGAGCACCGAGAGTCTAGTTGCTTCTCTACGCAGAGTGGCTGTAAGAGGTGCAGTCCTGCCTGGTTTATGGGGTTGGAGATGGATTCTCAAGGGTTCCTCAGGCCCTGTAATGGCCTCCGTCTGCTCTTGAACATCCTCCTTGATCAGGTGCCTCTTTGATTTCTCGTACAAGCAAAAATTTGAATAGTAGGATTCGACCCCTTTAAAGGGATCGATGTCGACAAATTCCGTCTTTACGAACTTGTCGACGTACTTGAAGCACTGGTGCAATGTAGAGGGCACAATCATATAATCATGTATCCACAGACGCCCCAGGAGAATATTGTAGGAGGTGTCTGCATCGATGACATAGCAGGTTACTTTCGACTGAAGGTCGCCAATTTGGCACTTCAGGCGAATCTTCCCGATGGGATAGCTTCTCCCTGAATTGAAATCGCTGATGGTGGTGCTGGTAGGAGTCAGTCGATTCATAGGGATACGCAAAAGGTGAAGCAAGCTCTTCGGAATAATGCTTATCGAAGAACCGGGATTGCATCCGATCCACGTTGAAGTCGCCGATGTATCCAGTATAATACAGAGGGCGATCGTGCAGGTTGGTCTTGATAAGCATGTCCTGCAGAGTGAACACAATGTTGGGCATTGCACATGTACAAGCGTTGTCCTGGAGATCCGCCGGCGAGTTCTCTCCTGTAAGATTGACCTGAGCCAGATATGCGTCGACATTCTGGAGTGCTTCGCTCAGTGCAACACGAACATCTTTGGAGAGTCTCAGGAGCTCATATAATGACAATTTGGCCGGTGTATTGGCCAATTGCGCCAGAATGTCAAAATTGTAGGGCCTTTCCAGCCCCTATGGTGCGTCTTTGCGGAGTGGCTTGCCAAAGCGGGTCTCCTTTGGCTTCGGCTTATCGGCCGACGGAGGCTGAGAAGGTCCTGGGGCGTCAGCAGTGGCCGGCTGGCGTTCTTCAGCCGAGTTACCCGGTGTATGTTGAGTTTGTGCGCCAGACCGGGTAACGACGGTTGTCGCTTCTTCGACGTCGGCTTAGATTTTGCGGCAGGACTTGACTTTTCCGCCCTTCTTTTTGCCAGTAGAGGGTGATGCTGGCTGGGTTACTTAAGATACTATGTCCGGGTGGACGCACATGACCTCCCTTCGTGATGTGGTGAGGGGTACCAACCCAGCAGCCTGGTCTCGGGGAGGTGGAAGATTAGTGACCTCCATTTTTGCCCGGGGGACGGGTACTACGCCGTCTTGGGTCAATATCGGCGGGAAGCTGCCAAATTGGACTGACACCATGTTGGCAGCGATCGTCACCTCCTCGAAATCAATGGCCAATGCCTTGGAGTCGATGAGGTTCTGGATGTACTGCTTTAATTGGAAGCAGTCTTGTGTAGCGTGATGGACGTAGCGATGGTAGTGACAGTACGTGGGGCTCTCCATCTCTGCAGGTCGAGGTTCACGCCTTAGCGGAGGGAGCTGAATTCTGTCTCCTTGTAAGAGCATGTCAAAGATGGACTTGACATGACTATCCTCGAAGGAGTAAGTCATCTACGGCCACTACTTTTCTGCCTGCTTTGGCTCGGGCTTCGGGGCTGTGTCGGCCACCATAGCCTGTTTGCCCTTGTTGTCTCAGTTGTTGGAGGAATTACCGCCGTTGTTGCTGTTGGCATTAGGGCGTTTGCCCTTGTCCTCCTCATCCGAGATGTGCAATCCCAGTTGGCGAGCTTTCTTCAACTTGTCTTCTGCGCTAGTGGCGCTGATGATGAAAGTCTTCCAGTCCTTAAATTGACTTTCGCCCATCCAGAGGCTGATTGTGGGGAGCAGCCTCTTTTGGCAAATTTTAATAAAGGAGGAGTCCGAGTTACCGGAGGGCAACTTCATCGCGGTTTGGCGAAACCGCTCAATGTAGTTCCTTGTCAGCTCCTTCTCTCCTTGGACAACGTCCATGAGGGTTGACATGGTCACATCTTGTCCCACCTCATAGAACCTCTCCAAGAACATATGTTTGAAACCGGTGAAGGAATGGATGCAGTTGTCCGGCAAGTTGCGGTACCAGTCCAATGTGACTCCCTCCAATGCCCCGATGAGCAATCGTATAAGGATGGCGTCGTCATATAACAGATGATCTGTTGTGACCTCAAAGTAGGTCACGTATCGGCTTGCAGATGTCTTCCCGTCGTAAGGGTTAATGTTGAATATTTGTATCGAGGAGGGAAGGGGACATGTCTCCATGCAGCGGGATACGGCTGTCGTATCCTGAGGTCCTGAGAGTTTTTTCGGACGTAAAACATTGCCCGGAGCTCCTGGACTTCTCTTCTCGCCTCCCTGGCCTCTTCTGCAGCAGTGGGAGCCGATATTCCGGGTGGATTGTCACTCGGGGTTGGTGCGGTTGTGTTTGAGTCCGCATTGACGGCGGGACCCAAGCTTGTTTGGCCAGGTGTTCTTCCTTGGAGAGTCGGCAGGGCCGCCTTGATCTCGTCTACTGACTTGACCAGGGTATGAAGTATGGCCTCAAGAGTGTCGAGGCGCTGTCGATCGCTGGGACCGTCCTGGTCATTCTCAGTCATAAATACTGTTCTCACACGAGGAACAGTGGAAGGAACTGTGGAGGATGTGCTCTCCGAATCATACCCCCGAATGGAGAAGTCGTCGGAATATGTAGGAATGTTCTCCTCCGGTTCGGACTCGGAGGAAGTGCTACCCCCTGCATAGGAGGTTGCCTCATCTTGGCACTTGTGGACGTCTTCAGGGACGTCAGGATCTGCTGCGTCTATTTGGGGGATTATCTCCCCAGGTTGATCTTCTTGGTACACCGGATTGTGGTGGATGTTCCGGGGAGTGCTACCCCCAGCTTCGGCTACCCCCAGGGATGTAGATGACGAACCTCCAAGTGTTGAAGTTTTCATCATTGAGCGGGTGCCTTGATAAACTCCTCCTGTGGCGGCTGTGGACAGCCGCTTAGATGAGAGTTTTTTAGCCGCGCCAGTTGAGATCATCGGGCTGGAGACATTTACTTTCTTCCCTCCCTTGCTGGTAGGGACCTTCTGGGTAGAATTGCAGGAGGCGAAAGGAAGCGCCTCGTCTCCCGAGCTTTGTTCTAGGACCGGTCCTGGCCGCTGCTGTCGTTGGAAGACGGACTGTCGGCCCTCTTGTACTGCTGTCTTGTTGCAGCAGCAGTTGACAATGACTTGAGTGCAGTAATGTCTATCGAAGGACTCTCTGCACACCAAGCTTTCTTCTCTTTTCTTGCGCTTGTGAAGGATCACATCACGCAAGTCAAGTGGATCTCGAGCAACCTTTACACTCGTTTTGTGGGCCCGGGAGTCCCGAGCACACGAGTGTGTTGGTATCATGTTTGCTCCCTGACGTGGGGCTAGCAAAAGTACTTGCCCCTGATCATTGTTGGGAGACCCTTGAGAACCATCCTGTCCGTTGGCCGCCGGGGCTGGACACGGGTAGTTTTGTACAACTTTCCATCAGAGGCCCGCGTAACAGTTAACGGGACTCCCTGATGGTCAGAAGTTGGGACAGCTGACTGAGCTCGACGAACCCGCGCTGTCCTAGACTTCTTCGCTCTAGCACCCGAGGGTGCATAGTAAGAAGAGTCCAAATTGTGCCACACAGAGTCTGGCACATCCTCATGAGAGCTTCTGAGGTCAGGACCGCATGAGAGCCGGTCAAAGACTGAACCTGAGCCGCATAGGGTGGATGGCCTGCGGCTGGAATTGGATGCCGCATAAGCCATCTCCCTGCGGCTGGGCTTGGCGGCCGCATAAGCATCCTGCATGCGGCTGGAAGTTGTGGGGGCCGTATGAGCCTTTTGTATGCGGCTGGAATTTGTGGCCGCATGCGGCTGGGTTTGGTAGCCGCATGAGTCTTCTCCATGCGGCTGAGATTGGTGGCCGCATGAGTCTTCATGCGGCTGGCGCCCTTATGCGGCTTCTTCTTGGACCGCACAGAGTTCCCCTCTGTTCCCGCAAGTCCAGCATCATAGTGTTTTCCTTTGCCAGACTTGCGGACAGCAGGGTCCTCTGTGGCCCGAAGCGGGGCCGCATGTGAGTCTTCTCCTCCGTCTTGGACAGCAGAGAACACGTCTTCCAGAGATTGGGAAAGAGCAGCAGTTTTGGGCCTCCACTCCCTGCGGGCCTTCTTCGTGCCGGCTCGCTTCTGGACCGGGCTAGCGCTCCCCTCGGAGAGCATTTCTTCAAACGCTTGCTGGTCGAAGCGATCAACCAGCATCTGTTGCGTGGAGTCGAGTTTGGCGGCGTCCGATTGCGTCACCAACTTCTCAGCAGTGGAGAAGTTAGTCCCCAGCAGAGTCGTCATCGTGTTTGCCATTGATTATCAAAGAACAGAACAGTTTTATGGGAGGACTGAACTTTAATTTACAATTACAAACTCGCTTGTACAAAAGAGAGCCTAGGAACAAAACCTAGGAAAAGCAATCTAAGTACAATTGTTTAATTTGGATTCTGAGGGGTGACGGTAGAGGCTCGAAAAAGTGCTATGAACTCTGCCTTACTCCTTGGACGATCGGACGCAACCTCGGCTCCGGCGAAGAAATGCTCTGTGTGTATCTCTGCATTTCTCTGTGTGTGTGTCAAGGAACAATCCCATGCTATTTATAGGAGTTTGTGATGAGTGGGGTGTACATCCACGTGGCCACATCCTTGTAACTGCGCCTTGAGAAGTGGACAGTTGGGGATTGATTAAGATTAATCTTTATCTGTTTGTTGCAATAAATCTGGACTGTTATGTTGGTTGAAATAAATCTGAACTGCTATGATCTGTTGGTTGCAATAAATCTGAGTTGTTAAGACTTAGTCAACTTCTGCCACGTGTCCCAACTGCCACTAGGTTGCGAGCCGCATGAAGGACTGTCCTCCTGTCTGAACCGCATGAGGGTGGCCTCACAACCGAGCCGCATGAGGGTGGCCTCACAACCGAGCCGCACGAGGGTGGCCTCATGTCTGAGCCGCAAAAGGGTGGCCTCACAGGCGATCCGCATAGAGAACTTTACTTGGACTTTGTGAACTGTGCCCGCTGTCATAAAAATTTTCTCATCTTTTATGAGCCTGTCGCGTCTCTTCTTTATGTCAGAGCCATCATTGCTCACTTTGTGTTGGAGCATTAATGGCCAGCTGCACGGAATAATTATAGCCAGCTGTATATGCCTATTTCAAACTGCATATGGCCACGTGGCTCCTTCTGAGCCGCATAAAGCTTTCTGAGCCGCATGAAGCTCTGAGGGATTTTCGAGCCGCATGAGACCCCCCAAGTTCTGAGCCGCATGGAGTTTCTAGGTGCATAAGAATTTATTATTACTTTTTCCATGCTTCTACAATACACACATCAAATAACTACAATATCCAATTTTTATATTAACAAACTGTATTATTCATACAACACAAACTTCCAACACATCCAACCACAAACATCCAACACACGTCCAACCACAAACATATCCGACTAAAGTATCTTTCGTACATCTTAAACATCAAAAACCTATATTTATATAAGTAAAACCAGAATATGTAGCAAACCCGGAACACATCCCTCTCATATTCACAGAACCTTCATTTCCATGTAGTTCCTGAAAGAACAAGAGAATATATTTAATCATTTATGTGTACATGCATGTTTGTATAAACTAATAACAACTGAGAGCAAAATGACATAACCACAAGGCCTACACACATCAAATAACTACAATATCCAATTTTTATATTAACAAATTGTATTATTCATACAACACAAACTTCCAACACATCCAACCACAAACATCCAACACACGTCCAACCACAAACATATCCAACTAAAGTATGTATCTTTCGTACATCTTAAACATCAAAAACCTATATTTATATAAGTAGAACCAGAATATGTAGCAAAACCGGAGCACATCCCTCTCATATTCACAGCACCTTCATTTCCATGTAGTTCCTGAAAGAACAAGAGAATATATTTAATCATTTATGTGTACATGCATGTTTGTATAAACTGATAACAACTGAGAACAAAATGACATAACCACAAGGCCTACAAGTCAACACATTAAACAACTACTAGTCAAATTGAATCTCTAATAGCTCAAAACTATGCGCACATTTAAATCCAAAGCATATATGAATGCATGGAAAAAATAAAATAGTTGGATATAGGTATTTAAATGATGATTAGACCAATTAGGTATACAAAAAGTGCGTTAGTTTCGTTAAATATCAACTCTCAAGTTCACAGGTATTTTTTGGAAGTTTGTGATTTTAAGTACCATTTAGTTGCCTCTAAAAACCAACCTTCTCGCTTGCAACATATTCCTGTTCTACTAGTGCCTATGGGAGGTCAACCTGGGTAATATGATACAAATATTGTATGGAAAACTTGATTCTGGTTTCTTCTAAATACCAACCTTCCCTTGCAGCAATTATGCAAGGCTAGGTTTCTTCTGATGGAATAATACAACTATATAACCCTCACCACAGCAAGTTTTGGTGCAAAGAGGAATTATGATACATCTAGGAACGAGTGGTGGTGCTTATGGTACGGTAACCATTGCCATCTAAGTTGAATTCGAGAAGTTTCTTCACTAGAACTAGAAAGACTTGACATAGAGATGCAATATGCATGTTCCCATCAATTGGAAATTTATATATGTTGGAATTCCCATTTTAAATTACGAACAAAAATAATCACAGGTATTGGTATGGAAGAGAGAGTTGCTAGATGACTACCAGTATTAAATGTTTTGTAATTGCTTAAAATCCCAGAGAAGGCAATCTTCTTTGCCATTTGCGGGCTAGACAAGTGGTGACATTGTTGCACCATCCTCCTCCCTGCAGCGATATGAAATACTACAGATATATCAAAATCCAAAATGGACTACTGGTATCTTATACAAAAGTTGAAACTTGGATATTTATCTGAGCTGAATTCTAGATATGACTTCGACACTAAAATGAGGCTTGACATTCATTAGCTTAGAACAGAGTATATTACTGACCTCCATATGGACCAACCAATTATTCACCCCAGAGCCGAAACCAGGAGACAGATGACAGGCCAGAGGACTTCCATCCAAACAAACTGAGATATGATCCACACAAGCACAAAATGTTACTAAGAAGTAAACAAGTCAAACTCTCCAATGCAATATAAATAAAGGGAAAACCATTCAAGAACTTCTATAAGAGGATAATAAATTAATTTGAAGAACTAATCTTATACTGAAACAGAAGCAAACAAAATGGTAAGAACATGACAGTGAAAAATTCTGCTGACCTGCTCCTTTGGTCATATATGAATATGAAGAATTGAAACTCCAAAGCATATATGAATGCATGGAAAAAATACAATAGTTGGATATAGGTAGTATAGAAAGATGTTAAGAACTAAATCAAATATATAGAGTTATTGTAAAGTTACAAAACTGATATTCAAAAAAACTGATACTCCAAAAAAATTGATACTGAAAAGAACTGATACTCCAAACAGAACCTCTATTAAGTTTGAGCCTAACATAACTCTCAAGAACTCTGAATCAGTAGTTCCTAAATATCCTGATAGATATAAATAAAGATGTTTAACACATTTTTATGCTCATTTCTGCATGGTATCAGAATGTAAAGTTGTCCTTTGTTGTCGACCCAAATGAACGTCCCATAAGTAGGAGAATCGCATGATAGTTTGGAATATTTTGTTTGAATGTAGTATTTGTGCATATACAGTTGCAGCAATCATTTGTATATTAAAAAAAGTTACAAAAAGCATTTATCTGACCCTTCATAAACCACATCCAGAAATACTTTCAATAAGTAGTAGGCTCAACTAAAGAAGAACATTTCAGGAGCCTTGATTAACTAAAGATAATTAAGCACGTGTAAGTAGCATATAATATTGAAAATAACTAATGATATAATGAATAGATATACATGTCATTCTGAAGTGAAATTAGTAGAGTAGCTTCCACATAAGCCAAATGCAATAAACCAAAACTATAAGAAGAGCGTAACGATTAACCAATAGAAATATCCTCTACACCAAAGCGAAACCTCACACAGACATAATAAAGGCATGTCAAAGGTAACCATAAAGATTTTAAAAAACGTCCAACTGACCTGATACAAAAGAACTCCAAAAGTGACCCAAACTTCAATTTAACAATCAAATTCAACACCATATCAAACTGACCTGATACAAAAACTAGGATCTAATTCATTCAAAGGTTTGTAGCATTGGTATCGGGTTTAGGGTTTTGAACCCTTCTTACGAGTACAAGTATATGCAGTTTTCGAATCGGAGTATCAGTGTTCTTCCTTTCAGATTAAACAATGTATAATCTAAAAAATTATTTAAGAACTCAAAAAAATATTTGATACATTTAGGCATAATTTTATTTATTACTTGTTTTTCTGTTTAGCTTCAATCCAAAATCGATAAATCGATGCACTCGCAATAGTTACTTTTGAATGTGATAACATCAAGATTGATGAATGTTGATATGGATGAACGTTGTGAGTTTACAAATAAACAACTTTACAATGTGTCTATAGCAAATTTTATAGACAAACCACACTCTAATAAGTTGATCTATTTTTTCTTTCTCCTACTTTGGTCTTTTTAAAATTTAATCAACCGATACTGCAAACTATAAATTTCACGATACTAAACTGACAATTGAAATATAAGAAGAACATAGATTTGATACTTTCTGAAGTAACCCAGCCCAAACTTCTACTTTAAACGGTCAATTTCAGAACTTTTTAAAGATAAATTTAGGTTTTCCAACAAAAAAGGAAAGATTTTTTAAAAAAGAGTGCAGGCTCCTTGTGGACCTGGAGGACGTGGATGGCCATGCCGCCGGTGGTGGAGAGCTTTTCTTATTTGAAATTTGAAATTATGTTTAATGAAACATTTACTCCTTGGCGGAAAAATGTCTGACTCACGAGTACTAATTTTAAAGAGAATTTTCTGTCCTAGGATTCACAATTTTCAAAGTTCCCCCCAATTTTCAAAGTTCCCCCAAATTTTTCTCTGTACCATCATCCTAATGCCAAATTTTCAAAGTTCCCCCAAATTCTTCATGCACTGATGCTTCCAAATTTCTAAACTTTACTGAAAGAAATGTACCTTCGTTTTCAAATCTGACGGCCAAACCCTCCTCTTGAAGGAGGACCTATCCATGCATAATGAGCTTGAGTCGGTCCCTGGGAGCCGGCGCTCGGAAGAGAACACGTACGCCTCTGCACCTCGACTTCGTTTCTAGCGGTAGGTTTTTGTCCCTTGGACATGGATGAAGCAGACATTTAATCAAACAGGTGATGGGAAGAAGAAGCAAAATAACACAAAATCGAGTCAGATCAGTAAAACCCTAAAATTAAGTTCTTAAAAATGGGAGAGAGTGAGAAAGAGAGAAAGAGAGAGGGAGAGGGAGACTATGTCACTGACCTGTTTGAGTCCAGACTCGAGGAGAGCAGTGTTGGGATCGAAGAGGGAGGGGCTGGGGAAGGCAGGGAGGAGGTGGAAGTCGGTGGCGGCAAGGAGGACGAGCTTGCCGGCGGTGGAGACAGTCTGGATGGGGAGGTGGCGGGAGATGAAGGAAGGATGGCGGAGGCGGAGGCGGAGGCGGAGGCAATGGTGGTCAGACGAAGGAGGGAGAGGGGACCACGCGGAGGAGAGAGGGTCGACCTCCATCGATGCGGAAAACTAGGGTTATGGTTTCTCTCCCACATCTCCTCTTTCTCATCTTTTAGGGGGCGTTTGGTATGCGGTATTTTTTTTTATTCCCGGAGAAATTTAAGATGGGAATCTATTACCACGTTTGTTTGGCATATAAAAAATTTATTCCCGGGAATTATAAATATCCGGATAAATAGTTTACCCACAAAACATGGAAATTCTATCCCTTGAGAATAGGTGGATATTTTTTTTTGCCCGGGCAAAAAAAAAAAATTGTTTAAATTTTTTTCTTCTTTTTTGATCAATTTTGATTAGTTTTGAACATTTTTTTCTTTTTTTGTCTTTTTATCCTTTTTTTTTGTCGTTTTTACCAATTTTTTTATCATTTTAAGCAATTTTTTGTCGTTTTTACCCATTTTTTGTCTTTTTTGTCACTTTTTGATTATTTTTTGTCGTTTTTACCGCTTTTTTTTGTCATTTTTTGTCGTTTTTACCATTTTTTTCGTTTTAAGCGATTTTTGTCGTTTTACCCATTTTTTGTCTTTTTTGTCACTTTTTGATTTTTTTTGTCGTTTTTATCAGTTTTTGTCATTTTTTTCGTTTTTACCAATTTTTTGTCGTTTTAAGCAATTTTTTGTCGTTTTAAGCAATTTTTTGTCTTTTTTTTGTCACTTTTTTTATTATTTTGTCTTTTTATCGCTTTTTTGTCATTTTTTGTCGTTTTTACCATTTCTTTTTTCGTTTTAAGCGATTTTTTGTCGTTTTTACCCATTTTTTGTCTTTTTTGTCACTTTTTGATTATTTTTTGTCGTTTTTATCAGTTTTTTGTCAATTTTTTTTGTCGTTTTACCAATTTTTTGTCGTTTTAAGCAATTTTTTGTCGTTTTTACCCATTTTTTATTTTTTTGTCACTTTTTTATTATTTTTGTCGTTTTAAGGAATATAGAATTCCCGGCTATATAGTATTCCGCATACCAAACGCCCCCCTAATGGTCTGCTTGGTAATGGTATTTTCACCGATTTTTGGGTGTTTTTGAACCGACCGTTTATGAAAATCCCTGCTTGTTAATTTTTTTGAGACACTGGTTTTCGTCGGCACAAAAACTCTCCAAAATCGGTGTAATGTATTTTTGGGTGGCTTTATAAACATCCCAAATCGGCGGATTTTGAGCGGCTTTATTTTTATTCCATTTATATCCTCACAAAAATAGATATAATTATAACTACCGATACCCTTCCCTATTTAATTTATTCGTGTAAAAAACTTTCAAAACCGCTCATTAGTGAATTACCAAGCATGGATTGGACTGGTTTAAGAGCCGCTACTTAAAAACCATCCAAAACCGGACCCCTCATAACCGCTACTCTAAAAACACCTCATAACCACTACCCCGATAATTGCCAAGCAGACCCTTAGAGAAAACTAGGGTTATGGCCTCTCTCACTTAGGAAGGAGAATGTTAGGGAGAGGAGGAAAGGAAGGGATGATCGAGAAAAAGTTTGCTGGGTTTCTTGATTAAAAAGAACCACAACCGTCAGCAAATATAAAAGTTTTGAAAAAATTACTAAAGTGACAGCTGAAAATTCCACCAAGTTTTTCGCACATATATTAGTTGACGGTTATTACCAAACTATCAATAAATAAAATGATGTTTCTTGACGGTCCTCTAAAACCGTCAACTATTATGCTATAAAATTGCTAAATTAACATAAAGCGTGTCCTTTATTGACGTAAGGCTAAAACCGTCAAGGTAACCCATTTTCTTGACAGTTTTCTACTACCGACAAGTAATAAAACTGTCAAGAAACGTCATTTTTTTTGTAGTGTTTGGTGCCGTTTGATTTTTCAACTTGGTCATCCCGCAGTTACAGATGCAACGGCTAGGGTTGTACACAATTAAGTCAAACCGACCAAATCGAACCAAACCAAACCGAACCGATTGATTTTAAACCGAACTGATGGTTCGGTTGGTTTGGTTCGACTTCAATTTTTTTTAAACCGACCAGTTCGGTTCGGTCACGGTTTAGTTATGCCAAAAACTGTCTAAATCGAACCGAACCAAACCGAACCAAATCCATTAGGTTTAAAACAATTGAATTAAAGCAGCTGAATTGAAGTCCAATTTTTTAGAAGTGCAGATTGACTGAGGTTTGTATTTACTGTTGAAGTGCAAGTTGAATTGAAGCTACTGAATTGAATTGAAGTGCAAGTTAAAAAAAATTAAATTAAAGTACAAGTTAAAAAAATTGAATTGAAGTGCAAGTTTAATTGAAGCCGCGGAATTATATTTACTGTTGCAAAGTGCAATTTGACTGAGGTTTCACAAAAAAAAAACATACAGTCTATTTTTCTTATGTGATCAAAATCGACCAAGTCGAACCGATCCAAACCGAACCAAGTCGGTCGGTTTCAAAATCGAACCGACATTTGAATGTTTGGTTCGGTTTTGGTTATTTTCAAACCGATTAACATCGGTTCGACTTCGGTTAGGACCAAATAGGTCGACCACCGACCGATGCACACTCTTAGCAACGGCTATCTGCCGAGATTCTCTCAAAGAATCCTGTCCGAATTCTGTCTTTAGAAAAACTATAAATAGAGAAGAATTTTTCTCATTTTAACACACCTCTCTTCTCTCTTCTCTCTAAGCTTAATATGTTTCTTCCGATCCATGCCAGTTACAATCCTTTAGTCGATTTGCCAGTGCGATACGGTCTAGAAGTTTCAGAGAGATTGTAATCAGAGGTATGATAGAAGAAGACACTTTACGATTGAAGTTGGTCGAGTACTTCGGATCAAAGCTCGCGTTGAAGAAGTTGCAAGGACTTCGTATGAAAACTTGCGGTATTTTTTTATAGTAGATTCAACTAGAAGCTAGAGTTCATCCGACTGGAATAGTCCTCACAAGAGGAAAACCAGTATACATCGCCGTGTTTGCTTTTGCTTTATGATCTCTGCTTTTCATTTACATACTTGTGATATATTATCTGTGATCTTGTTGCTAACTTTTTAATTTGTTTTAATTAGCTAAATTTTTGCTACCTACTCTATTCACCCCTCCTAGAGTATTGTTCTTTACAATTTGTTCCTACAATTGGTATCAGAGCGGGTTATACAGGTAAAACGAGGTAACACCGCTATTATATTCTTTATTATTTCAGTTGTTATATAGATCACATTATCACACATGACAACTGTAAAATTCATAAGTGAAGGCCAAGCCACAAACATATCCCCACTGTTTGATGGTACAAATTACACATAATGGAAAACACATATGAGTTTCTTCTTGAAATCTCTAAATTTTGACTTATGGTCTATTGTGATTGATGGTATAAGAAGCCTGCACGTATTCTTGTTGATGGAGAGTTGGTTGAGAAACCCCATGACAAGTATACTGAAGTTGAAAAGAAACAGGCCAATCTTGACGCACGTGCTATTAATGCTTTGTTTTGTGCCCTAGACAGGACTTAATTTAAGAGGGTGTCTACGTGCACAACATCAAATAAAGTGCGAAAACTTCTCAAAGTGACTCACGAAGGCACGACGCAAGTCAATGAGTCAAAAATCAGCAAACTTACTCAGGAGTATGAGGCGTTCAAGATGAAGCCAAACGAATTTGCCACTCAGATGTTTACAAGATTTTTGGATATTGTAAACCCTCTATCTTCCTTAAGCAAGGAATACAATAACCATGAGAAGATTTACAAAATTCTACGAGCTCTTACAAAGAACTGGATTCCAAAGGCTACGACAATCATTGAAGGAAACGACCTCACCACTATGTCCCATGAAACATTCATGGGTAAGCTACTCACTCACGAGCTGGAACTTCAAGAGTTTAAAAAAGCTGCACCGAAGGAGAAGTCGATCGCTTTCAAAGCTCAACACAACAGATCTGTCGAAGATGACTCCGACACATTGACTCTGACTCTGATGATCAAGCTCTCATAGTAAAAAAGTTCAAGAAGTTCATGAGATTCAACTAAAGAACAAAGGAACACAACAAGAACAAAAGCAACAACGAAGAAGATCCTATCTTCTACGGTTGCAAGAAGAAAGGACACATCAAGAAGGACTATCCAACAACATCATCATCAACCAGGAAAAGAAATAAGTATGACAAGTGTTACCTGAAGAAATCAACATCCAGAAGGTACGCCAACACAAGCATATGACACAAGCATATGGCATGAAAGTGAAGCCGACGACTCGGAAGATGAACAATCAGACGACGTTACAAATGTATGCTTAATGCATTTGATCAGGTAAATACTAACCCCCTGTTTGATACATATGATGATTTTACCTTTGAGCAATTAGGTGAAGCCTTTAGTGACCTCTTAGGTTATAACAGAAAACTGCGTAGCAAATATCAAAACTCTAAGAAGGTACTCAAAGAGTACAAAGGTGAAATAAGAAGATTTATCGACCTATAAGCTAAGGTTAGAAGTAATGATAATTCTAGTGGGTAGGTCAGCTTTCTTCTGTTAAGTTATTATTATACGAGACCACAAGTCTATCCGAAGAGAAAGACAAGACCATTACCCAATTAAAGGAAGACCTACTCAAAGAGAAAAAGAGTCTTCAGCAACTACTAACATGATTAGTTCATATGTAGAGAAAAAATTGGCTTCTGGAAGAATTCTATCATGATTAGTATTTAAAGTAAATCATGATTAGTTTAAATATTTTTTTAAATACAAACTAGAATATATTTTTTAAAATATTTAATCTATTAATAAGATAATTAAATTATAATTTAAAACTGCATGAATCAATTCCTAATCCAATAGTTGTTTACCCTAACAACTTAAAATAATATTTGATACATTAAAATATATTTTTATTAATCAAAATCTTATTTAAAAATAAATAGATAAATTAGAAACTCTTTGTCTTAAATAATTTTATGGTCAAAATACTTATGATGTTTTAGAAACGAAACCAAATCCTTTAATAAACCAAAAATAATAACCAATTATCTTTCATAATTCCAATAATAAAATTTCAAGAAAGTAGTTTTTATTAAAGCTAATTATGATTTTCAAACCATAAAATTTTAACTAGTTTTTTAAAGACAAAATAATAGGACAATAACGTTTTTATGTTTCGAAGATGATTTACTTCAAAATATGAAAAATATAATAAATAAATAAAAAAAATTTAAGTAATTCGGGAATAGAGGTTACAAATCTACCCACCTTAGAAAAATTTTGCCCTCAAAATTTAAGGACTACTAAGATAGACAAGCTCGATCGGAACGAAGTTAAAATTTATGGAATGTTTAGAAAAAATAGGCTTGGGCCAGGCTTGGCTAGTCAAGTAGAAGCATAGTGGACTATGATAAGAAATATAATCGAATGAAAGAAAAAGATAATAGAATTTTCTTCATAAGAAAGCTAATCAAAGGATGGGATGGAAGAACACGATCGATGAATATGGTTTGGAGGAACCTTCTATACATGACATCCAACTTATTCCCTCAACGACTTATCCTTATCATCTCAGTCAACATTTCATTTTTTTCTCAACTTTATAAATTTAATCTTAAGAATATTTTAAAACTTCCTTGGTTTCTATCATTAACCTTTAAATAAAAAATCCAAAACTTATCGTAATCTTTAAGATTATGACTCAATCATAATTATCTTCTTTCAAATTCAATTCATCATCCATATGGGTATCCAACCATGAAATTTAAATTTCCTAAAGATATGAATCTTCTATGACAGTTCAATTTAAATTTAAATTTAAATTTAATTACACCGTTATAATCTCTAAAAAAATTTATCGACACATATTAAATCGTCAAGTATCACAATTTTCTTGAGGTTCTACCTTTCTTTAGTCAACATACAAAACTCAAATTAATCAAAACTATCTCGTAATGTTTGCTTAAAAATAAGTCAACCATTTTTACTCATCCGAATTTAAAAAAAATTATTTGTTGTCATCAAAATATCCTCCAAGCAAAAAATTTCAATTATTGTAGATAGATATCAAACTAATTAAATTCAAATCTCAAAGGAAAATAATACTTATCAATTCTCGTCTTCCAAAATTATTTGAATTGAAAAACCAACACTTTCGAAATGATTATCATATTATTAAGGAAATATTCTCAATTTAGTCTCACAAGTTTATGCTATCAATCCTAACAATATTTAAAATTTACGCATATCAATACCCCTATGCAATGATAGTCATGGTTTTCCATTATCGCATTATCTCATTCTTTTATCCTCGAAATTGTGTTTATTTAATTATATATGAGATCACAAGGTCATCAGTTTCAAAATCACATTCTATCTCACAAGTCTATCATGTCACCTTCCTCGGAATATGAGGGATGTCTAGGACAGCTATGTTTGATTGGTCAAGTAGAAAAAGATGAAAGAATTTAATAAGGGAGAATGGTCAGAATGAAAGATCAGAAGGAAAGATTCAATGAGATGAAAAGATAGTAAGGATTCTCTAAATGAAATGAAAAGATAATAAAAGTTCTCTTAATGGAATGAAAAGATAATCAAATTTCTTAATAAGAAATGGATAATGGTGGAAAGGAGAAAACCCGACGTCTAACTAATCACCCACTAATTCTATAGATCCGTATCCTCAAAAATGTTTCAAAAATTTCTCAATCATAAAAATTTAAATCACTGTTCAATACCTGTCATAAGAAAAATTTTAATCTCAGGAAACTATCTTTAACTTTCATCATCAATAATTCAACCCTTACCATAATCTTCAAGATGGTTAAAATGGTCAATATTGACTTATCCAATATTCCACAAAATTTAAACTCCACAAAATTTAAATTCTTTCAAAAATATTTTAAATATAAATCCACTTTGCATAACTTCCTCAAAATTTCAAATTCAAAATCAAAATCCAAAAATTAAAAATCTTCCAAGTCTAAAATTTAAAACTTAAATCTATTCTATCCCAATCTCCTTAAAATTTCAAATTCCATAATCTTCAAATCTTTATCTCAATTTTGATTAAGTCAAAAATTATTCCTTTAAAATAAATTCAACCTTAGCAACAAATTCATCAAATCATATAGAAATTTAAACTTCAAAGACACCAAAAGCTAATAACCTTAAAGACTGAATTCATCAATCGATGACTCTACCCACCTTTTATTAGAGCCATTATGTTAAACGCAATTTCATCACATGGAATATGTTAAATTCATTAAATGGGGCATCTCAAAACAATGAATATCACTATCTTAAACCTTGTAATGCCCCAGTCCCAAAATACGTAGGACCGAGTACGTGAACATGCCAACTGCACATATACGAAGAATACTCCAATATATAGAATCCTCGTATATGCACATAAGCTGTAAATAAAATAATCATAGGCCAGAATAACATATCTAATCTCATCACAGCTCAACACAGAAGATAATAAAGTCCAAATGAATAAAGCAGAGTATCAAAGATAGCCGGTTGAACATACTCACTCCAAACATCTATGAAAAGTAGTCTCACAAGATCGGAGTCCAACCTCCGCAAAAATAGAAATAAAAGAGATGTAAAATAATGTCCACTAATGTCTCAAATATAGAATAGTCTAGAAATCAGTAGTGACTGCCTTGTCATCAATGTAGGATAGCTCCAACGCCGCTCCGTACTCCTGTGGGAAATCGTCTAAACCTGGAGAGATAACCAGGTCCTCAGGGGACATAGCAAGATACAATAAAACACCATGCCATATAAACTATGATAATATAATAAGAGAAAAAGGTATGCATGCAATCGGGTTCCTGACCATTCTACCGTGAATATGCAGTTGAGATACAATCCTTCGACGCATGAGCCGTGGCTGTAAATGGGATCGGCATAGTTCCTATAAAGGGCACCAGGGGCCTACGTCCATAACGCTCAGGAAGCGTCAGTAGGCACCATGTGCAAGGGCTACGTCCATAACGCTCTGGGAAACGTCAGAGGGCACCTGGAGCCTGCGTCTCCGGAGGAGCGCACAGGTAATCAAGGAAGTGTAAAGAAGCCCATACGGCAGGTATTGTTCTCCCAACCCAATGCCTAGTATCATCATCTCCATGACTGATATGAACCTCTAGTAATCGCCAAGTCTTCTAACATGCAATACTATTGGCAGCTACTCCTATCCGTTGCACGTTCCATACGTATCGGTGGCCAGCCGACTACGCGGATACGTGTCCTACATGTGACTCACATCACGTGATACAACAAGTGTCAAGGCCGTATGAGATATACCAATACCTCAACATCAATGGGTGGTCACTAGACTAAGTTAATGCAAGAGAAATAAATAAAGCAAGAAAAACGACTGATAGAGTCGCTTGCACCCAAGTGTGACTTGGACGCACAGTTTAAATATCAAGGAAAAAAATGCTGAAAATAACAACTAAAAATAAGAAGTCTATAAATCACAGAGTAAGGTGGCAAGGTATCTTGCCTGATGGTGCAAAGTGGCAAGCCCAAGAAATCACAATGTCAGCTAAGAAACGTCACAGTCTCCAAACAACTCCGGACGCTGAAACAAACATCAAAAATGCACTCGGTGAAGAAGATATACCTAGGAAACGTCTGTCTAAAAGTCAAATTCTGGAACAGGGGTAAAATCGTAATTTTGGGTCAAAATGATGTCCGCCGTTGGACTCGCTTTGCACCGAAACGCGTGCCAAGGTCTACGGTCTCTAAAGTCGTCAAACTACATGTCTACGGATTCAGTTTGAGGAGAGGAACTCAACGGTATGTCCAGTTTTGGATTTCGATGAGCCGTGTACAATATCGCCCATTTGAGTGGGTCGCGGGCCCGCCAAAAATGGGTTCCGATTCGACCTTCTCAGAATCGAACCAAACTTGGCACACAGGACCAAAATTTTCATCCGGACCTGTTGGCGCAAATTTTGTCTCGAATCGACGACTGTACACGAAGTTATGGGCAAGTTTGCAAAATGCCGATACGGGGTATCTCGACGGATACGCGTTGGTTTCGTCGCGCACACGCGACGAAACTGAGTTCTGTCAGTTCCCACACGTCCGCAACGTCCATACGCGCCTTTCGATGCGTATAGCACGCGACCACGTCGCCCGGTTTGTCGGGGCACACGTCGTATCGGAGAAAAATTTCAGAAATTTACTATTTTAAAACCAGTTTTTCACACAAGTTTAACATGGGTTTAATTCTTGCACAGTAATCGAAATACCAATCTACCAGTTGCGTTTTAGTCGTGGTTATGTCATCTTCGCACGTTTTCAATTAGTTTCATAAAACTGTCGAAGAATCGTCAAAAGTTTGGCTTCCAATTATAGGTTTGGGACTGCTTTCTATTCTGGTTTTCCTCGAGTTTTTCTTAAGAATTGGGTTCGATTATCGAGCTATATATGGAGTTTCGCTCGATTCTACCAGGAAGGGTTCGAGGGGGTTATGTTGGCCTTACGTAGAAACTCGTAGAATTGAAAACGATATAATAGATAAGAAGAACTTGGATCGAGAATGGGGTACCTTGGTTGCTGAACGAAGAACAAGGAGGGTCTTTCTCGGTCGGGTCGGGTGGCTGACGAAGCTTCGGTTGGTGGCGGCAGTCGCCGGCCCCTCTGGGTGGTTCGTCGGGGTCCGAGGAACAGGTCGGGGGTGCTCTGGTGGATGGGTTCGAGAGGATCGAAGAGATGTGGGGGTTAGGGTTTCGACCAATTGGCCATCCTAGGCTTATATACTCCGCTGCAGTATAAGTTCGTGTAGAACTTGAAATGCCTCTTGGGCACTTGTGGTAGGGTGGGCCATCTCAGGGACCCGCTGGGAATGTAGCTCACGGCTACATTGGAGAAAGGGGTTCGGCTTTAGCATAGGTACTGTAGCATTTGCTACAGTACACCTTTTCCTTTCCTTGTGATTAGTATACTAATTTATATAGTGCATATATAATAACATACACCCTCAATTTCCATGTGTATAAAAGTATACTCACAGTAATATATTCTTTTATATTGTTAACACTAATGCTATTATTAATATACACTCCTAATATTTGTATACATGCCTAATTATAAAAAATTATTTAAAATATACCAAAATTTAGGGTGGGGTTTTTACATCCTACCCAACTTAAAGAAAATTTCGTCCTCGAAATTGAACTAAGGTCGGGGGATCAATGCAATGCAAGGAATATAATGGTACTTAATATGCAAGACATACCTTCACCTTCGAACAAATGCTGGTAGCGATTTCGGATGTCGTCCTCGCGCTCCCAAGTAGACTCCCCTGGCGAGTGATGCTTCCATGCCACGCGAACCAATGGAATAGATTGATTCTGCAACACCTTCACTCGGCGATCGAGGATACCTACTGGTTGCTCTTCGTACGACAAACTCGGTCCAACTGTGATCTCGGAGTGATCAAGCACATGATTGTTGTCTACCACGTACCTCCTCAACTGAGATACATGGAATACGTCATGCACTCCCTCTAGCGACGGTGGTAAAGCCAATCTATAGGCAACCTCTCCAACACGTTCCAAGACATCGAAAGGCCCGATGTACCTTGGACTCAACTTGCCACGTCCTCCGAATCGAATCGTGCCTCTAGTGGGGATATCTTCAAGAACACATGGTCACCCTCTTTGAACTCCAAGGGTCGACGATGATTATCTGCCCACTGCTTCTGCCGATCCTGCGCTGCTCGCAAGTGGTCCTGAATCTTCTTCACTGTCTCCACTGTGCTCAAGACCAACTCGGGACCCAATAGCTGTCGCTCTCCTATATCGCTCCAACAAACAGAAGACCGACACTTCCTACCATACAATGCTTCAAACGGAGCCATCTGAATGCTTGCTTGATAGCTATTGTTGTAGGAAAACTCAACAAGATGGAGATGGTCCTCCCATGAACCGCCAAAATCAAGCATGCACGCTCTCAACATATCCTCTAGCGTCTGTATGGTACGCTCTGACTGTCCGTCTGTCTGCGGATGGTATGATGTGCTAAACTTCAATCGAGTGCCCAGACTCTCTTGCATGCTCCTCTAAAAGTGCGAAGTAAATCTCGAGTCATGGTCCGACACAATACTAACAGGTACACCGTACAATCTGCTCCATATACATCTCTGCCAATACCTCTGTCGACTGGCCCACTCTAAAAGGTAAGAAATGGGCTGACTTTGTAAGCCTATCAACAATCACCCACAATGCGTCACGTCCCCTAGGACTCCGAGGAAAACCCGTGACGAAATCCATAGTAATGTGCTCCCACTTCCACTCGGGAATGGGTAGCGGCTGCAATAATCCGGCCGTCCTCTGGTGCTCCGCCTTAACTTGTTGACATACCAAATATTTGGCAACGAAACGAGCTATCTCTCGCTTCATTCCATGCCACCAATAATACTGTCATAAGTCACGATACATCTTGGTCCCTCCGGGATGAATAGAGTAAGTCGAACTGTGAGCCTCGGCCATCAGCTCCTGCCGTAGCTCTCTATTGGGTACATAAATGCGATCACCACATCGCAATGTCCCATCTGAGTGGATCCTCAAACCTGTCTGCTCTCCTGCTTCAGTCCTCTCTTTCAGCCGTCGAAATCTAGCATCATTAGGAAATAAAGCCTTGATGCGCTCTACCAATGATGATTGCACTTGAAGGTTGGCTAATACGCCGTCTGCTCCAGGCAATACTACCTCAATACCAAGCTGCTCCAAGTCTCTAATCAATTCCTTCTATGTAGTCAAAAATTATGCCATGGACTTACGGCTTAATGCGTCTGCCACGACATTAGCCTTGCCCGGATAATAATGAAGCTCAATCTCATAATCCTTCATCAACTCCAACCAACGTCGCTATCAAATATTCAACTCTTTCTGTGTGAACACGTACTTGAGGCTCTTATGATCAGTGTAGATATCAACCTTCTCGCCGTACAAGTAGTGTCTCCATAGTTTCAAAGCAAAGATAACCGCTGCAAGCTCTAGATCATGGATCGAATAATTCTTCTCATGCACTCTCAACTGTCGCGATGCATATGCTACTACCCGATCGTGCTGCATTAATACACATCCTAATCCCTTCCCGGATGCATCGCTGTAGATCATAAATACTCCTGGGCCCGATGGTAGTGTCAAGATTGGTGCTGTGGTCAATTGCTTCTTCAACTCGTCAAAAGCGGCTTGACACTCGTCTGTCCATACAAACTCCTGATCCTTGCAAGTTAATCGAGTCATAGGCCCCGCTATTCGAGAGAAATCTTTCACGAACCGTCGGTAGTAACCTGCTAGTCCGAGAAAACTTCTTACTTCAGAAGCTGATGTGGGAGCGGGCCATGATTTAACTGCTGTGATCTTCTCAGGGTCCACTGATATACCATCACCCGTAACAATATGACCAAGAAATGATACCTCATTGAGAAAGAAATCACACTTGCTAAGCTTCGCAAAGAGTCTCTCGTTCCTCAATGTTCCCAAAACTATCCGTAGGTGCTGCTCATGCTCCTCTTGACTCTTAGAGTAAATCAAGATATCGTCTATAAAGACTACTACAAATTTGTCCAAGTACTGGTGAAAGATTTTGTTCATTAAGTTCATGAAAACTGCATGAGCATTGGTCAAACCGAAAGGCATGACCAAGAACTCGTAGTGTCCATACCTCGATCGAAAGGCCGTCTTGGCAATATCTTCCCTTCGAACCTTCAATTGGTGATAGCCTGATCATAAGTCAATCTTGGAGAATACTTTTGCTCCACTCAGTTGATCGAATAAATCGTCTATACGCGACAAGGGATACTTGTTCTTCACCGTCACTGCATTCAATGCTCTGTAGTCGATGCACATGCGCACTGTCCCGTCTTTTTTTGGCACAAAAAAGAACGGGTGCTCCCCATGGTGACGCACTGGCACGAATAAATCCCTTCTCCAATAAGTCATCAATTTGCGTCTTCATCTCTACCAACTTCTTGGGTGCCAGACGATATACTCGAGATGAAATAGGCTCGGCTCCGGGAATAAGCTCAATAGAAAATTCAATATCTCTGTCAGGTGGTAGTCCTGGCAACTCCTCGGGGAATACATCCTCGAACTCGATGATAATAGGGTGCTGAGGGGTGTCATGCATCATCATATGAGTCCCCGATGTGGGTGTATCACAACTCTCTCTGTCTTCTTTGGTGAACTCAAACTCTGCCGCATTCGATGGTCTAAAGATAATACTGAACCTATGGCAGTCTATGAGAGCGAAATGCTGGCTCAACCAGTCCATTCCAAGAACCACATCAAATATCGGCATACAAGAAGTCGTGCCATCATCTCTCTGTCATTTATCACTACAGGACAACATCTACAAACACCACTAACAGGTACAACTCATCCTCCAGTGAGGATTTTAACATTCTTAACTAAGGGTGTGATGGGAATGCTGTGTCTAGTGGCAAAACTAGTGGCTATAAATGAATGTGTGGCTCCAGTATCAAATAATGTAATAGCAGGAAAAGATGCAACTAAAACCATACCTGCTATAACTTCTGCCTCTGTCTCTATATCCTCAATAGCAAGTGAGAATACCTGCCCATAATTCTGTCCTGGGCCCTGAGCTCTGGCCTTGTTGTATTGTACGCCTTGGGGAGACAATGGTGGACGAGGTGCTCCGGCTATGGGCTGTGGTGCTGGGAGAGCTGGGGCTGTGGGCCTCGGGTTTTGTCGAGCTTGTACTATCGCCTGTTGCTCCGGACAGTCCTTGAGTATGTGCTGATTGGATCTACATCTCAAGCATAATCCAAGGCGAGTCCTGCAGTCGTTCTAGATATGTCCTTGTTTTCCGCAGTAATGGCAAACGGGCTTCTGATAAGGTGAGGGCCTCTGTTGGAACTGTCCTGTGGCCCTCCTACTAGGTCCACTCTGGGTGGCTCGGGATGGTGTATCTGCTGGAGTATGGTGCCTCGATGTCTGCTGCTGTTCCTTGCGAAGAATCTCCTGAGCACGAGCTTCTTCCAAGACAGCCAAATGGGAGACTCGAGACTGGGTAGTCGTATAAGACTTGAGCTCTGGTGCAAGCCCCTGGTGAAATCTTCTTGCCTTCTCTAACTCCGTCGGAATCAATCCCGCACCAAATCGACTCAGGCGATTGAACTCCGAGTCATACTCATCAACTGTCATATTCCCTTGCTTCAAATGGCGGAACTGGTCGTAGAGACCATCTCTGACATGAATAGGGAAGAATCTCTCATAAAATACATCATAGAACTGCTTCCAGGTGATCCCAGTGCCTAATCGTCTCTCTTTCGCCTTCCACCAGTGGTGAGCATTGTCTTCTAACAGTAGGTCCACTGCTGTCATCCAATCTCGGGCTGGCAACTGAGACGCCTTCAGTAGCTTCTCGGTACTAATAAGCCACTGTGATACCTCTAATGGCTTCTCCGTTCCCTTAAAAGCCTTGGGGTTCATATCTGTGAAATTCTTGATAGAGCCTTCATAAGGATGCAAAGCCGGTGCTGGTACTGGAGGTGGTGGTAGAGGTCTAGCCATGGCTGCCATCGTCGTCTGTCTCATCAGCTCAGTCTGCTGCCACTGAGCCTGTATCATGGTATATATAAACTGAGTAGTAGGGCTCCCATCAGTCAGTGGTGGAGGCATCTGAGGTCCCGACTGTGGGGGAAACTACTGAAGGAATGGTGGTGGAGGAGGCAGTGGTACATTCCCTTCCGGTGGTATGGTAGTGGTCTGTCCAGCCTGGCTGCCTGGGGGTGCTGCGACCTCTGGGTACTCCGTCGTCGGTGTCGTAGTAGGCTACGACAGTCCTGACTGGTAGGGTGTCGCTGGAGTCATGGGAGGATTCTGTCCTTCCGGAGTAGTCTTCTCACTAGATGTGAGGGCCAAGGCAGAAGTGCGTCCGCTTTGTAGATTCATACTGTTGGCACGAGGAAGATAAGTTGATATTAGGAAAGATTAGATATGAAGTAAATCGAATAATCAAGGAAGTTTCGAAAAGATTGGAAGTCAAGAGATAGTAGTAGTTCTGGATGAGATATTCCTATTCCTATATGCAGGCTTGTTGGGCACAGTCATGTAACCCAACAATATTAACGTTGACCTGCATGGGCCCCCACAAAAATATGTAACGCCCCAGTCCCAAAATACGTAGGACCGAGTACGTGAACATGCCAGCTGCACATATACGAAGAATACTCCAATATATAGAATCCTCGTATATGCACATAAGCTATAAATAAAATAATCACAGGCCAGAATAACATATCTAATCTCATCACAACTCAACACAGAAGATAATAAAGTCCAAATGAATAAAGCAGAGTATCAAAGATAGCCGGGTGAACATACTCACTCCAAACAGCTATGAAAAGTAGTCTCACAAGATCAGAGTCCAACCTCCGTAAAAATAGAAATAAAAGAGATGTAAAATAATGTCCACTAATGTCTCAAATATAGAATAGTCTAGAAATCAGTAGTGACTGCCTCGTCATCAATGTAGGATAGCTCCAACGCCGCTCCGTACTCCTGTGGGAAATCGTCTAAACCTGGAGAGATAACCAGGTCCTCAGGGGACATAGCAAGATACAAGAAAATACCATGCCATATAAACTGTGATAATATAATAAGAGAAAAAGGTATGCATGCAATCGGGTTCCTGACCATTCTACTGTGAATATGCAGTTGAGATACAATCCTTCGACGCATGAGCCCTGGCTGTAAATGGGATCGGCATAGTTCCCATAAAGGGCACCAGGGGCCTACGTCCATAACGCTCAGGAAGCATCAGTGGGCACCATATGCAAGGGCTACGTCCATAACGCTCTGGAAAACGTCAGAGGACGCATGGAGCCTGCGTCTCCGGAGGAGCGCACAGGTAATCAGGGAAGTGTAAAGAAGCCCATACGTCAGTTATTGTTATCCCCACCCAATGCCTAGTATCATCATCTCCATGACTGATATAAACCTCTAGTAACCGCCAAGTCTTCTAACATGCAATACTATTGGCAGCTACTCCCATCCGTCGTACGCTCCATACGTATCGGTGGCCAGCCGATTACGCAGATATGTGTCCTACATGTGACTCACATCACATGATACAACAAGTGTCAAGGCCGTATGAGATATACCAATACCTCAACATCAATGGGAGGTCACTAGACTAAGTCAATGCAAGAGAAATAAATAAAGCGAGAAAAACGACCGATAGAGTCGCTTGCACCCAAGTGTGACTTGGACGCACAATTTAAATATCAAGAAACAAAATGATGAAAATAACAACTGAAAATAAGAAGTCTAATAATCACAGAGTAAGGTGGCAAGGTATCTTGCCTGATGGTACAAAGTGGCAAGCCCAAGAAATCACAATGTCAGCTAAGAAACATCACAGTCTCCAAATAACTCCGGACGCTAAAACAAACATCAAAAATGCACTCGGTGAAGAAGATATACCTAGGAAATGTCTGTCCAAAAGTCAAATTCTGGAACAGGAGTAAAATCGTAATTTCAGGTCAAAACGATGTCCGCCATTGGACTCGCTTTGCACCGAAATACATGCCAAGTATATGGTCTCTAAAGTCGTCAAACTATATGTCTACGAATTCAGTTTGAGGAGAGGAACTCAACGGTATGTCCAGTTTTGGATTCCGATGAGCCGTGTACAACATCGCCCGTTTGAGTGGGTCGCGGGCCCGCCAAAAATGGGTTCCGATTCGACCTTTTCAGAATCGAACCAAACTTGGCACACAAGACCAGAATTTCGATCCGAACCTGTTGGCGCAAGTTTTGTCTCGAATCGACGACTGTACACGAAGTTATGGGCAAGTTTGCAAAATGCCGATACGGGGTATCTCGACGGATACGCGTTGGTTTTGTCGCGCACACGCGACGAAACTGAGTTCCGTCAGTTCCCACACGTCCATACACGCCTTTCGATGCGTATAGCGCGCGACTACATCGCCCGATTTGTCGGGATGCACGTTGTATCGGAGAAAAATTTCAGAAATTTACTATTTTAAAACCAGTTTTTCACACAAGTTTAACATGGGTTTAATTCTTGCACAGTAATCGAAATACCAATCTACCAGTTGCGTTTTAGTCGTGGTTATGTCGTCTTCGCACGTTTTCAATTAGTTTCACAAAACTGTCGAAGAATCATCAAAAGTTTGGCTTCCAATTATGGGTTTGGGACTGCTTTCTATTCTGTTTTTCCTCAAGTTTTTTTCGAGAATTGGGTTCGATTATCGAGCTATGTATAGAGTTTCGCTCGATTCTACCAGGAAGGGTTCGAGGGGGTTATGTTGGCCTTACGTAGGAACTCGTAGAATTGAAAATGATATAATAGATAGGAAGAACTTGGATCGAGAAGGGGGTACCTTGGTTGTTGAACGAAGAACAAGGAGGGTCTTTCTCGGTCGGGTCGGGTGGCTGACGAAGCTTCGGTTGGTGGCGGCGGTCGTCGGCCCCTCTGGTTGGTTCGCCGGGGTCCGAGGAACAGGTCGGGGGTGCTCTGGTGGATGGGTTCGAGAGGATCGAAGAGATGTGGGGGTTAGGGTTTCGACCAATCGACCATCCTAGGCTTATATACTGCGCTGCAGTATAAGTTCATGTAGAACTTGAAATGCCTCTTGGGCACTTGTAGTAGGGTGGGCCATCTCAGGGACCCGCTGGGAATGTAGCTCACGGCTACATTGGAGAAAGGGGTTCAACTTTAGCATAGGTACTGTAGCATTTGCTACAGTACACCTTTTCCTTTCCTTATGATTAGTATACTAATTTATATAGTGCATATATAATAATATACACCCTCAATTTCCATGTGTGTAAAAGTATACTCACAGTAATATATTCTTTTATATTGTTAACACTAATGCTATTATTAATATACAATCCTAATATTTTTATACATGCCTAATTATAAAAAATTATTTAAAATATACCAAAATTTTGGGGGGGGGGTTTACAAACCTGTAGCCTATGTAACAACCTTAACTACCCAAACAATTAGTATGATAAATCTAAGGGTTACCCATGGTATACCTAGTCCTAGTCCTAGTTATTTTTCTAAAATCAAATCAACCTAATTGTGAATGAGTAATTCCTAATCGCAGGCTCGTAGTAGTACGACTAATATGGTACTACCGCGAGTTTGCATGATTTACAAAAACTGACTTGCATGGCCCACCAAAGTTGGTCCACTGATTTTGATCACACCTGATTTTGATAATCAACGTAAACTTTAGTCGATACATAAAATATATATACATCTACAAGTTTGCAGGTTTCAAGTCTGCACCTGCTACTGCTACAAGCTGTAAACATCAATCGTTATCAAGAAACAAAAACTATAGAATCAAGATCAAGAATTTTACATATTTTTCTATATTTTTATTTTATTTGAGTCTAGAAAAAAGTGTAAGATTGATCAGTATTGGTACTGGCTTAGCTAATCTCAGTCCACAAAAATATAACCTATCTATCCACATATTTCTATCCAATAGTTCACAATCAAATATAGCCCAAAACCTATCAAAATTGGCCTAAACAGTTTTGTCATAACTCAGCCAAAACTCGGCTCGAGTTTGGCCCAAGTTCGGTCAGGGCAATTTCAACAAATTTTTGAATCCCCTTGATATATGTATCCAACGTTCGAATGCGAGATTTTTGCATCCGAACTCTGTTCGAATTCGTTTCATAAAACACTATAAATAGATTTGAACTTTCATATTTTCAAATCACTCATTCACTCATTTATTCCCTTCTCTATTCCTCTCAATTGTTTTTCTACGAGCTATACTTTCAAATCTAGCCTATACTACTCTTAGCCAAGCAGTACAGTTTCTGTTTAATCTAGAGTTCGATTTTGAAGAGTTGTATCGGAGGCTGAATTCAAAAAATATTCTAGTTTTCAATCGTCATTAGGAGTCGGTCGTGCACTCGTCACCAAGTACGGTGTTGTTGAAGTCGGTTGTTCACTTATTCCTAAGCACGATATTATAAGAGTTGTAAGTACTCAATTAAAGCTTGTGCCATAGTGGATTATCATCGAGCAGGAGTACTCGAGACTGGATTAATTCTCTATGAGGAAAACCAGTATATATCGCTATGTCATTGAGTTTGATCTTCTTAACTCTTACTTTAGTGCAATATATTTACTGTTATATCATTTGCTCTTACTTGCCATAGTTGATAATTTTTAATTGTGATATTATTTCGCTGTATACACACACTCTATTCACCCCCTCTAGAAGTGCTCAACAGTCCTATAATTGGTATCAGAACAGGTTATACATATACATAACCATCTAGAGAGTATATATGGCGGCCGTTAAATCTATACTCATTGGTGAAGGGCAATCCATGTAATGCCCCGCTCTGCACGAGGCATTTGGTTGGCTTATTGGATGGGATCAGAATATTGGACCGTGACTTATGTTGGGAATCAGGAGAATTGAGACTGATGCAGTCTCTCTTAGCTGGCTAGACGGAATGGGTATTGGAACGTGGCTCGCTGGTGGAGCTACGCTTAGTAGAATTTTTGGTGAGTGGAACTGTCCTTCCTCCTCCTTACTCCTTCATGCTTAATAAATGAAGTATTGAAATGCTATGAACTGTCCCTAAATGTCCCATAGTTGCTGAATAATAGAGATGCTGATGCTGAGAATTATTGAAATGTACAAAACATTAATATGATTCGATGCCTGAGATTGAATTGATAACTTTGTTCCTTATGTTTAATGCCGCTGAAACGACAAAACACTTGAATAATGAGATGCCTTGTGAATGATAGAATAAGAAATGAACTGGCTATGCTATCGACCCAATAAACTGAATGAAACACTAGAATCATGTACTCTCTGTATATCTGTTACAAGAATATGAAATGCTGCATGTCCCTTATAAGAAAGTTAGGAATGAATAAATGTTCCTATGAAATAAATGAATGTTACATTCCTCTTAAGAAAGGAATGATATGAGATACGTTGTAATGAAGTAATGAATAAGAAATGATAAAGCTGGGATCGTTGAGATCACCGAATGAAATAATGGAAATGATGAAATGAATAAGTCATTGAATATGACTAATGATGCACTGTTGCCTTTACTTTCCTTAATACATTTTACCATGCGATTTTGTTCACAATCGAGTCGGACACGCATTCGCATGGTCATGGACAACTTGTATACAAGGTTTGAGTAATAATTTCCTCGAACGGTTCCTAGGGCCCTGGGGACCGATTCGGCCTAGAAGGAAATAATGATGAGTGCTATGGGAGCACGGATAAGGCGGGGTGGCATAGAGGCTCGCCACCTACTATGCTGACCGCATTATCTTAAAATGAAATGAAATGAGAAGAGTCCATATGGTTTAACTACACCAGTGACCATGTAGTCAGGATGCATGCTAATGAATGTTTTGTGTAGGCAGAGTAAGTATATCAGATAACCTGTAATTGATACAGGTACGAGGAGTCGGCTATCGGTAAGAAATCACATAATTGTGATATTGTATAAGTTGGTTTAACTTGCCTGCTTAACATGTTCCATTTAGTATGCTAGAAAGATGCCTTGCTATAATCATTGCTCAAACACAACATACATGCTAAGTGATGCTTGAAGTGAGAACTGTTATAACATGTTTAAAATGTTAATGTTAACGATGCCTCAATGATGCCTTTTCATGATAACACCTAGTATGCCTCAATGATGCCTTTGCATGATAACACCAAGAATGATAAATGATATGTCCATATGAATGCTACTAAGAATATGTTTACATGCTTCACTCTGATTATTGCCCATGAACTGTAAACTGATGTTAGGCCCCAAGTAGAAAGATCACTTTAAGAAATGCTTGCTTAAATGATCATTTTAATGTTGGTTTATGCGAGTGGGTTGGATTCTGCTCGCCAGTACATAGATGATGTGCTGACCCACGTTTTGTGGGCAGGTGGGCAGGTGCTCGTGCTTGGAATATTCTACACACGAAGATTGGCTTGATTGGTCCCGCGGCATCGAAGATTTGTTGGGCATACAGAAGCTCTCCTTGTACAAGATGATGTTTTCTGTTTATAAAGGGCATAATGTATGGAACATTGTAATCAGTTGTATCAGTGAGATTGTAAGCCAAGTCAGTATATCGAGTGGTAATCCAATGTATCCAAATATCAAATGTAAGCTGTATAGCATTGTTCAGTTGGTTTCCAATGTAAAGTGAGATGTGCTGTAATCATTGTACTTCAATACAAGTCTTGTACTCTTCTTCAATTATCAATAAAGAGAATAAAGTTCTACATATCTCTGTGTGGCTTCAAGTTACTCTTTTTCTCCGCTGCTATAAAGAAGTGATGTACTTCTATTCAATAAGAAAGATTGTCCTCATTAAATTCAATTTATCTGCTTCTGCCGCTGCGATGTGTTCCTATTTGAAGAATAATCGATTATGTACCATCTTTGCCTTGTACAAGTGCAATACCAGACTTGTACGGCATCACGCCCAAGCGAGGACGATCGATTCCAAGAGATAAAATATGTGAATAAATGACTCTATGAATCGGGGCGTGACAATCCACAAATAGACCCTAATTATTTGATAGAACAAACTACACATATTAAAAAATACGGATGAGTTTCTTTCTTAAGTCATTGGACTTCGATCTTTGGTCGATAGTTATAGACAGTTATAAGAAACCGCCTAGAACAGTGATTGATGGTGTTCTAGTAAACAAGCCCCATGATAAATATACTGAGAATGAGAAGACACATACTAGTCGAGATGCACGAGCCATCAATGCACTATTCTGTGCTATTGATAAAATTGAGTTTAATCGCATATCTACTTGTGCCATATCTAAAGAAATTTGGAAACATCTTGAGGTAACTCATGAAGGAACTTCCCAAGTGAAGGAGTCCAAAATCAATAGATTGGCACAAGAATATGAGGCATTCAAGATGAACCCGGTGAATCAATTACACAAATGAACACTCATTTTTTTAATATTACTAATCCTCTACAATTTCTTGGAAAGGATTACAGCAATCACGAAAAGATCATGAAGGTACTGCGGGCTCTAACCAAAAACTGGATTCCAAAGGCCATTGTGATCATAGAAGGAAACGATCTCACCACAATGACATTAGAGAAACTTATGGGCAAGCTCATGACCTTGAGCTAGACTTACAAGACTTTGAAGAGGCAACCACCAAAGAAAAATTCATCGCCTTTAACGCTCAAGCCAAAAGAGTCTCATGCAATGATACTAACGAAGAAGATTCCGATGGTGACGAACATGCCCTACTGCTCAAGAAATTCAGAAAATTCTTACAATTTGAAAGATCAAACCGAAAGAAAAAGGATATCCATGAAAGTAATAAAGAAGAAACTATTTTCTTTGGATGCAAGAAGTCAGGGCACATGAAGAAGGACTGTCCACTTGTGAAGAAAAGCAGTCGATACGACCGATCAAGATTGAGCAAAAAAGCAACAACTGGTCGAAAGTATGCAAATACGAACATTTGGCACAAAAGTAAGGCCAGTAAATTAGAAGGGAAGGACAGACCCAATAACAGTGCAAATATCTGTCTGATGGCTTACGATAAGTTATCAAAAAAATCATTTTTATAATGATTTTACATTCGATTAGTTAGAAAATGCCTTTAGCGAATTACTTGAAGAGCCCAAAAATGTATTAGAGAAGTATAAGCAGTCTGGCAAGGGGATAAAGGCACACACAACCGAAGTATCTCGACTGTCTAATCTTCTTAAAGATATCAAAGAGACGTCTACTACCGTTAACACAGAGGAGATAGCCAAAATTAGATTAGACTATCATGAAACTATCCTCACTATAGAACAAAAAGAAAGAGACTATGTCAAAGTACAAGAACTATATAACATAGAGAAGAAGATACACCTAGTCACTGAGAAGAGACTCGCGAATATGGCTGCAAAATTTAAAGAGTCTTATGCAATTTCTAAAAAGTTAGAGACTAAATTAGGCAAAAAGTTCGCCCCTGTTATACAGTCTAAGGTTAGTCCTAATACTATGCATATACCACAATGGACTAAACCAAAGAAAGCACACAAGCAACAGGTTTCTCACAACCATGCTTTCATATACATGTTTCCAAAAAAGACACAAAAAGCATGTCAACACAGAAATGAAGAACACTATTTCAAAAATCACATGCACATACTGTGGTGAACACAGGCACATATCACAGTATTGTAGAGCTAGAAAGCTAGTTGACACAAATGTACTTATTTGGATTCTTAAAACTAATCATGCTGGACCCTTGAAGAAATAGGTAACAAAGGTTACATCTACTCATTTTGTAGGTGAGCCCTCAACCTTTTAATGCTGAAAGAAAGTGGATCCTCGATAGTGGATGTTCGTGGCACATGACAGGTGATGCATCCTTATTCACTACGCTATCGATGAAGAGAGAAGGGTATGTTTCCTTTGGTAATAATCTTCAAGGTAATATTATAGGAATTGATATTGTTGGTATATCTCCCTATCCAAAAGTAAAAATTATTTGTCTAGTCACATAATTAAAACATAACCTGTTGAGCATTAGTCATTTGGCAGATAATGGCTATGGTATCAATTTTGTGAAAGACAAATATCCTATATATGAAATGTCTACTGGTACAGCCGTATATGAAGGGATTAGGGAAGACAATATATATATATATTTTCTTTCTAGAACATACTAACAGTACAGTTAAGTGCCTTATAGCCCAATCAGGATAAAAACTGGATATGGCACATAAGGCTAGGATATGCCAATATTGATACTATCTTACGGTTATCGACTAAAAAACTGATAAAAGAACTCCCAAAAATTTCCTTCAAGAGAGATATGGTATCTTCAGACTGTGAAAAGAACAAAGCAACTAGGTCATCCTTTAAATCCATCAATATTGTAATAACTTCTAGACCCTTGCAATTGATTCATATAGATTTGTTTGGACCTAGTAGAGTCGCTAGTCTTGGCGGTATGCTCTATGCTTTTGTTATAGTTGATGATTTCTCTCAATTTACTTGGGTTTACTTTTTATCTAATAAAAGCGATGCCAATTTTGAATTTCCAGTATATTGTAAAAAAGGTATAAAATAAAAAAGGTTTCATGATTACTCGAATCTGAAGTGATCATGGCGGCAAATTCAAAAATACTGATTTTAAAATATTTTGGGATGATAATGGATATTACCATGAATTTTCTTGTCCTAAAAGTCCTCAACAAAATGGTGTTATGGAGCAGAAGAATAGAATTCTTAGCGATATGTCTAGAGCCATGCTTAACCAGCATAATCTTCCTAAGTACTTTTGGGCAGAACCTGTAAGTACAACCTGTCATGTTTTAAAAAGGGTGTTAATTCGACCTATATTGAAGAAAACTCCTTATGAATTATGGTTTGGAAAGAATCCAAACATTTCTTATTTTAAGATTTTTGGATGTCTCTACTTTATCCTAAACACCAAAGATAACTTGGATAAGTTCGACTCGAAGGCAGACGAAGGATTATTCCTCGGGTGTGCTGCCAAAAGTGAGGGATATAGAAGTTTCAATAAAAGATCTTTGATTGTTGAAGAATCTATTAATGTTTTCTTTGATGAGCTCAACAATCAAAAATTTAGAGACAATGATGATGAAGATATGCGAAACTAATCCAAGGCACCTGAAGATACTGCTATCAACGAGAACTATCTGAAGAGTCTGCCTAAGAAAATGAAATTCATGCCAGACCATCCAGAGACACCTGTTATAGGTGATGTATCCAAGGGAGAAGGTAATTATTCTTCTACTAGAGACATAGCAACAAATGTAGCTTTTATTTCTCAAGTAGAATCTAAGACATTAACAGATGCTTTTCTGGATGAATTTTGGATTGAAGCTATGCAAGATGAACTTAATCAATTTGAGAGAAACCAAGTTTGGAAACTTTTTCCTAAACCTATTGGTCAACCGATAATTGGTACCAAATGGTTGTTCCGACATAAACTAAGTGAGGATGGACATATTCTACGCAACAAAGCACATCTAGTGGCACAAGGTTGTAATCAAGAAGAAGAAATTGATTATAATGAGACATATGCTCCCGTTGCTAAACTAGAATCTATTCGCATGTTTTATGCATTCACATATTTTCATAATTTTAAACTTTTTCAAATGGATGCTAAGACTGCATTTTAAATGGTTTTATAAAGAAAAAAGTTTTTGTGATGCAACCCACTGGTTTTAAGAATTTTCAAAAACCTGATCACGTTTTCAAGTTACGAAAGATACTTTATGGACTCAAACAAGCACCGCATGCTTGGTATGAACGTCTAAGTACTTTTCTACTTGAAAATAGTTTTTCAAAAGGAAGAGTTGATACAACTTTGTTTATTAAAACTTCAGATGATAGTATTTTACTTGTGCATATTTACATTGATGACATAATCTTCGGTTCTACTAACAAAAAACTTTGTCAAGATTTTGCTAAGTGTATGCAGAGTGAGTTTGAGATGAGTATCACGGGAGAACTCAACTATTTCCTAGGAATTCAGATCAAACATCACTCACAGGAAACCTTCATCAATCAACAAAAGTACACAAAGGACTTACTAAAGAAGTTCGACTTGGACAACGTAAAGCCTATCGTCACGCTAATGGCTACATCAACTCGACTTGACATTGATGAAAGTGGCAAACCAGTCGACTTGACATTGATGTAAGTATCAAGGTGTGATTGGTAGTTTACTTTATTTAACTACTAGTTGTCCTAATATTATGTTAGCATTTGCATCTATGCACAATATCAAGCTAACCTTAAGGAATCACAATTATGCGTCGTTAAGCGTATCCGTCACCCTGCTTTTGACGGACCGAGACTTGAGAATGATTCGACTTTTGTCTTCTTCAATACAACGATTACCTATTTTGATCTGACCGAGCCACCTGCTAATGCTCCGCTGCTGATGCCGCTGGTGGTGTAGATAGTTGATTTGATATTTTGGACTTTGTATTTTATAGATCTGTTTGATGATGGTGTAACAACACATTTTTATTTTTCTATGCACTTTGGACTTATTTACTTTAGTTGTAGTGACACTTTCATCTTTTATGTGACCTCTTAGTTTTCATCTACTCTTGATGTTCTATTACTGCTACTTCTGCTGTTCTAGTTTAATACTACTTGGGTTGTTGACTTGTCATTTCATATCTGGTATCAATCTACTTTTTGTTGTTGTTGTTTGGGTTATAAATTGAGGGAGAGCCACATTTTGAGTACATGACAAGGGGGAGAATGAGCATAAGCATACCAAAATCATATTTTCAAGATTTTACCAAAATCATATTTTCAAGAATTTAAACAAGTCAGGTATATTTTCAAAGTTCAATATTATATTGGTAATATTTTGGTATAGAATCAAAGTTTGTCAATTATCAAAATGGGAGAGATTGTTCGCCCACTGTTTATGATCACACCTAATTTTGATAATCAATGTCAACTTTGGTCGATACGTAAAATATACATACAGCTACAGGTTTATAGGTTTCAAGTCTGCACCTATTACTGCTACAAGCTACAAAAGTCTCGTCGTCATTAAGAACCAAAAGCTATGGAATCAAGATCAAGAATATTACATATTTTTCTGTATTATTTGAGTCTAGAGAAAATGTGTAAGATTGATCAGGATCGGTACTGGCTTAGCTAATCTCAGTCCACAAAAGTATACTCTACCTATCCACATATTTCTATCCAAAAGTCCACAATCAAATATGGCCCAAAACCTATCAAAATTGGCCCAAATATTTAGAACTCAGGCAGAACTCGGCCCGAGTTCGGTCAAGGCAGTTTTAACAAATTTTTAAATCCCCTTGTTACCTACATCCGACGTTCAAATACGAGATTTCTGCATCCGAACTCTGCCCGAATTCGGTGCATAAAAATATTATAAATTGAGAGGAACTTTCACGTTTTCAAATCACTCATTCCCTCATTCATTATCTTCTCTATTCTTCGTAAGTGATTTTATACAATCTACATTTTCAAATCTAGCCTATACTACTCTTAGCCAAGCCAGTACAGTTTCTGTTTAATCTAGAGTTTGATTTTGAAGAGTTGTATAGGAAGCTGAATTCAGAAAACGTTCTAGTTTTTAATCGCCTTCAGGAGTTGGTCGTACAATCGTCGCCAAGCACAGTATTGTTGAAGTCATCGTGCACTTGTCCCCAAGCATGGTGTTATAAGAGTTGTAAGCATTCAGTTAAAGCTTATGCCATAGTGGATTAACATCGAGTAGGAGTACTCGAGACTGGATTTGTCCTCCACGAGGGAACCAGTATATATCTCTGTGTCACTGAGTTTGGTCTTCTTAACTCTTACTTTACTGCAATTTATTTAATATTATATCATTTGCTCTTACTTACCATAGTTTATAATTTTTAATTGTGTTATTTATTCTTCTGCACACGCATATACTTTATTCGCCCCCTCTAGAGGTGCTCAATGGTCCTACACAAGGATACTATACTAAGACTTCTAAGTTACTATTTATAGGATGCCTATCCGAATTTTTGACACTAACTATCACATGGCATTAACTCCTATACGTGACACTCACAAAATACTCCTCTACTAAGGTACTCAAGGATCTCTCTTATATCTATTACACTAACCACTAGGTTACCATATCTTAAATGCTTCTAATACTAAAGATGTTCTGCATATTGACAACTACTCTTCATATCTTGGAATCGTAATACTACCAATATGCTGGCACTTAACAATCACTCTAGGATACTTACCCGTACCTTGGCAATATAACCATATATAACACTTTCTACCCTCCAGGACACTATACACTTGACTCCGCTATCACACGAGTACCATTATATCCATCATGCAACTCACAGGTTCATAATTATTCTCCACTCTAATACACATATAAATGCCTCCACACTTACTGAAATCTATTCCCATATAAGTTAACTCTTCTTTCTTACTGTCCTGAACACTTGTACTTCTACTCTCCCTAATACTCTTTTACATACCTTACCTCAACTTTATCTCGATACACCTAACTGGTACTATTATCCATAACAACAATCACTGATACTAGTCTGATATGCTATATATAGCATATGCTATTCATCTCACTATTGATATACTTGAATACTTGCACTCTCTATGCACTCTTGGTGGCAAATACCAACTCATAACTATACATGTCACATGCACTTAAATACCTAGAATACCAACTTGGCACTATCCTACCTTACTAAAACACTACTACTATAACTAATAATCATACTCTTACTATATGATACTCATGAAACTTTCACACTGTACTTCACTTCACCATTATGCAATTTATACAACACCCACTATGCACTTGTGTAGACACTGTACTTCCTTCCTCTACCTATCACTCTCTAACACATCAACAACCTCAAACACTAGGTGATATACCATTACTAGACACACATCCACTCCAACCTGCAGATTTACCTGTAGCACATTACATCCCTACTGATCCCGACAAAATACACAATCAGATTCCCTCTTCCCTACCAGACTTACCCATGCATCATGCAGTTCACTCATCCTCTGCACATTGCTTAACCTTACCTACTGCAACTTCCTGCACATGCATAGTAGTATAAGAGTTTACTACACACACTCACACCTATACTCTACTGCTATGCACTTTTAACTAGACTACAGTTAGAACTGTCTGTATGCAGTTCTCTACACCTATAGTTACCCCTGCCAATTACTGCCATAACCTGCAACTATAGCTCCCAATACTGTTGCTGTTACTAAAACTTACTGCTATTTCCAGTACCCAGATAGAATCCCTTACTCCTAGGTTAATCTACTACAAATTGTTGCCTCTACATGTATCCCATATCCTCCTTCACCCTTGATACTACATTAACTTGCCTCTATTTATTATAATACCCTTATAAAACTTTTTCACCCACCTCCTTCTAATGACAATTGATACATCACAACACATCCATACACATGTACCCTTCCATTACCCTCATATGTATCTTGTGATGTACTCAGCTGGTACATCTAAATATGTTCTACATGAACATACACCCTCTAGATTTTAGATACCCAACTATATCATACTGCCTATTATGATGCAACCATGACTGATACCCCTTATCATCCAACCAAATCCAGATTTTATAAAACACTCCACACTCACATGATACCTATTCCTACATTGATACACATATATAAAATATGCATGATGACACTGATACCAACTCTTGGAATCACAACTGATACTCTACTCTTCCTTCTACCATTAGTACTATACTAACACCTACCATAGAACTATTGCTGCAAAGGTACTGCACTATGAGTTATCTCTAGATTGATGCATATAGCTCACATGTCCAACTAGAAATCATTCACAGACTCGCAAGCTACAAAACTAGCAATCCACACTGATACTCAATGACACAAATCTATCTGCAAGTTACCAAACTATTACACTATCCAAGGAACCTGAGGAATTAATAGAATGAAACTCTATAAGGAACTAGACTAGAGAAACTAATGGTATCCATATTCCTGAGCTAATAAGGTAATGGAAATAAATTCTAAAATAACATGAGTGGAATGATAGAAATGATATATCAAGAACCAATTTAAGATACAATATGATAATCATATACGTCTATCCATAATCATGTTGCCCAGAATCCTTGCCATGCCTATAAGCATAACTGTGATAAACGATAGAGTACATAACTAAGGTATATGCCTATATAATAATATTATCTAGAATTCTCGCCACGCTAACCTGTATGGCTGCAAGAAACTCTAAATTCCATAACTAAGATAAGTATATCCAAAATCAGGCTCTATGTCTTCACTACGCCAGCTAGTACGGATGCGATAAACTCTAAACTCCATAACTAAAGCAGACATTACCTTTCACACTGTCCTCATCAAATATGTCATCATAATATACCTTATTTTAGTCCATAATATTTATCTCGATACAAAATCAAAGTCAACAACGAACACCAAGAATGAAAATCAACAATGAACAAGGGAGAGTACACAAAAACAAATGGAAACAGATTCTGAGATAGAGTTTAGTGAGATTCTCAGGGGTTGTTTTAGGAATCTCTTAAGGAATTCTAATTGTGATTGAGTATCCTCTCATCCTAATATCTTTTTCCTATATCCTATCGCAGGGCTCAAAGTAATACAACTAAGTCGTAGTACTACTACGACATCGCTCTAATGGCAAAGCATGACCTACATGGGATACCATAAAAACATGTCATGACCTGCACCCGATGAAAGGACACGAAGACGTGGGTACGTCCGGCCTATGCCACAACATCGGCGGTAGAATATTGTCTAGGTCAATAATACTAACCATAACACACAATAATATATAAAATATGGTGAACAAGATGATAATACTCGTACTCAATCGCAAGAAGATAAATGACACGATAATGACATAAAAGATATGAAATAATAATCTAAGAGAAGTCTAGAAGCATAAACATAATGCAAATCCACATCCAAAGTCTATGAGTCTAACTATCTCAACATAAAAATGAGTCTCAGAAATAACAACATCTCAATTTATCAGGAGCTGGAGACAAATCTATTACTAATAGCTAATCTACCACAGTCACTACTAGTAGTGTCTCCCCTGCTGGAACTAGTCCCTCCCAAGTCAGAGTCTTCAGGTCTACTCCTACTATATCCTGAGGTTCGTAGTTGGTAGGGCACCACTCCTCTAAATCATTTAAAAAATATATCCAGTCAGGATTGGAGCAAAGCACACCTTTAATAATAGTTCCAATAAATGATATAGTCTATGTAACATTAAATAGAGAGACATGTAAGATCATAGAGCAGGAACAAGAATATAACAAAATATGAAAAATACTATAAGTAAATACAGGAGCAGGAAATATCATATACAAAAATGAAGAAGTGAGTGAGCATTAGTCTCAATATGTGATCGACTTGGGAACTTGATACAATGATATGGCTGGGTTAATCATACGTGTGGTATATGATAAATACTATTCAAGGAACAAAACTTGATACAAGGAGGGAATGATCACATATCTATACTAATACTCTTCACTCTGGCCGACTGGTATAGTAGATCCAAATATGGTACGTTAGGACATGAGATTCTATGAGAATGTAGCAAGTCTCCTCCAGAAGCAGTGTCCATACAAGTACAAGAACAATAACAAGGCTTGCACAAGATACACCAAGATATACAAGGAATAACATATCATAATGGGATCCAAAAATACTAATCCGTGTAACCATGTGTCAAAAAATAGAGGATATCTACACTAGATACAAGATACATAGAAGATATCATAAACGAGACATTATCAGAGTAGGTACTTGCCTGGAATCCGGGGTAAAGTATCAACAGTAACAGTAACAGTACCTCGAAGAGCTAAATATGGAATATCAATGTCAATTGATATTTTGGAGTGATAATCAATGATATCTAATTTGAAATGTGATTTCTAGGTCAATTCTAGGTCATAGAAGTCAAACTAGGTCATACCTTGCTAAACTATGTCAAACTAGTCACTACCTAGGTTTCTAGGTCCATACCTTGCCATATTAAGGTATCCTAACTAATACTAGGCAATATTAGCTAGTATCCTATGTATATACTGTAACATACTATTTTTTAATATATCATAACATACATATATAGACACATTTATCCCTATACCTTAACTCATGCCCATTACCCTATACATTACCTAAACATACCCTATACATAGTACCCTATTACCTGACATATAATTAATCCACATATCATTTAGGTAATACCCAATACCTTACCTAACCATATTTCACATAACCTTACATCATACCAATTCCCTATACCACACTGCATCCCTTACTTACCTATAGGCATTTCCTATCCTTACACTCTCACATACCCACATACACACTAGCTAGCACATACCCACCCACATATATACTAGATAGCACATACCCACCCACACACACAGTCTTTCCTATCCTTACACTCTCACATGTGCACATACACTCTAGCTAGCTACACTTAGTCTTTTACCTACTGCTATTATTACCTATAACATCTGCTGTTAACTCCCTTCTACTTCTACATACTGCTGCTATTAATGCTCATAGCTACTGCAGTTTAAGAATTTCTATAGAACAGACATCCTATTCCCCCTTTCATATCCATCTTCCATGCCCCTGCTACTACACTGCTACTGCAGTTATTACTGCTTCAACATCTATTTAAGATGCCTGCTGCTATGGTAAGCACTACACATACAGTTGCTATGTGCTACTTCACCTAGCAGCATGCCATGTCACTACTGCCAAGCTGCCTTCAGTGAACAAGCACTGCTCTGTGGTTGCTTGTTATTGGCAATGCAACAACTGTTATTTTCCCCCACTACTAAGCTGTTGTTATAGCCCTGCTCTGCGCATAAAACGGCTATTAATGCAAGCCTCTAATGATGTTGTTGCCTTGTGCAGTCTCCCAATAGCTGCTACTGCTCTAACGGACCCCCTCTCTTCATTGCCTATAACCCCACACTACACGCACACTCATATACACATATCTACATCCCTATGCATAGGCAGACACAAAAGTATCTAAATATATACACACATAAGTCTATTTACATACATATAGATACACACACACTCTATACAATCTATCTACCTATATGGCTAGACACACATATGAAACTGACACTCGCATGCATACATACATGGGTACATATGTAGATACACACACACACACATCTACATGTATGTATCACAAGACACACACACATGCCCATGTGGTATCACACGTGTACCAATGCCACATACACCCGCACAATACATTCCTATACATATACATACAAACATATATATATATATATATATATATATATATATATATATATATATATATATATATATGACACTTTGATACACATGACACTCATTTAAATGCATAATGCCAAACACATAGTGTGCATCACCCTAGTGTCCCACCGATCTACGATACTCTTGTGACACACCTAAGATACCTATACCAAACATTGTCCAGACCAATCCAAATCACATGAGCATGCCTAAAACATAGATTAGAGCCTAGTTAGGACAATCTATAGCTAGTGCAATGTTTCATGGAGAATTGGATATGTATGCCACAAGTGTCGGAGGAAACCCCCCAAAATGACTTAGTGTCCTACTGTATCATGATACGACCTACTCGTATCCAATTGTGGACATTGATCTATACACACACAACTAAAGTAAGTTTGATTAGATATAGATTACCAAATAACAAACACTTAGTGCCCCAATCTCGGAATTCTTCCAAATTGGACACAAATCTTAATCTAATTTTTACATAAAGGGTCATTAGAGCTTAATTATTCTTCCTATAGGTAGTCCTAGTCCATGGGTGGATTCCTAATGGTCAAATTGAGCAATTAGAGTCTAAATAGAGGAGAAATTGAGATGTATTCCTATTAGAAGATGGATTCCCAATGCACAGCTCAATGGATACGATCTGGACATAATCTCCTAGCAATTAGCCTCCTCTTCTAGTGCTCCTAAGCCACCAAGCTCCTAGGCTCTTCCATGTGATGAGAATGAAGAGAATTGGGAAAGAATTGAAGTGAATTGGAAGGATTTTGATGGAGGGATGGATCAATTTTGGGAAAGAACACCAAATGGAGAATAATTGGCACAAATAAAAATGAAGAGAGAGAAAGAGAGAGAGTGTTCCCCTCTCTACAAGGGCCGACCATAAGAGGCTCCTCCATGCCAATGTAAATTTGTCAAATATACCCTCCATGGTTGTCATGAAGACTAATATAATAGATGGAAGATTCTAATCCTAATTTAGTAAGTTAGACTAATCTCTATTTATAAAATGGAAACGCTAATTGGGTCTTATTGAGTCTAATCTAAAGTATTGGTACAAGTCATGCCAAATCTAATTGTTGGGCTCTAGTGTCATGTCAAGTCTAATTGGGTCCACTAACACAAGGCTAATAAATAAACTGGACCCCTAACCAACTAATCACGTGGTCTATTCTATATAGCTAGCACTCAAATAATACATATAAAAATAAATATGATCATCAATAATAAAATTATCGAACAATTATTGAAATGATAAAAATATCCTGTTGGCCCATTGGTCATATAGTCAAACTGATTTTAATAATTGATCAAACTCTGTCTCGATATATGAAGCTAGTCAGGATATATCGGACTCTTGGACATGATCAAGAACAGCTATCTACACATTCAAGACCGAAGCGATATTTGCCTGTTCGAGTCTGTATTTCTTTGAGCAATGTATTTTTCATTTTATTGAGTCTAGGAATACATTGTACACCGAGTCGTACTGGCAAATAGGCTATTCCAAAATGATTTCAAAATATTTTTAAAATGTCCTTAGTTTTGAAAAATATTCATATTAACAAAAGCTTCAAAAAGGTTTTCAAAAAGGTTTTTAAAAATCTCCAAAAACTATTTTTAAATACCTAACCTAACCCTGACAGAACTCGGCCAGAGTTCGGTTAGTGGCCGTTTTGATTTTTGAATTCTTCTGAACTTGGTTCTCCTGCAGTTGCAGATTTGACCGAGATTTTCTCATAGAGTTCTATCCGAATTCTGCCCGAATTCTGCCAGAATTCTGTCTTTGGAACTCTTATAAATAGAGAAGGATTTCGATCATTTTAACTCACTCATTCACTTTCAATCTTCTATCTATCTAAATCTTTCAGTCTTCTAAAGAGTTTTCTTGAGCTTTAAATTTTAGATCCCAAGCCAATTACAATCCTCTAGTCGATTTGCCAGTGCGGTACGGTCTAGAAGTTTCTGAGTGATTGTAATCAGAAGGCTTGATTTGAAGAATACCTCTTCACAATTGAAGTTGGACGAGTTCTTCGTATCAAAGCTCACGTTGTAGAAGTTGCAAGGACTTCGTAAGAAAACTTGCAGTTTTGCCAATAGTGGATTCAACTGGTAGCAAGAGTTCTACCGACTGGACTAGTCCTCAACAGAGGAAAACCAGTATACATCGCTGTCTTTGCATTTGCTTTCTTATCTCTACCTTTACATTATTTAGTTGTGATTATTATTCTATGATCTTGCTGCTAATATTTTTTAATTAGCATTATTTCGCTGCCAACTCTATTCACCCCCCCTCTAGAGTATTGTGCTTTACGATTTCGTTCCTACAATTGGTATCAGAGCGGGTGTTACAGGTAAAGCAAGGTAACATTGCAATTATTTATTCATTTAACTAATTATTATATAGATCACAGCACAACACATGGCAACTGTGAAATTCACAAGTGAAGGCCAGACCACAAACAGACCTCCACTGTTTGATGGTACGAATTATACCTATTGGAAAACACGGATGAGTTTCTTCTTAAAATCACTTGACTTTGATTTATGGTCCATTGTTATTGATGGCTATCAAAAGCCACCTCGTATAAATATTGATGGAGTTCTAGTTGAAAAACCCCATAACAGATATACAGAGGAAGAAAAGAAAAATGCCAGTCTTAACGCACGTGCTATTAATGCTTTATTTTGTGCTTTAGACAGAATTGAATTTAACAGGGTGTCTATCTGCATAACTGCTAATGAAGTGTGGAAGCTTCTTGAAGTCACACATGAAGGCACGACTCAAGTAAAAGAATCAAAGGTTAGCAGACTTACTCAAGAGTATGAAGTGTTCAAGATGAAGCCCAACGAAACAGTTACTCAGATGTTCGAAAGATTCCTGGATATTGTAAATCCTTTGTCCTCCCTAGGCAAAGAATACAGTAACCATGAAAAGATTCGCAAACTCCTGCGAGCACTTACCAAGAACTGGATTCCAAAGGCTACTGCAATCATTGAAGGGAACGACCTCACAACCATGTCCCTCGAAGTACTCATGGGTAAGCTACTCACTCATGAACTGGAGCTATAATATTTTGAAGAGCCTGTACCAAAGGAGAAGACGATCGCTTTCAAGGCTCAGCACAGAAAAGCTGTTGAAGGTGATTCAGACAGCAGTGTATCTGATGCTGAAGATCAAGCACTCCTAGCAAGGAAATTCAAAAGATTTATGAGATATGAGAAGAGAGCCAAAGAAAACAACAGCAGCAACAACTGGTATCAAGATGATGCTGTCTGCTTCGGCTGCAAGAAGAAGGAACACATGAAGAAGGATTGTCCTACAAACTCATCATCAAGCAAGAAGAGCAACAGGTATGAGAAAGGGAACCTGAAGAGATCAGCACCACAGAAGTATGCCAATACCAGTATATGGCATGAAAGTGAAGCCAGCGACTCAGAAGACGAACAATCAGAAGACGCTGCAAACGTATGCTTTATGGCATCCGATCAGGTACCTACTGAACCTGTAGTTGATACATATGATGACTTTACCTTTGAGCAACTAGGAGATGCCTTCAGTGAACTGATAAGTGATTACAGGAAACTGCGTAGCAAATATCAGACCTCCAAGAAGGTACTCAAAGAGTACAAAGGTGAAATAGGAAGACTTACCGACCTACTAGCTGAGGTTAGAAATAATGTTAGTGAGTTTGGTGAGCTTTCCTCTATCAAGCTCTTATTACACGAGACTACCAAGTCATCTGAAGAGAAAGACAAAGTTATTGACCAACTAAAAGAAGAACTTTCTAAAGAGAAAAAAAGTCTTCGATGTGCACAAATCAGAATGGAAACACCCACTTCTGATTATACTAAGTTGTATGACACTTCCAAAAGATTGGAAATTAGGTTAGGAAAACAGCCTGAGACTGCTGCTTCCTACCCTAACACGTGTCACTTACCGAAAAATCAAAACATTTCCAAACCAAACACTGTCAGACCTAACCATATCAAACCTTTACCCCAAAAGGTTAAGCCCAAACAGGATTATAGGTATGCTTTCTTCTATACTAGAAAACCTAAACCTACCAACCATGCACACCACTCAGCTTTCAACACTCAACATGCATAATGTCATTATTGTGGCCTCATTGGCCATATTTCACCTGCATGTAGAATCAGAAAGCTTGTTGATTTAAATATTTATGCTTGGATACCAAAGGCTAACATTTCAGGACCCTACAAGAAATGGGTACCAAAAGTTTCATCTGCAAATTGTTTTGTAGGTGGAACACCCTTCACATGCCAAAAGCAAATGGATCCTCGACAGCGGTTGTTCACGGCATATGACCGTTGATGCTACATTATTTACAACACTGTCGAAGAAGAAGAAGGAAGGTTATGTTTCCTTCGGTAATAACTTGAAAGGGTATATCATTGGTATCGGTGATGTTGGTAAGTCTTCCTATCCTGTGATTAAGGATATCTGTCTGGTTATCGAGTTAAAACATAATCTACTCAGCATAAGTTATTTAGCTGATCATGGTTATGGCATCAACTTTAGAAAAGACAAATGTACTATAGTTGATAGCTCAACTGGTAGTACTATCTTTGAAAGTATCAAGGAAGACAACATATATGTTTTCTATTTGTTGGAAGAAACTAACATTTCAGGTAGATGCTTAATGGCTAAAAGTAATGAGAGTCATCTGTGGCATATGAGACTCGGTCACGCAAATATGGACACAATCTCAAGATTATCCGCAAAGAAGCTAGTATGCGGTTTACCGGACATAACATTCAAGAAGGATTCGATATGCAGCCAATGTGAAAAGAACAAAGCTACCAGATCCACATTCAAGTCAGTAAACGCAGTATGTACTACTAGACCTCTACAATTGCTACATATGGACTTATTTGGTCCTAGCAGAGTTGCTAGCCTCGGAGGTAAGCTATATGCTTTTGTAATTGTAGATGATTTCTCTAGATACACGTGGGTATACTTCTTGACACGCAAGAATGATGCATTATCCGAATTTGTCGCCTTTTGCAAGAAAGTACAGAATAAAAAAGGTTATATGATCACTCGTATTAGAAGCGATCATGGAGGCGAATTCGAGAATGCAGAGTTTGAGCAATTTTGTGACCCACACGGTTTTGTACACGAGTTCTCCTGCCCTAGGACTCCACAACAAAATGGAGTTGTGGAACGTAAGAATAGAACTCTATCCGAAATGGCCAGAGTAATGTTAAACTAGTTTAGTCTACCCAAATATTTCTGGGCTGAAGCTGTCAATACAGCTTGTTTTGTTCTCAATAGAGTTCTAATTCGATCCAAATCAAAGAAGACTCCATTTGAGTTATGGTTTGATAGAATTCCATCAGTTTCATATTTTAGAATATTTGGTTGTAAGTGCTTTATTCTTAATACAAAAGACAATTTGGGAAAGTTTGACGAAAAGGCCGATGAAGGTATATTTTTAAGTTATGCGGCCAAGAGCAAAGGATACAGAGTCTTCAACAAACGAACTATGATCATCGAAGAATCAATCAACGTCACCTTTGATGAATTGAATCAAATGACTATCGTTGACAATAACGAAGATCTAATTGTACCAAGCTCAACACCAGCTGATTCTCAACCAAGCTCAGCACTAGCTGATCCTCTTAGAGAAGATCCAGGAACCAGCTACCTTCAGAATCTGCCGAAAAGATTAAAATTTACGGCTGATCATCCAAAGGATTTGGTAATTGGTGATATTACCAAAGGTGTAAGTACTCGTACATCCAGTAGAGATATTGTTTCTAATGTTGCATTCATTTCACAGCTAGAACCCAAAACCATTGATGAAGCATGTAGTGATAATTTTTGGATAGATGCTATGCAAGAGGAATTAAACCAATTTGAACAGAATCAAGTTTGGGAACTTGTTCCCAAGCCTATTGATCATACGATCATTGGCACCCGTTGGATATTCCGAAATAAACTTAATGAGAATGGTTTAGTGACTCGTAATAAGGCTCAACTCGTAGCTCAAGGATACAATCAGGAAGAAGGTATCGACTACGATGAGACTTATGCCCCAGTTACGAGATTAGAATCCATTCGCATGTTATGTGCATTTGTATGTTTTCATAATTTCAAATGGATGTCAAGAGTGTATTTTTAAATGGTTTTATAAAAGAAGAAGTTTTTGTAGCACAACCTCCAGGTTTCACAGATTTTAAAAAAACCCTGATCATGTTTTCAAGTTGAAGAAAGCTTTATACGGTTTGAAACAAGCCCCTCGTGCTTGGTATGATTGTCTAAGCTCTTTTCTACTTGACAACGATTTTTCAAAAGGCAAGGTTGACACTACACTTTTTATTAAGTCTTTTAATGGCAAGCTTCTCTTAATACAAGTCTATGTTGATGATATTATATTTGGATCTACTGATGAATCTCTGTGTCAAGAATTTTCTAAGTGTATGCAGAATGAGTTTGAGATGAGCATGATGGGAGAGCTGAAATTCTTTCTCGGACTACAAATCAAACAAACTGACAATGGGACATTCCTAAATCAAGCCAAGTACACAAAAGATTTGCTAAAAAAGTTTGATCTGGACAATGTCAAACCTATTGGAACTCCGATGTCAACTTCAACAAAGCTTGATATTGATGAATAAGGCAAGCCGGTCGACACACGTAAGTATCGAGGTATGATCGGTAGTTTACTTTATTTAACTGCTAGTCGTCCAGATATTATGTTTAGTGTTTGCCTGTGTGCACGTTTTCAAGCTAATCCAAAGGAATCATATCTGTGCGCAGTTAAGCGTATCTTTCGATACCTTAAGGGCACTTCTTTTGTTGGCTTATGGTATCCCAAAACTAAGTCCTTTGACCTTATTGGTTATTTGATACAGATTTTGCTGGACGTAAAGTTGATAGAAAAAGTACCAGTGGGACATGTCATTTCTTAGGCAAGGCTTTAGTCTCATGGTTTAGTAAAAAGCAAAATTTTGTAGCCCTATCAACAACAGAGGCTGAGTATATCGCCGCAGGACGTTGTTGTGCTCAGATTTTGTGGATGAAACAAACCTTGGAAGACTATGATTTATTTTACTCACATATTCCCATTTTCTGTGATAACACGAGCACTATTAATTTGACTAAGAATCCTGTATGTCATTTTCGTACTAAACATATCAAGATTCGACATCATTTTCTTAGAGATCATCATCAAAATGGAGATATTGACCTTGTGTACATAGATACTGAGAATCAATTAGCTGATATTTTCACAAAACCTCTAGCAGAAGATTGTTTCAATTATTTACGTCGATTATTTACGTCGAGAATTAGGAATTTTGGACGTCAATAATATTAATTAATTTTGTTTTATGATTATATTTCAGTATACAAAAACTGTGTTAGAAACAAGCCAATAAAGAGTCTGTCTGTCACCACAACTACGGTTGAAGTGAAGCGGTACTTAAGAGTTCCCCGGTGAACCTCCGCCAGCTGGAACAGTACTCCTACAGCTAATCTGAGACAGTCACTGTGTAACGATATTTAATCTATAAAATAATATTAATTATGTTAATTGAAGGTTGAAAATTACTAATCTTTGAATTAAATATTTAAAATGAGCCAATGAAAAAGAAAGTGTTCCAAACCAACCCCAGGCGAATTCGGCCATAATTCGGCCCGAGTTCGGTTAGGGTATCAGGTTATATAACCAGAACCCGAGAGCCTTTCTTCTTCATTGCTTCTAAACTCCATCAAAACATCAACATCAACCGTGCGAGAGCACCCTAACCCTAGTTCTTCACCACTCCTCTTATTCCAATCTACGTGGTGAAATCAATCCAAACTTTGGATTCGTGCAGAGATCGTTGTCCTATACAAGATACTCAAATCTCGGGAGGTATAACTCCATATTTCCCCTCCTTTCAATTTCGTGCATATTTAATTTTATTGCACAAATGGCACCTAAGGGATTTAACCCCTTCAAGAGGAAGAAGACAACCAATCCTAGTGAGGAAGGTTCATCTTCGAATCCACCCACGGATTCCCTCTTTTTGCCAGTCCAATCTAGCGATGGCGCGTTCGAAGGGTTTTACTTTCAAACCCTAGATCAAGCCCTTCTGTGGTATGGAGACTTTTCTATGAGATCCATATGCACAGGCGCTCCTATCAAGTGGACTGTGTTTCCAGAACACCGCCCTTACTTTGAGGTATTAGGGTTACAATATTTTGTTAAACTTTGTTTTCCCGTAGCAACTAATGCCATTAGACTGTTCTACTGCAATATCATATTAAACACGTTTGACGTAAGTACTCGTGTTGGCGGATTAGGTATCAATTTCAATGATGTCCTCTTAGCGAAAATCCCTGGAATTTCTAACGAAGGAGAACCGTTTGTTGATATCACTGAATTTGATTTCCCCGACGGCACGGTACTTGCTAGTTTTAAAGCTGAACTCTGTGCACCTGATCGAGTTCGCTCTGGAAAGTTCAAGGCAAACAACTTGAACTTGTTTAATTATGAATTGCATCGCATCATCTACTCCACTCTCCTTCTGAAGTCTACTTCAAAGGATGATGTCACATCTCTTGAATTATCTGCTATGTATCACATTTTTAAGGGGATTCCATTTTTTGCCCCTAAGACCATTATCCAGATGATGGAACGTTGTCGTGCAAGAGATAGAAATCTCTCTTATGCGATGATTCTCCCACGCATCTTCCAGCGTTTCGATATTGATTTGTCAACTTGTACTCAAGACCCTGAGCCCAAGTTTCTCAAGTTATCTCGTCGCAGTATGACTGCTGCTGCTCCTCCTACTGCTCCTGCTACTGCTCCACCTCCGCCACCTCCTCAGCAGTATGCCATGACCTTTGAGGGCATACATCAGCACCTTTCAGATTTGCACGTCTCGATGACGGATATGGCCCGCGAACGTGAGTTCCGCGACGTCACCAGTTATCAGGCGATTTTAAATTCTTTAGCTGATCTTCGATTTACCCAGACTGGATATTCTGCTGGTTCTATTCCTAGAGATCCAGCTTTCTCTGGTTACCGCTGTGAGGATGAGGCTGTTCATGCCTACTTTCAGCCCGGTAACGCATATGATTGGTACCGTTCTGACCGTGCTCCTCCTCGAGACTATGTCGGTGAGTTTTACACTGGCGCCCCTCCTCATCCTTCTGGCGCTGGTACCTCTACAGCTGGTCCTTCTGGACATGCCGGTCATGCTGATGATGATGAGGATATGTGATATGTTATCTGATTTTTGAGACTTAGATATTATCTACTGTATACTTGGAAATGCTCCGACATTCCAAGTTTTCTATCTTTCTAGACTTTATTATCAGTATTTCTTGGAGGTGGATTTATTTATTGATGTCTTCTGAACATCTTTTTCTCTTTATGAGATACGTAGTTTATGTTTCACATCAGTTTATTTATTTATTTATGTCTAGCATCTTTATCTGTTTCTTTATTATATACTGCATGTGAAATAATTCTTTGTCTATTATAAACTGCCTGAGACAAATACATGTCTGTGATATCATTTTTATTTTTTTCGTTTCTACCATTTATCATGATTATTTTCTTGTGTTTCTTCACTGTTTGTTATTTATGCATTGATTGCGGGGGAGTTTTTTTTTCCCTTTTTGCAATTATTTTGCTAAGTGACAACGGGGGAGAAAAATAAAGATCTAACATTCTTTTGAGAAAATGTAGGACATGAACAATTTTTGATTTTATTCCAAGCTTAAATGTTATATCATTCATAGTTTGTCAATTATCAAAATGGGGGAGATTGTTGGCCCATTGGTCATATGGTCAAACTGATTTTAATAATTGATCAAACTCTGTCTCGATATATGAAGCTAGTCAGGATATATCGGACTCTTGGACATGATCAAAAACAGCTATCTACACAGTTCAAGACCGAAGCGATGTTTGCCTGTTCGAGTCTGTATTTCTTTGAGCAATGTATTTTTCATTTTATTGAGTCTAGGAATACGTTGTACACCGAGTCGTACTGGCAAATAGGCTATTCCAAAATGATTTCAAAATATTTTTAAAATGTCCTTAGTTTTGAAAAACATTCATATTAACAAAAGCTTCAAAAAGGTTTTCAAAAAGGTTTTCAAAAATCCTAAAAACTATTTTTAAATACCTAACCTAACCCTGATAGAACTCGGCCAGAGTTCGGTTAGTGGCCGTTTTTATTTTTGAATTCTTCTGAACTTGGTCCTCATGCAGTTGCAGATTTGACCGAGATTTTCTCATAGAGTTCTGCCCGAATTCTGCCCGAATTCTGTCTTTGGAACTCCTATAAATAGAGAAGGATTTCGATCATTTTAACTCACTCATTCACTTTCAATCTTCTCTCTATCTAAAGCTTTCAGTCTTCCAAAGAGTTTTCTTGAGCTTTAAATTTCAGTTCCCAAGCCAATTACAATCCTCTAGTCGATTTGCCAGTGCGGTACGGTCTAGAAGTTTCTGAGTGATTGTAATCAGAAGGCTTGATTTGAAGAATACCTCTTCACAATTGAAGTTGGACGAGTTCTTCGTATCAAAGCCCGCGTTATAGAAGTTGCAAGGACTTCGTAAGAAAACTTGCGGTTTTGCCAATAGTGGATTCAACTGGTAGCAAGAGTTTTACCGACTGGACTAGTCCTCAACAGAGGAAAACCAGTATACATCGCTGTCTTTGCGTTTGCTTTCTTATCTCTGCCTTTACATTATTTAGTTGTGATTATTATTCTGTGATCTTGCTGCTAACATTTTTTAATTAGCATTATTCCGTTGCCAACTCTATTTACCCCCCCTCTAGAGTATTGTGCTTTACAATTTCGTTTCTACATATCCTTCTTTCGAAATTAGGTAGTTACAGTGCTAACAATCGAGGAACGTCAAGTGAACATGTCTATATCGGTGCATGCTAACGATTCAAGAATGGTCACAATAGCCAACGCCTAATAGCGATATCCTCTCCTAGGGATCAAGGAAATCATGTCAAGTAGTCAAGTACAAGTAACATAAATACAAGATCAAGTCAAATCATACATGCAACTGATGTCGAAGACTAAACAAGTAAAGTACATCATGAAACGAATGAAAAATATGTGATCATATAACAAAACTTGATATATCAAAACAAATAATATAAGTGCGACGTGACCCGTAAGAAATATGTGACAACGAGTGACTAGAATATGACTAGTATGTGACATGTATAAGGAACAGTAGTAGGAAACTAGCATGTATAAAAATATTGTACAAGTTTGCAAGGTATACTTGCCTTATTTTGTCCTTCATAATGTATTACTGCTGATAATTTCATATTACATAATCTACGATGCCCATATTTCGGTCTAATCGAATCCCATGATACCATATAACACAAACAAAGTAATAATCAATACTTAATAACTCATAATAGACGCACACTATGTTTTCTAGGGTTTAAACCTACTTTTGGGATTTCTAGGTTGTCTATTCGACTTTCGAAAATTCTTAAATACTATCAAATTATCATATAAATTCTAGGATAATAGATTTATGTTCTTACATATCTTCAAGATATACCTTTTTTTTGCACCTAATTGTCACAAAATATAGGTCATTATATTTTCCTATGAATTAATTCGTTCAAACAAAACAATGGGTGAAGAAAAAATTATTTCTTCCAAGCCGTTAATCCATTAACTATAAAAATTAACTCACAAAGTAATAACATATATTCATTGTAGACATACTAAAATTTTATAGAAAACTACTAAGCCAATTGGGAGTTATGATCTTTGCAATTTGAGTAATTTTGAATAGATCAAAATAGGAAAGGCTATATTACAAATTAATCATAGAAAAAATATTTTTAAGATCTACTTTCAGATTCTACTAACCGTAGATATTAGGTTGCTTAAAATAAATGCCTCATTGAAAAATAATGAATAATATAGAAGATATTATAAAATTACTAGAAATGTATACTACTGAAATACATATTTTTGCACGAATTATTTCAGGACTCAAACGTAGCCTATTTCGGGATTGGGGATATATTTCAGAAAGCTAAAAGGGAAAAGAACATAACTCTAAAGTTTCATAATCAAATTCCTTCATTGTTCCCTCAAAAGTGTCTCGCAACACAAAAATCATTCTTTGGGTGTTGAAATCTTCTCCAAAAGAATAACCAACCCTATATTAAATGTCTTTAGATAAGGAAAGGGGAAGGTACAATTTGGGTAAAACTTGGATTTGACCCGTGGGCCTCCCATGTGGGTACGAATTTGGGTGACTTTTTAGGTTTGTTTGTTCATATTTGAGAAGGAAGGATTGGTTTGGATATATATGCACATATGGAATTTTTATATATATGGAAACTCATAAATACATGAATATATATGATTCTATCTCAAATATATTTGAGCTTATCTCAAATATATATGAGTATATATATGGTAACTCAAACATATGGGTATATACTAAGATTTGAAGATTGATATCTATATATATTTGGAGATATTACACACACACGCGCGCGCGCGCGCGCGCACACACACACACACACACACACACACACACACACACACACACACACATATATATATATATATATGCAATGTTAAATTATATGAATAAATACAAGAATACTTAAAATATATGATAGTACATTTATGGAAACTTAAAGATATACGCGTATATCTATGTATATATCATTGCATATATGCGATATGAAATGATTTGGTTTAGATTTGATTTAAATATACATTGTGGTATATCTTGATAAAAAGCCTTATATATATATATATATATATATATATATATATATATATATATATATATATATATATATATATATATATATATGATCGTCGCAGCGGCCGCTACTTGGGTCATTTGGAAGAATCGCAACAAGGCGAGATTCGAAGGTCACCTATACTCGGCAGACCAGCTCCTGCGGGAAGTTGCCCGCCAATGTCGTAAGCGGAGCACCTTGTGTTCCCACAGTTCGAGAGCATTCTGGTCAGTGCTCCCCCTAGCCCCAGGCGATTGTTTCGCTTCCCCCCTCCGTCTTTTTGTGGTATACCTGTATAGGCTTCGGCATTTTGCGCCTTGTATACGGATTTTGTCTGCGGTTTTTGAGCCGCCTTTAATAAATTAAGGCGGTTTTTTCCAAAAAAATAAAAAATAAAAAATAAAAATAAATATTATATATATATATATATATTGGTTTTTATTTTTTTTTTGTTTTTGTTTTTGTTTATATATATGCCACAATTTTAACTTGTTTTCATATATGGGACATGGATATATATGGCTATGCCATCCATTCCATGCTTAATATGCTAATCATGGAATATGACTATACTAGCCATGTCATACTCCGTAGCCAATATGCACATCCAATTTATCCATGACTAAGGCTAATCATAAATAATAATTGTTATTTCTAAAATAAAAAATTCACAAAAAAGTATAATGTTTAAGCCAAAATATAAATTTAAATTAGGGTTACAAAGATCGACATTATTAAAGGAGATGCTATCCTCCGCCAATATCAACGTAAGAAGTGAAATTCTATACAGGATAGTGCTCTGCCGAAAGATGCTAAGTCATATGGACGAATATGACTTTTTCAAGATAATTCCAACGTTAGTTGGCAGCAAAGATTACGACCAGCTGAAGAATGAAGGGACAGACTGTGTCAAGTTTGTCAGAGGGAGCATTTCGCTGGCTCCTGTCTATTCGTCATTCTCACTTGGTTTATAGATCTAAGGCAGATGTCTATCTGGAGCTATATTTGTCCAGCCGTTTTGTCCGACAATTTGGCTACAGTCAATTATTATTGAAGAATGCCAGCCCGTGCCTTAAGTTTAAATGAAACTTCTTTGATGGTGCCCCAGCCTTGAGCTATTACAACACAGGTTGCACCAGTACCCAATTCTTTATGCCGGAGAAGCAAGTGGAGACCTACATCTTGTACGTCGTCGGGAAATTCTATTGCTCGATAAACTCTTTCTCAACCGAACATGATAAAGAAATGAGATTCATCAAGAGACAAAGTTGAGGGCTTCTCCTGATGAGATCACTCAAGCTCGAAGACTCTTTCGGCATGGAAAATAAGTTGCAACAGCACCATCGGTTGATGAGCCAAAAACTGAAGCTTCATCTGGTGAACCACTGAAGGGTACTAAAAAAAGGCCAGAAGAAGAAAAAGAGGTTGAAAAAGACCTCCCCACCACCCAAGAAGCCCAAGGGGGTGCAAGAAGACGCAAGGTCAAAGGCTACCTACCGGAAGAAGACTATCCGGAAACCTCTATATAAGAGCCAGAGAAAACTCCCCCTCCCACTTTTGAGATAGATCCAGTCCTTGATGCAATATCGAAACACCTATTACCTATTGTATTCAAACTGGCCAAATCTTATTTTGATTCGCATAAATTGGTTTCACCAAGGAGATTTTTGCGTGGGGCATATTCACAACAGGTTGATGAAGATGTAGATATATCAACCTCTCCTGAAAAGATATCCTCCAAACTGAGCACTTCTGAACCGACTGTCATAGCCCGGCACGCACGTACCTACACCGTGCGATCTCTCCAACACATCATAAGAGGTCCCACTGTAATGCCCTAGTTCCAAAATTCGTCGGACCAGGAATACGTATACATGCCAACAACACATCTCCAATGGGCCAAACTAGCTAATAAGCCCATTATAGAGTATTTAAGCTGTAAATTATAGCAATAACCCATATCAACAACACAACACAAGTCACAGGTATAGTGCTAGTCTCATCCACGCAAAAATAATAAGAAACAAGATATCCAAGTCCAAATGTCAATAATAAGATCTGTCCAGCAGTAATTAACGATAATAAATATACGAGGAGGACATCCCGTCATCAAAGTAAAGAAATAAAGTATGATATCCACTAACAGTGTACTAAACTAAAAATAGAAATAGAAATATAACGATAAATGACTACATGAATCAAGAAAAGTCCTTAGGCACTATCTTGTCCTCCTGTAAAGGTTCATCTCCAATCTTAGCTCCAAAACCATAAACCTCAGGGTAAACCTCCTCGTCTATTACTGGAAAAGGACCAGGTCCTCAGGGGACATAGCAAGATACATAATATGCATGCCACTAAATAACAGTAAATAATCATGCACTAGAAAGATGATGATGAAATAACAACAAAAGAAAAACACGAGTGAGGACATAGGAATAACAGTAGTACTACTAGACGTGGCTTAAAAAAAAGTCGGATAAAAGCCGTAAGATGGTAGCATGCCATAGAGGAAAATAGTATCAATCATGGCCAAAATATCGAGTAAATTCGTAGTACGGCACGAGCTAACAGTCCTACAAAAAGCAACACGATACATGCTAACTATCTATATAAGTCTCTATCACAGCATGGTGCGTACTAGCGATTGAGATGGGTCAATAGCCAAGTACTGATACAACGTTAGGGATATAAGGAACAAGTCAAAGTACATAACAAGACACTAACACAAATAAATAGGGAAGCATATGAAAAGTAAATGACATGCATGTTATATGATAAAACGTAAAAATAGAACATGATAAGGCAACAAGTACACAATAGGAAAGATACATGTACAACAAAAATAGTAGAAATCATGCATGTAAAATAAACTGTACATAGGGCAAGGTATACTTTCCTGTATTCTCCAAATGTGCGTACAACCGTCCGACTTTGGTGTCTCCAGTCACTCCGTCACAAACTCCTAGTACACTTCAACCGTCAATAAAATACCATGCTAAAGCACATTGTGCACCAACCATATTCACAACATCTATACTCTAAACCAGTTTTTAATATAACTAGTCTAGTACAAACTTATTAGGTAGTCATAACCCTTATTAACAATATGTTACCACTATATTTTTATCATAAAAATATATTTAATAATTCTGAAATAAATATAAAAATATTTTTTAAACATATTCTATTTATAGTATTTACATGAAATTATAGTAACTAGTTGACAAGTTCAACTAGCCGCACAAAGTCGCTAATTTTTAGGTTGTTTGGAAAGATAAAATTATGCAAAAATAATAATTAAATATTCTAAAATAATATACATATATAAATAATTTCCAGAAATCAAACCATAAGATTTCATGATTTTAACAACCGAAAATTTTATGGAAATTGGTTGCACAACAACGAACACATCAAACTACGAAGTTTCAATCGAATACGGTGACAAAACTACAAAGATTCGACAACAAATCTATACAAAACCTATATAATAATTTATGGACATAAATTAGGGATTAAAGTGGGATGTTAGGGTGCCCATGAAGGGTCACGAAGACGTTGTACAACTTCGAAAAGGTGCACGGACAACAACTATGTTCAGCAAGATTCAGCTTGGATATCTTGTCGTAAAAGTTGCACCACGGACAAACCTTTGTGATCCACGAGCTGTGACTTTGAGGGAAGGTAGAGCACATGTAGAGGTACAAGTTAAAGTTGGTTTGTCCGAAGTTTGATCAATAAAAATAGATGAAACACTGGTGCAAAGTTTACCAACATGCTGGTTAGGATTTCCCTTTACGTCTGAGAATAACCTTCAAGTTTGGCCCTCTACCGACCAAACGACTAGACGAGACTCATATGAGACTTGATAGAGTTAAAGGTGGGTCTCTTAGGGTTGTTGTGGAGGTGGTTTGGGGGCTGTAGAGGTGGTGGAGTAGCCTGAGAAGGAAATAGACTGAATTCAGATTCAGCTTGTACACCTCTGATGGAGGGGCTATTTAGAGGAAGTTAGAATGAGTTTTGATGAAAGGTTTGTGAATAGAAAGTATTGAGGACATGGAGAGGAAGAAGTGTAGTGAAGTTTAGAGAAAGATACCAAGCATGGAGGGAGATATGGATGTTTTAGTGAAGACTAGGTGAATTAGGATTCAGCCTGGGTGGATGAAGGTGTGGAGAGAGATGGAGAAGGTTTTAGGGAATGGTTTATGAAAAGGAAATATTGGAAAGAGAGTTAGGAAAAAATGTCATTCAGGTGGTTTGATTGAAGGAGGTAAAAAGAGGGGAGTTATGGCCGGCCTAGTAGAAAGAGGAAGAGTTTGGGGTTACAACTTTTGTTGTAGCGAGGTGGGGAAGAGTTTAGGGTTACAACTTTTGTTGTATTGAGGTGGGGAAGAGTTTAGGTATTTTTGTTGGACTTGGAGGATGTGGGAGAGAGTTAGGAGATGGGGAAGAGGTATGTGAATGAAGAAATAGGTATAGGAAAGAGGGTGAGAGAGTTTGTGAGAATTTTAGTGGCTTTGAACAAGAGTAATGGTGGGGAGATGAAAGGGTTTGAGAGTTATAACTCCCCTCTCTATTCACATTCTACCCTTTAGCTTTCCTTCACACATGGCTTCCATGGGCTGATTTTGGGCTTAATTTTGGTGGGCTAACCTAGTCTAATTCACTTAGGTTAGGTCCTCACACACTAGATAGTTTAGGTTCGAGTCGGTGCATTCAAGATTATGTTAGGTTGGTTCGAATGACTAAAAATGGTCCGATGATGATTAATGTGCGTAGGTAGCATATGAGGGTTAAATTTTGTAGGAAACAAGGGTCATGGGAGTCATGGTCTTAGTGTAGGTCATGACCATAAAAATTGATTTGAGAAATCGAGTCGAAATTGTGACTAGAAATTCAATCAGAATGATCACCAGGTGTATGTGCAAATTGGAAATCGGGTTTTTAGTTTAAATATTATGCAATTAAACTAGAGCACAAGAAGATGTGCTTGAGTTGAGCATGAAGGCATGAGTGTAGGTGGACTTGTCTAGGTCAAGCAGATAAAATTATTTTTTTGAGAAATTGGCAATTTGTGCTTCTAAAGTCAAACTACTATAAAGAATATTTATAGTCATAATTAAAATAAAAATATTATTAATAATAAATAATCATAAAAATATATAAAAATACCAAAATCACTATTTAGGCCAAATAAATAATAAAAATTTAAAATTTTTGGAGGTTTACATTCTATACTAAAAATAATTTTGTCTTAGAAATAAAAAATAACACATAATGGTAAAGGGTATGCTAATGTAACTAGGTTAGCTCGAAGGGGGTGTGCTATGTTCCTACGGTCCCTTCTAATCTAAGCAAGTAACTATCAATCATAACTAATTTTCTACTCAATGTCTCTATTATAACACTTGTAATTGTTACCTTCAGTCCATTCTGGTGTTGCTACTCCAGCTTTTACAGTCATGGCAAAGACCTATCCCTGTCGCTGTGTTCCTACCTATTGTCTAGCATGTGCAAACTACATCGCCTAGTTGGAAAGTGATCCACGTGGATATCCTTCTTGTGTTGCCGGTTGAGCTGGTAATGGTGGAGCTGGTTCTTCAGTGTGCTTTTGGGGGAAAGTTTGGATATGGTGCTGATCGGAGCCACAACGTAAACACTACTTCAATCTTCGTCGACAATCCTTTTGGACATGTCCTTTTCTTTTGCAGTACTCACAAGTTGGAAGCTCTAGAATCTGATATAGGGTTGCTCTTGGTTGCTAATGTGTGGCAGTGCATCTTTCAGGTCCTCATGGGGGGTGCTCTAGCTGACATTGCTGCTGTGCTTGCATCATCACGTATAAGGTCTGGAACAGTTGATTAGGGTCCATAGCCTGACCGAACTGGGGAATAGCATCAATGGAATCGGTGGTGCAGGCATCTGTGGCGGGAAGGTGAGTGGCAGAATGTTATCCTCTTGAATCTCGATGAGTGCAAAGTAGCCTGATCATCTGGTTGGGTAGAAGAACCTCCAGCTGGTGATATAAATGCATCAAGTTTGGTAACTACGATACACTATGGAGTATCCATAGAAATCTCGTCATTGGCCTGTCGGTCTATTGTACTGCACCTAAATAATACTTATAAACTAAGAGAAAAAGGTATCAATGCATGATGCAAGTCAAAAGAATAAGTTCGATATTGATATAGAGATCAAGGACGTTTAACAATTTACATATGTGGATCTTTCCTATCCTAATTGCAGGCTCACATCGTTACAGTAACATAACCGAAGTGACTTAAAATCGGACATGCATGGGCTACCACAAAAACATGTAATGCCAGTCCCAAAATACGTAGGACCAGAAAAATAGTATCAGTCATGGCCAAAATATCGGGTAAAACTGTAGTGCGGCACGAGTTAACGATCCTATAGAAAGCAATACGATATGTGCTTACTATCTATATAAGTCTCTATCGCAGCACAGTGCGTACTATCGATCGAGATGGGTCAATAGCCAAGTACTAATACAAAGTCAGGGATCTAAGGAACAAGTCAAAGTACATAACAAGACACTGACACAAATAAATAATGAAGCATATGAAAAGTAAATGACAAGCGGTGATATTGTAGAACACAAAAATAAGCATGACAAGCCTGAGTCTAAGCCCAGCCCAAATAAATTTTGATCATTATTGTTTTAACCCAGGGCTTGCCTAAACTGATTTTTCATTAAATACTAAGCAATTCCTTAGCCATGAGGCCAGGCCCAATTATATAAATAACAGATAAAACCAAAATATATACTCATACGTAAATATTATGAGTAACAAAAATCATTTAAAACAAGTTTTAGATGAATACTTTTATAAATCTTTTAAAAACTTGATTAAGTTAATCAAATTCATTAAACTAATATAATCATAAACTTAACCAAATCCGCACATGGATATCTTTACACTTAAAAACCTGATTAAGTTAATCAAATTCATTTAAACTAATCTAATCCTAAACTTAACCAAATCCACACATGGATATCTTCACCCTATGTCTCAATATATACATATATATATATATATATATATATATATATATATATATATATATATATATATATATATATATATATATATATATATTGGAAAAACTCTTCCAATTTTTTCATATAAGGTGCAAAATGCCGAAGCCTTTACAAGTAAGAGCACTGAGACGAGAGTAAGAAAAAGAACTAAACACAACAAAAAGAAGTCAAACTCTCTCTAAGCTCAGGAGAGAATCGATGCCCCAAAACCCTGGTGCCTGTGGTTGCAAACCCTGCTGACTTTGTGAGCTTGACGAAGAGTCTCCCGGATGAGCTGGTCGGCCGAGAAGAGATGGCCCTCGTATCTAGCTTTGTTCCTGTTCTTCTACAAAACCCAAGTGATGGCGACTGCGACGATCTGATGCCCGAGGGAAGAGAAAGCCCAAAGCTCCAGTAGATCGCTGAAGCCCCCTTCAAAAAGTAGCTGATCGCATCGTTGGGATAGGACAGCCCAAGTTTTGTTCGCTAAATCCCCGTAGAGGAGGATGTGTTCAACCGTTTCCTGCTGTCTCTCCTTATAACAATGGCATGCTGAGGCCAAACTGAAGATGATGTTGAGGTTGTCATTGGTTGGGAGCTTCCTTCGAAAAGCCCTCCATATGAGAAAAGACCATTTTTTGGGGATACAGGTGTGCCAGAAGAGACCCAAGGATGGGGAAAGAGTTCCGGGGCCGTGGGCGATGCTTCTAGCTGAGGCCACAGTGAATGTGTCGTTGGTTGCGGCCGACCAATGCAGGTTGTCTAGGTTGTCTGAGATCTTAAAGCTGCTGAGCTGAGTATCCCCCTCCCCATTTCAACCCATTCTCGCATCTTATGCCAGTTCCAATCTCCCGTGGTGTCCCAGATCTCTCTGATCTTATTGTTGATCGGGGCGACCGGAAGGCGAGGAAGGAGATCTATGCCAGCCCACGATTCGAAAAAGAGATGTGAATCGCCAGATCCCAGCTGAAGATGAATGGCCGGTTCAGTGAGGCTACGACCATGAAGGATGCGCCTCCATGTCATGAAGGAGCGGCAGTTAGAGGCTGCGTTGGACGGGTGAGTGTGTTTAAAATATCTGTCTTTCATGAATCGAGTCCACAGGTTCCTGCCGATTTGGAGCTTCCACCACAGCTTCATCGAGAAGGCGTCAACAATGTGTGACAGCCGATCAAAACCCAGGCCACCCTCTCAATTAGGCTTGGCCATGGTATCCCAGCTGGCCTAATGATGCTTGTCCTTTCCTTCACAGTGACCCCAGAAGAAGTTGGAGAATAGTTGCTCGATGTTGGTTAGTACCTTCTTCGGAGGGCAACAAGCTGCTAGGGTGTATATAGGGATAGATGTGAGAACATGTTTGATCAAAATCATCTTGCTACATGGCGATAATGTAGCGTTGTGCCACCCTTCAAGTCTTCTTCTGATTTTACTTACCAGACCTTCGAACATGCATGCATTCGATTTCCCATACACCAACGGACAGCCAAGGTATGTGAAAGGCAGATACGAGAGGCCGAATGATGTAATATTGGTGAGGGTTGCTGTGTGATCTCTGTTGGCCTTATGGTGAACATAGATCACTCTTTTGCTGGGATTGACATGCTGGCCTGAGCGCGTCGTATATCTTTTCAGCGTGTTATGGATAACTTCCACGGATTAACCATCCCCGGAGGAGAAGATGAGGATATCGTCGGCATACGCGAGGTGGGTAATGATCGGACAGCCGCTAGTGGTGTGAAAATGGTAGAAGTTCGGGGTTGTCACCATCTTGTTCAGGTTTCTGCTTAGTGCTTCTGCAGTAATGATGAAAATGGTGGACGATAAGGGGTCCCCTTGTCTCACACCACGGCTGGCTTTAAAAAAACCCTCGGCTTGTCCGTTGATTACCGTGGAGAACCATGAATTACTGATCGATCTCCAAACAATTTTAGTCCAGGTTTTCGAGAACCTGAAGGCTTTGAAGACCCAAATCATGAACTGCCAGTCGAGTCTATGATAAGCCTTTTCCATGTCTGTTTGATAGCGATGTTCCCTCCTCTGGCTGGGAGCTTTATGTACGTGATCATTTCATGGGCTAGCATGATGTTGTCTTGGATGTTTCTGCCCCGAACAAAGCTGCTCTGTTCCTCTGAAATAATTATGGGGAGGAGGTCTGTCATTCGAGTGGCGATGATCTTGGAGATAATTTTCTTGGAGAAGGTGCATAGGCTAATCGGTCGGAAGTCTATGAATGTCTCCGGGTTCTCCTGTTTGGGAATGAGGATCAAGTTAGTACTTGAAATAGATCTCGGGTACCTGGTGCCTTGGAAGAAGGCAATGGCCGTCTCGTGGATATATGCTTTAATGATGTCCCAGCATGTGCGGAAGAACACTCCCGTGAACCCGTCTGGTCCACGGGCGCTATGTTCATTGAGAGCCCAGACCGCTTCCTTGACCTCTTGCTCGGAGGGGAGGGCTTCTAGCCTGGTGTTGTCTATATATATATATATATAAATATATATATATATATATATATATATATATATATATATGTATATGTATATATATATATATTTTGAAAACCAAATGTCCGTGGACTAAAGCCCTCGGGCTAAAGCCACCCAACCAGCACTTGGCCTGGAAGCCGTGGACACTGCCACCCAGCCGCTCCCGTGGGGGATCGATCTCGCAACCTCACACCTCGGTACGAACGGTCTTATTGTTACACTAACTCGCCATTGGCATATATATATATATATATATATATATATATATATATATATATATATATATTTTATATATATATATATATATATATATATATATATATATAAAAAGAAATATATATATAGAAAGAGTTGTCACTACTATTCTAATTGATCTACAGAGTCCATTCAGCATATCTTCACCGACAGGGAGTTGGCTAAACAAGTGTGGCAATACTTCCAATTAGCACTTGATGTTCGAGCTCGGGGTTCTGACCTACTGCAGCGGTTCAAAGAATGGTGGCGAAAATGACAGAAACATAGTAAACAGATAGTAGTCGGAGCTATATATTGGGTGTTATGGAAGAATCGCAATAAGTGGCAATACGAAGATTATAGCTTTAACGGTGGCCAGCTGATTGCAGAAGTTAGCAGACAAGTAAAGAAGGCGATGATCAGATGCTCTCATGCAGAGATTTTGGACTTTTGATAGTTTATTTTGCTAGTTCTCTTGTAATCCTCTTCCTTCTAGTTTATCAATAAAGGAGGTTGTCTGGAAAAAAGAAGTGTATATATATATATAGAGAGAGAGAGAGAGAAAGGAAGAGAGAGAGAGAGAGAGACTTATAGGAATCAAATGCCAACTTATCTCTTGCTCTCCATCTTAACAAGCTGAGTGCTTTCCACTGCCCTCAGCTGCTTCCAACACCAACCCTGGTCAACCCGAGGCCACCCTATGGTGCTGTCAAGTCCTTCAAAACCTCACCACTATGTTATCCTGCCTTGGCCACGGTCGACCTAATAATCTTTCCAACAGACCGCATTGTCAGCATCATCTTGCCATGACACATGCTTACATTTCTCTATCATGAACGGCCCGCAATGTTGGCCCATATGTCATGATCAATCTGATTTCGATAATTGACTTAAAACTCTGACTTTGATATGGCAAGCAAGAAGACTACAAAGACAACTACAGAACATCGTAGCCAAACTCATCAAGTAAACTTTTTTTTATTATGTATTTTTCATTTATTGAGTCTAGATTATTTTGTGAGTCGGATCACTGGCATTTAGAAGTTTATTCTCACAAAAACAAACATATCCTTTGTTCCAAGCCAAACCTACATCCAAACACTCATTCTGAACCAGATAAACCTTGGATTAATAGTAGCCGAATTCGGTCAGAGTTCACCCCGAACTCGGTCCCCTTGTATCACTCTAGGTCAGAAGGATTCCCAGTCTTTTGGATCTCCAATGTTCAAAAATTTGAATGTATACCCTTGTCGAGTTTTGCCAGAACTCTGGTTAAAAAACTACTATAAATAGAGAAGAATTTGATATTTTACTCATTCATCTCATTCTTCATCTTCTTTATTCATTCTAAGCCTTCCTATTCCAAAGGGCTTTTCAATCTTCACATTTCCAGGACAACTCCCATTATTCTAAGTGTCGGTGGTTTCTGATTAGGAGTATTCGAGTTGTACAAGCTTGGAGTATAAAAGCTTTTTTAGACATTGTTGAAGTTTGGTTCGTAGGTTTCGAATTAAAATACGATGTTGTAAGAAGTCGGCGTGTCCTTTGGAGTAACGCATGCGGTATAACTTCTATTTCAAATAATGGATTTAATCTCGAGCATGAGTACTTAAGACTGGACTAGTCCTCTCAGAGGGAAACTAGTATAAAATATCGGTGTTTATGTATTACTTTCTTCTCCATATTTACTTATTGCTTTATGTTACTGCATTTAAGTATATGTCTTTATCTGCCTTTACCTGTATTATTTTTAAGTTGGGGATATTTCATCCGCTATACTCTATTCACCCTCCCTCTAGAGATGTCATCGATCCCCAATTGGTATCAGAGCTAGGTTTCTCAAAATAGGACTAAAACTCCTTGAGAAATGGCATCATTATATACTAGCAATGGTGAAGGCCAATCTACAAAAAGGGCACCCCTATTTGATGGCACAAATTATACATATTGGAAAACACGCATGAGCTTTCATCTCAAGTCACTTGATTTCAATTTATGGTCAATTGTCATTGACGGTTATAAGAAACCACTACCTATCATCGCGATGGGAACCTAGTTGAAAAGCCATGTGAAAAATATACTGATCATGAAAAGAAACAAGCGAGTTTTGATGCAAAAGCTATCTATGCTTTATTTTATGCAGTAAACAGAACTGAGTTCAATAGAGTATCAACCCGTGCCACGTCTTACGAGGTTTGAAAACTTATTGAGGTAACTCATGAAAGAACGTCATAGGTGAAGGAATCCAAAATCTTACGACTTACACAAGAACATGAGGCATTCAAAATAAAGCCTAATGAGACTATCACTAACATGTTTACTCGAATTTTAGATATTGTTAATCCCGTATCTTCTCTTGGAAAAGAGTACAACAATCATAAAAAGATTTCGAAAGGTACTTCGTAGGCTGAGCAAGAACTAGAATCCCAAGACAATGACTATTATTGAAGGGAACGATCTCACTACAATGACTCTCGAGACGCTTATGGAAAAGCTTATGACACATGAGCTGGACATTGAGGAATTCGAAGAGCTAGCACCAAAGAAGAAGACTATCGTATTCAAGGTACATCATAAGATAGCTTCTGATGACGAAAGTAAGAACAATAGTTCAGACAATGAGCAAATGGCCATTATAACAAGAAACATCAGAAGATTCCTGAAGTATGAGAAGTCTAACAAGAGGAAGAAAGATTCCAGAGATAACGAGGAACCAATATGCTAGAGCTGTAAAAAGACATGTTACATCAAGAAAGACTGTCCTGTCATAAGAAAGTGAAGCATATACGATCAATCAAGCAAGAGAAGGACTTCAACAAAGAACTACGCCAATACCAGCATCTGGTTTGAAAGTGAGGTGAGTGATTCTGAAGAAGAAGAAGAAGAAGAAGAAGAAGAAGAAGAAGAAGAAGAAGAAGAAGAAGAAGAAGAAGAAGAAAGACCTCCCAACACAGCTAATCTATGCTTCATGGCTACTGATTCAAAGGTAACTATATATCCTTTATTTGAAAAATTTAATTTTAATGAATTATCTGATACCTTCAATGATCTACTAGAAGATCAAAAGAAGATAATGGATATGTATAAATGTGCTAAGAAAGAGATAAAAGCAGTTCAATCAGAGTTTTCTAAGCAATCTCAAATACTAGAGATAAAAACTCTTCTAGTAACATGGATGAGATTTCTTCTTGGAAATTGAGATTACCTGACACTCTTGAGGAGCTTAAGAAAGCAAATCAAGATAATATAAAACTCAAGGATCTCTATGAATTAGAGGAGAAGAAGAAGAAATACAGCATTGTTGATCGGAGGATAGATGCACTCACGACTAAGTACAATGAAGCCGGTGATGTGTCTAAAAAGTTTGAAATTGAGCTGGGTAAATAGGTTGTCAAGCCTGTAACTCAAGGGAACACGAATCACACAGCTAAACACAAACACAACACATCTAACACTACTAGAAATTCTAGAAGTCATGCATTCATGTATAAATTTTCTCACAAGAAGTCACACTCCTCTTAAAAATACACATACATAATCTTCAAACTCTACCTGGCACATAAACATATCCGCTACGTGTTACTATTGTGGTATAAGAGGACATGTATCACATCAGTGTAGGATTAAGAAGCTAGTAGAGATGAATATATATATGTTTGGGTTCCTAAAACTAACATATCCGAACCCTCAAGAAAGTGGGTACCAAAGGTTAATTACATCTTCAACTTGTGTTATAGGTGGACCTTCCTTCTCCTACTAGAAGCAAGTGGATTCAGAAGCAAGTGGATTCTCGCTAGTGGTTGCTCCAGACATATTACGAACGATAATTCTTTGTTTGCAACTTTATCGATGAAGAAAGAAGTCTATGTCTCATTTGGAAACAATTTAAAAGGACATATAATTGGTAATGGCGACATAGGTACTTCTCCCTCTCCTATTATTAAAGATGTATGTTTAGTAACAGAATTAAAACATAAACTATTGAGCATAAGTCAATTGACTTATAATGGTTATGGAATTAATTTTGTTAAGGATAAATGTTTTATTTATGATAAATCTTCAAGTGGATTCTCGCTAGTGGTTGCTCTAGACATATTACGGACGATAATACTTTGTTTGCAACTTTATCGATGAAGAAAGAAGTCTATGTCTCATTTGGAAATAATTTAAAATGACATATAATTGGTAATGGCGACATATGTACTTCTCCCTCTCCTATTATTAAAGATGTATGTTTAGTAACAGAATTAAAACATAAACTATTGAGCATAAGTCAATTGACTGATAATGGTTATGGAATTAATTTTGTTATAAGGATAAATGTTTTATTTATGATAAATCTTCTGGAATAATCTCTTTTGAGGGAATAAAAGAGGAAAAATATTTAGGTTTTATATATGCCAAAAAGTACTAAAAGTACATGAAAGTGTCTATATGCATCTCAAGATTAAAGCTGGATATGGCACATATGTCTTGGACATGCGAACATGGACACTATTGCAAGATTGTCCACAAAGAAATTGGTAAGAGGCTTACCTGAAATTACTTTCAAGAAAGATATAGTCTACGCCGAGTGTGAAAAGAACAAGGCATCAAGATCATCTCTCATGTCAATAAACGTTGTAAGTACCTCTAGACCACTTCAATTGTTACATATGGACTTATTTGGACCAAGTACAGTCGCCAGTCATGGCGGTATGCTATATGCTTTCTTAATAGTCGATGACTACTCACGATATACTTGGGTTTACTTTCTTGCAAATAAAAATGAGACATTTTCTAAATTTGTTTCTTTTTGTAAAAAGGTATAAAATGAGAAAGGATTCATGATTACTTGTACTCGAAGTGATCATGGAGGAGAATTTGATAACCAATACTTTAAAACTTTTTATGATTCAAATGGTTTTTCACATGAGTTCTCTTGCCCCAGAACTTCTCAATAGAATAGCATTGTAGAGAGGAAGAATAGAACTCTAGGCGATATGGCCAGAGTAATGTTTAACCAACATAATCTTCTAAGGTATTTTTGGAAAGAAGCGGTTTATACAGCAGGCCATGTGTTAAAGAGGGTTCTTATTAGACCGATCTCCAAAAAGACTCCCTATGAATTATGGTTTAATAGAACTCCTAATATCAACTACTTCAAAGTGTTTGGTTGCAGATGTTTTATCTTAAACACTAAAGACAATTAGGCAAATTTGACAAAAAAGCTGATGAAGTAATATTTCTCGGATATGCGACGAAGAGCAAGGGATATAGACTGTTCAATAAAAGATCACTTATTATTAAAGAATCAATAAACGTCACCTTCGATGAGCTGAACAGTCAACATGATAACGACAATGATAATGAAGATGATAGAACTCCCTCAAGCAAAACACCCGAAGATACACCAACCTCATATTTGGAAAGTATGCTGAAGCGATTACGATTTACCCCAAATCATCTAGAATAACTGGTAATAGGTGATGTATCTAAATGTTTAAGTACTCGTTCAAGCACTAGAGATATTATTGCTAATGTAGCTTTATTTTTAAGATAGAACCAAAGAATGTTGAAGAAGCTTTTGATGATGAATTTTGAATTTCTGTAATGCAAGAGGAACTTAACCAATTTGAATGGAATCAAGTTTGGAAACTTGTTTCCAGACCTAGTGATCACCCGGTCATTGGACTAAATGGTTTTTTCGAAATAAGTTAGATGAGAATGGTATGGTCACAAGCAACAAAGCACGTCTAGTAGCTCAATGATATAATCAAGAAGGCATTGACTATGATGAGACATATGCTTCGGTTGCTAGACTAGAATCCATTTCTATGCTTTGTGCTTTTGCAAGTTTTCATGGTTTTAAACTTTTTTAAATGGATGTCAAAAGTACTTTTCTAAATAGTTTTATAAAAGAAGTTTTCGTTAAACAACCTCCTGGTTTTGAAGATTTTAAAAGACCAGACCATGTATTCAAGTTTCGTAAGGCTCTTTACGGACTCAAACAAGCACCTCGTGCATAGTATGAGCGCCTTAGTTCCTTCTTACTTGAACACGGTTTTTCAAAAGGAAATGTTGATTCTACTCTTTTTTATAAAATCTACAGATAAGAATATTTTATTAGTGCAGATCTATATAGATGATATTATTTTTTGATCGACAAATGAAATGTATGTAATGAGTTTGCTAAGTGTATGCAGAGTGAATTTGAAATGAGCATGATGGAAGAACTGACTTCCTTTCTTGGATTACAAATTAAACAAAATTCACAAGAGATTTTTATCAATCAAGCCAAATATACAAAAGACCTGCTAAAAAAGTTTGATATGGACAATGTCAAACTAATTATAACACTACACCAAAATAGTCGATTGCCAATGGTTATTACCGTGACAAAAAAAAATTTACGGTAATAAGCGTGACGGATTGACCGTGACTAATTTTTGTCACGAAAATTGCCACGGTAATAACTGTTACGAAATAAGTTTTTGTCACGAAAATTGTCACGGTAATAACCATGACAAATTTTCTATTAGTAAAGGTAATAACCGTTACAAAAACTTTTTTTTTGGAAAAAAAACATAATTTGTCCCTCATATCTCCGGACTAGAACCACACTAGAACCTCGCTTGCACCTTCCGTATCACCAAGGTTCAAATATCTCATTTCCAACCAATAACAACTATAAGACCAAGTACCTTGACCATTCTCAACCAAACTATTTGAAAAATCACACGAAAAAAATTGCAAGCAAAACATTTTATGTCCAAAGCCCAAGCAATATGTTCAAATATATAAGCATTAATGAAAAACATCATGAACAAACTTTCTAAAAGAATAACAAATAATCTTAATGAATTTTTATTATATTACAGAACCAATAAATTACATTTCTACATGAGGAAATTATAAGTATTAAAATTTTCTACTCTACAATTGAATATACATTTCATTAGTTTCTTTTGAAGTAGTGGCTGGCTCTATTGACCTTGAACCTTGAAGAAGCTATGGATAACACTGGCACGAAAGCTTAACCTTTACTCGCTCTGTTTTCTTGAATGCTTTTGGAGCATCTTGACGTGAACGAGCTACGGAACTATCGATGGACTGTTGGAAGTTTCCACATCGATCGAGCTCTAACTCCACTGTAACATGAATGGAGAGTATTAAGTTAAATTACTTACTAATTCAAAGAACAGTGCTAAATGAAACTATAAAATGATTATAACACATGAATATTAAGGACCAACATTCCTGACAAACTACTCGAGTATGAATTTTTCTAAAAGAACAATGTATCAGAACATAAAAGGGTAATTTGAAAAACATGCTACCTCTATGCTTTCTTAAAGCATACCACCAAACAACTGCACATATAAGAACACATACAAACAAGTTACATTAATACAAATAAGTGCAATCAATAATTACAATAGTCCTGTTATTTGAATAAAAAAATTTGTACCAAATATTATAGTCCATATCCATACTAACTAGCTAGGAACACATTTGGGATATCATAACATGTAGTTGTACATGGTTTAATGTCATTGATCATAACAGCCAGTGTAGGCCAATTTTAATGGTCCTTGTATACAGACACCTGTATGTGTGTGTTCTGCTAAATAAATGATGAATTTTTCTAAAAGAACAACGTATCATAACATAAAAGGGTAATTTGAAAAACATGTTACCTCTATGCTTTCTTAAAGCATACCACCAAACAACTGCACATATAAGAACACATATAAACAAGTTACAATAATACAAATAAGTGCATATCAATAATTTACAATAGTCCTGTTATTTGAATATAAAAATTTTGTACCAAATATTATAGTCCATATCCATACTAACTAGCTAGGAACACATTTGGGATATCATAACATGTAGTTGTACATGGTTTAATGTCAATATTTATTTAATTCTGCCTAACAGCAGCTTTTAACACAATAATATTTAACCATGTACGCATTTATATATGTCAAGAAGAGGGTCCTTATGTATTTGACATTGGCATTGAATATTTAACCCGTATATAGTTACCCTAGCTAAAACAGAGGCAATCATTTTAAAGGCTAAGGAAAAATACAAGTATATAACTACAAGAGTGAAGCCTGAACCAAGAAGAAAAATGAAGAATTAGAATTAAAGCAAACACTATTTATAAGAGCAGGACCAAAAAATAGGTAAGGATACTACATTTGTAACCATTAATTATTGAACTAAATGAAACAGTAACCTCTATAAAATCTACTGCATTAGAAAAACTAATTAAGTAAATAGCGTTAACTTCACATTGACCAAACTACTTGTGTTGATTTTATAATACACCTGATAAGATATAACATTTTTTTCTTGCCTGAATGCAATCCTTGAAGAACAATTCCTTGTATTATGCCAATACCCCATTTGCCATCAAGAGGTTGTTCTACAGCTACTGAAACTGCAACCATATCCCCCTCCTTACCATGTGCACTGCAAGCCAAGACACCAGGAACAAAAACCTACATATCAAGCATGATAAAGGAAAGTAAACATGTATAGTATGCAACTATAAGTTCAAAATTGAAATCAGTAGAAAGATACAGAAGATGCAACAAATCTAGTTGATTAGTTCCACAAGAATATTCATATTTTGAAATGCCTCAAATAGAAAATGAAGAAAACAAAATGTAGGAAACACATGTACAATATAAATTGACGTACACAAAATAAATTTAACAGAGGAAAGTCACACACAAGTAGAATGTTATGGCTCATGCTCACGATATCATACAAACAATGCCAGCTTAACTCTGCATTGAACATGCGAGCATTAAAACAAAATGATCTAAGTGATCTGACATAATTTGAAGAAGAACATTCTCCAGTTCCTCTATGCATGTAGAAGAGACATGCTCAATCCCATGGTTACAGTCTTAGAAGTTAAATGCATACAACAATTGCATAGCTTATAAGAAGAAAAAGGATATGACATTTTCTAATGTTAGAGAGGATATAACCCTTGATTGAGCAAAAAAAGAAAAAAAATGATTCATATAGCAGATCCCAAAATTTTGGGATAGAGTCTTTTAGATTATACAAATAATAAAAGTGAAAGTTAGAGTACTAAAGAACAAAACTTTTCCTTGATGGAAAGAAAAGAAGGTGAGATATACCAAGTCAAAAATAAAACTTTAAAAATAGTCATAATGCATCAAAGATAGTAAAACAAAGGTGAAACTCAGGACTACAAGTCACAATGAGAAAAAACTGAACAAGCCTGCTAAGAAGCGTATAGATTTATATAGGAAAGACAAGCAAAACAGGAACATGTAGAAATAGGAATACAATAAGCATTAAGACACGCCTGTAGACAAAATTACTTAATTAACGCATTTATATCTTCATCAGATTCACCAGGCACACAAAAATTTAAGGCTTACACTACTCAACCATGCTTTTTGAAACACGCAGATGTGGTTGCAACAAATTAATAACAATGAGTAATAGGAAAGTAGGCTCTATACTGTTACCATTGTTCCTGAATAACAACAGTGCAATATAGAAGATCTAGGTATGAACAGACTAACAAGAAACTGGAAGATACATTAACTTTGAAATGCAACCATTGTAGCAGTTGCTGGTACACGTTGGTTATAGTCAGAATAAGAGAGCATCATTCATCTTTATATATGCCTTTGAACTTCAAACATTTTTTTAAAAACCTGTAAAAGCCAGTAACAAGCAAATCAGAAGGTGAGGAGACATGGTACTTTCTAAGACACCCAGCCAATTAGAATTGCATCTTACATTATTCCTGTACCTTCATCTTCTGGAGAACTTGGATCAGAAGTACACCACAAAGAAGCAAAAGGGTACGAAGAGGATGACATGCAGAACATGGTTGGAACCGTTCTGGATGATGCTCTTATTCATTCTTCTCATGTTGTTCTTTACCCCCGCCTGAGCTTTAACAAGTGTCATTTGCTGTTTAAGGTACAACAAAACTATATCAGGTACCAGAATGAGATAAACAATGATTGTCATAACAATATAATGAGAATATGAGATAGAAGGCTAGCAAATGTCTTACTCATGATCCTTATTTGTATTTCTTAAACAATGCCTAAATGCAGACAAACACTAGGTAGCCCTTTTGGGATCTGGTAATTAGATATGTAGGAATGAAGAGTTTTTCTTGTGGTAGACTGGCAGTACATGGTATCCATAAGCCATAGCTTCATTCAAAATACAAGAATCAAGTGCTTATGTATGATAGATAAGAAAGCTTACTATATCAACAATTGTCGACAAACTTGCAAAAAAGTGTATTAACTTAAAACTCATCAAGTTAACTGACAAGTATGCATACAATTATCATAAAATAGAATCCAACAAACCAATGACTTATATCATACAAAATTCATTTCAAGTAAAGAATTCAATTTAGCAATTCAAAAGTTCAAATTCTGAATTTGCAGTATAAGAAAATAATTACATTGACCCCAATAGTTATTTATCAACCAAAAGTTTCATCCATTTATCTCAGATACTGAACCCACATATTTTATTGCTTAAGATGATCATTAAAGGTTACATAATCTGGTTGTTTTTTTTTCTACTGAGCAATTCTTTTCAGGAGCAGATCTTTTCATGTGCTGAAGCCCCTGAGTCCACCAGCCAAGAATTGTCGTCGCAGGCGAGGTTAGTAATGACCTCATCACCTACGATGATCACATCGCCTCCATGCATCGAGGCCGTCGCTGTAGTGTTCTCTTCTTGCTTCCCCTTGACGCCCTTCTTCTCTCTCTTCCAAGCGAAACAATTCCGTTTGATATGGCCCTTCTTACCATAATGGTAACACTCTGAGTCCTCGTACCAACCTTTGGACTTCCCCCTGCTCTTGTCTCTGCCACCACCTGGACCCCTGCTTTTGTCCCTTCCGCGGCTCTCTGAAACAAGTGCCTCTGAGTGGTGGAATGTGGATGAAGTGTCCTGAGATCGTCTCCGCATCTCTTCATTCAACACCCCGCTCTTGGCAAACTCCAGACTGACCATGCCCTCTGGAGAAGAAGCGATCATAGATACTCGTACGGTCTCCCACGAGTCTGGCAAAGTACACAGCAGCCACAGTCCCTAAACTTCATCGTCGAACTTGACTCCCATAGAAGATAGCTGGTCAACCACGCCCTGGAACTCACTCAAGTGATCCAAAATAGACGCCCCATCCTTGTATCGCAGACCCATCATCGTTCGGATCAGGAATAACTTGTTTACCCCGGTCTTCTTCGCATACAAGGATTCCAGCTTATCCCACAACGTCTTTGCGTGCTCAATATTGGCAACGTGGTTGTACACGTTCTCGTCCACAAACTGCCGTATGTACCCACACACCTGTATGTGCTCGAATGTCCAGTCCTCCTCAAATTTATCACTGGGCTTCTCGGATGCAAATACGGATAGATGCAGCTTCTTGACAAATAGCAAATCTTTTATCTTGCTCCGCCAATAATGATAGTTTGTGCCATTAAGATTCACCATGCGCACCGGCTTCGCGTCCATCTCTTCTCTCTGGTTTCTCTGTCAACTACTGACACTCCTTCTGAATTCCAGAACCTGGCTCTGATACCACTCTGTTGGAAAAGAAGTGCGAAAACCTTTCCCCAAACCGGAGAGTACCTGCGAGAGGACCGAATAATACAACGCACGAACCCAAAAACAATCACACAAAATAATCCACGCAGACACAGAGAATTTTTGACGTGGAAAACCCTTGCGGGAAAAAACTACGGGACGATCGGAGTCCAACCCTGAGAAGCCTCCACTAATGGAATAGAAGAATTACACCCTCTACAAACTCCTCCCGATCCAAATTGGATCCCCACAACACTCAGAAATAAGAACAATGATTACAAGGCTACGAAGAGCGAGAACGACGAGTAGAGATTACCCAAACACGATCTCCTTCGAATAGCGACCTTCAATCCTCCGTCTTCTTCTCCGAAGTTGCAATGGCACTCTTGCCTCCTTCTCCTCTTTTCTTGTGTTACGTTGCGTTATGGCGTCATGAATTAGGGTTGGGAAATCCCAACTTAACTCCCCAATCCTGCAACCAACCTGGACCGTTGGATTAGATCCAATGGTGAAAACTCACCCGAAATCCCGCTTCAGCCCCCGACGACACAGAGTTCGGCCAGAACTCTGTGTCGGGCAAACAGTACTGGACGGCCAACTTCTGGAAGAGCCAGACCGAGTTCGGTCAGAACTCGGCCTGGGACCGAGTTCGGGCCGAACTCGGCAAACCCAGTCCAGAACCTCCCTTAGGAGCAGCAGCAGCAGTAGCAACTCCTAGTTGCCTACTTTCCGAGCTTCTTCGACACACGAATGGCGCTCGTCGCACTCCGGGGTCTTCTCCACATAGGTTGGGAAGCAAAATAGGGTGTCTTTCCAAAGTCATCCAAGTTCGAGAAAGCCGGCGTTGCTCGAGTTGATTCACTCGGATGTCTGCGGTCCTATGAAGGTAAAATCTCTTGGTGGTGCTTCTTACTTTGTAACCTTTATTGATGACTGTTCCAGGAAGGTTTGGGTCTATGCCTTAAAGACCAAGGATCAGGTGCTGCCTACTTTCAAGGAGTTTCAGGCCTCTGTTGAAAGGGAGACGGGCAAGAAGTTGTTGTGTGTTCGGTCCGACAATGGCGGCGAATACATAGGTCCCTTTGATACGTATTGCAGAGAGCAGGGGATACGACACCAGAAGACTCTGCCAAAGATACCTCAGCTCAATGGTGTAGCAGAGCGCATGAACAGGACACTAATGGAGAGGGTGCGGTGTTTGCTGTCAGAAGCAAACTTGCCAGGCAGTTATTAGGGTGAGGCTCTTCTCACAGCTGCTTATATTATTAATTTGTCTCCTAGTGCTCCTTTGCAGGATGATGTGCCTGACAAAGTATGGTACGGCAAAGAGCCGTCATACAATCACCTGCGGGCGTTTGGTTGTAAGGCCTTCGTGCATGTACCGAAGGACGAGAGGACCAAACTTGAGCCGAAGACGAGGCGATGCATCTTTGTCGGCTACGGTCGGGATGAGTTTGGCTATAGACTCTACGACCCAGTAGAAAAAAAGCTCTACAGAAGCAGGGACGTGGTGTTCGTCGAGGATCAGACCATGACCAACACTCAGGATTTCGAGACGCCTTCTGAGGCTGAGGAATTGCCTGAGTTAGAGTCATTTCGCTTCGAGCAGTTTTCAGACGACATCGCAGAGGATCCAGTTATGGGGGAGCCGGTACATGGAGTTGCTCCCAACCTTGATCATCAGCCTGCTGATGGTGGTCAGGGTGTCCCTCAGGAGGATGAGCATGCCGGAAAGGCAGTTCCTGAAGGGGCGGAGGCTGTTGGTATACAGCCAGCACCAGTGGCTCCACTGAGAAGGAGCGACAGAGATCGTCGACCATCTACGAGATACTCACCAGATGAGTATGTGCTATTGACTAACGGGGAAGAGCCCGAAAGTTTTACAGAGGCTATGAAAGACGAACACAGACAGGAGTGGATGGAGGCTATGCAGGAGGAGATGAGTTCCTTGCACACCAATTCCACTTATGATCTGGTACGGTTGCCAAAGGGCAAGAAGGCTTTGAAGAATCGATGGGTGTTTAGAGTGAAGCAGACGGATGATGCTACTCGCCCTCGATACAAAGCGAGGCTGGTATTCAAAGGCTACAGTCAGCGGAAAGGCGTAGATTATGATGAGATCTTTTCGCCTGTTGTCAAGCATTCGTCTATTCGGGTGGTGAGCAGCCAGTTTCGACTTGGAGGTCGAGCAGATGGATGTGAAGACGATATTCCTCCACGGTGATCTTGAGGAGGAGTTGTACATGGAGTAGCCAGAGGGATTCTGTGAGAAGGGCAAGTCACATTTGGTCTGCCGGTTGAGGAAGAGCTTGTATGGTCTGAAGCAGGCTCCGAGGCAGTGGTACAGGAAGTTCGAGTCGTTTATAGGGGAGCATGGTTATGCACGGACGACGTCGGACCATTGTGCATTTGTGAGGTATTTTACCGAGGATAATTTCATCATTTTGTTGCTCTATGTTGATGATATGCTATTAGTGGGTCGAAATGCCACTAGGATAGCGGAGTTGAAGCGCCAGCTGGGTGCGACCTTCTCTATGAAGGATTTGGGTGCAGGGAAGACTATTCTTGGGATGGAGATCAGTCGAGAGAGAGAGAGAGAGAGTCCAAGCTGCTATACTTGTTCCAAACGAAGTACATTCACCGGGTACTTCAGCGTTTCGGGATGGACGGGTCAAAGAAAGTAAGTTTCCCCCTCGCAGCTCACTTTAAGCTTACTGAGGAACAGTGTCCATCTACCGAGGACGAAAATGAAGATATGGAGCGGGTTCCATATGCCTCAGCTGTGGGAAGCCTTATGTATGCCATGGTGTGTACGAGGCCAGATATTGCTCATGCAGTTGGTACGGTTAGCAGGTATCTTTTAAATCTTGGAAGGGTACATTGGAGTGCGGTCAAGTGGATTCTACGATATCTTTAGGGCACTGCTGGTTGGAGACTTTCCTTTGGTTGTGACGAGCCGAATCTGGTTGGGTATACCGACACTGATATGGCTGGAGATGTAGACACGAGACGATCGACTTCAGGCTACGTGATGATGTTTGCGTGAGGAGCAGTGTTGTGGCAGTCGCGGTTGCAGAAGTGTGTTGCCTTGTCGACGACAGAGGCAGAGTACATTGCGGTGACAGAGGCTTGCAAGGAGCTGTTGTGGATGAAGAAGCTGTTGCAGAAAATGGGACTGAAGCAAGAGCAGTATACTTTGATTTACGACAGTCAGAGCGCTATCCACCTTGTGAAGAATCAGACGTTTCATAGCCGGTCCAAGCACATCGAGACTCGGTATCATTGGATACGGGATGTGGTTAAGAAGAAGGACGCGGAGCTTGAGAAGGTTCATACAGATGACAACGGAGCTGATATGTTCACGAAGATTCTACCAAGAGAAAAGTTTGAGTACTGCAGGCAGATCGTCGGGATGACGACATCCTCCCCATAGTTGTGAAGGGGGAGATTTGTTGGAGTGGGTGGGGTTTCCAACCTATGTGGAGAAGACCCCGGAGTGCGACGAGCGCCATTCGTGTATCGAAGAAGCTCGAGAAGTAGGCAACTAGGAGTTGCTACTGCTGCTGCTGCTCCTAAGGGAGGTTCTGGACTGGGTCTGCCGAGTTCGGCCCGAACTCGGTCCCAGGCCGAGTTCTGGCCGAACTCGGTCTGGCTCTTCCAGAAGTTGGCCGTCCAGTGCTGTTTGTCCGACACAGAGTTCTGGCCGAACTCTGTGTCATCGGGGGCTGAAGCAGGATTTTGGGTGAGTTTTCACCATTGGATCTAATCCAACGGTCCAAGTTGGTTGCGGGATTGGGGAGTTAAGTTGGGATTTTTCGAACCCTAATTCATTACGCCATAACGCAACGTAACACAAGAAAAGAGGAAAAGGAGGCAAGAGTGCCATTGCAACTTCGGAGAAGAAGACGGAGGATTGAAGGTCGCTATTCGAAGGAGATTGTGTTCGGGTAATCTCTACTCGTCGTTCTCGCTCTTCGTAGCCTTGTAATCATTGTTCTTATTTCTGAGTGTTGTGAGGATCCGATTTGGATCGGAAGGAGTTTGTAGAGGGTGTAATTCTTCTATTCCATTAGTGGAGGCTTCTCAGGGTTGGACTCCGATCGTCCCGTAGTTTTTTCCCGCAAGGGTTTTCCACGTCAAAAATTCTCTGTGTCTGCGTGGATTATTTTGTGTGATTGTTTTTGGGTTCATGCATTGTATTGCTCGGTCCTCTCGCAGGTACTCTCCGGTTTGGGGAAAGGTTTCCGCGCTTCTTTCCCAACATTACAAACATACAATGATAGAGATTGTGACTAATATAATTTTAGGTACTTTTTGTGGTAAGTATCCAAAAGTTCCCAAGGAGTACTAGTACATGGTATGGTGACCCTTCCTAGACGGTGTAACTCGTGCTTCATAGCTCGCATATGACCAATCAACACAAGGAAAAAAATAACATGTAATCCATCTCGCACTAGTTAAACACCTACACCGCTCTAAGAACTTTGAATAAATCATGTTACGTGTCAAGCTACTTGTAAATATCTTAATACTAAAATGAATAGCTTCTTCATACAAAGTTTATCAATTAGAAAAGCACAAACATTCGCATCCTTACAAGGTGAAGACTTGTAAGTTTGTGGATGTACCCTCCAACAGGAGCACGGATATAGGACAACAATGAAAAAATGTACACTATTATTGTAACTATTATTGTGAGTATTATGCTTACCGTATTAAACAAAGTTTCATGAGAGTTCAATTCACCATTCATCAATAACTAACCATTACAAGCGATTAAGCAGGGGCATTCCAAAAGTTGACGTCATGTACATGTCTCTTTGTGGTGGAAACGTATCGAATTTCGGATTTATTCGATACAATATGGACACTCGAGCATACACTACGACATAAGAAAGTTGGTATTATAGTACATTGTATTCGTGTCCACACAACATAGATTATATGCCCGTCACCCAATTCAAAAAAGACAATTATAATATATAATACTATATTGGGAATCATTTGAAGCCAGATTACCCTTCTAATAGGCGAAACCTTAAAATTTAGTGGTCGACATTAAACATAGGTTTGCGTGTCTTTAAGAACCTAAAACATTCTCATCTTCGGTTCCAAATTAAAAGAAAAAATAATAATGCTAAAAAATCATGGACAAAATATGCGCAGCTCGAAATCCCCTAAAAAAATAGAAAACTCCAATTAGAAATCTAGCTTGAAATCAAAATATATGGATCGGAGGGGGAAAAAGAGCTTTCACCCAGGGTCCATCGTCACAGCTCTTCCAAGAACCGCCACCGCCACTCACGCCGGAGTCATACCAGAGTCAGAACTCTCCCAACGACTCCTAAAACCCATAGCTCCAAGATCCGACGCCGAACTCCATATTCTCTCTCATCCTCTATCTATGAGTGTTGTTTATGATTAGAGAGGGAGAGAGGATTTTAGAAAGACCTAGGGAGATGAGAAGAGGGAAAGGAAATTTGGTTGAGGGAAATTGAGAAAAAAAATGAAAATTTATGAGAGAGTGAAAGAAAAAATATTTTAGTAACATTTAGTTTACTATTATCACGGTAATTACCGTCACAAACTTGTAACGTTATTAACCATTACAAATTGAAAAAAATAAAGTGTTACTAATTGCCTATTTTGGTGTAGTGCAATCGGAACTCCTATAGCAACGTCTACAAAGCTTGATATGGATAAAAGTGGTAAACCAACTGAAGTGCGTAAGTACAGAGGTATGATTGGTAGTTTACTTTATTTAACTGCTAGTCGTCCCAACATTATGTTTTCAGTATGCTTATGTGCTAGATATCAGGCTTGTCCTAAGGAATCACATATGAGCACCGTTAAGCGTATTCTACGATACGTTAAAGGTACTTTTACAACCGGTCTATCCAAAAACTAATTCGTTTAACCTAATAGGTTATTCAGATGCAGATTTTGTTGGATGCAAGGTTGATCGTAAAAGTACCAGTAGCATATGTCATTTTTAGGAAAATTCTTAGTCTCCTGATTTTCTAAAAAATAAAATTTTGTTGCATTATCAACAACCGAGGTTGAATATATAGCCGTAAGAGGTTGTTGTGCTCATATTTTGTGGATAAAAGAAACCTTGAAAGACTATCAGTTGTCTTACAACCACATCCCCATTTACTGCGATAATACTAGCTCGATAAATCTTACAAAGAATCCCATTTTTCACTCATGCAATAAACATATAAAAATTGGACATCATTTTCTTAGAGACCACGACCACATTTTACAAGGTAAAATTTGTTTAGAGTATGTCGACACAGAACGTCAATTAGCTGACATATTCACTAAACCCTTAGCTGAAGATCGTTTTAACTTTATACGAAGAGAATTGGGAAGTTTGGACGGTGAAGTTTTATAGTTATATATTAATTGACCTGAATATATAAAATTATAGAAGTATTTTGGTTATAAGTCGAAAGGGCCCTTCTGACAAAAAGATGTAAAATTCTAAGCGACATGGTGCCAAGTGTCTTCGAACTACCACTAGCTGGGATCTGGCCCCTACAACTAATCCAAAATATTTGATACATTTTGTGTATTTTGGTTAATTAATATGAATTATTTGTCTTCAACACAAATATTCATATACTTGGTATTAGTGTTAAAACCTGTATCAAACTGTCCATAGTCTGTTCAGATTACCATGTGACAAAACTCGGACCGAGCTCTAGGCGAACTTGCCAAACTCGGTCAAAGGAAAATCCAAACAGAAGCCGGGCAATCGGGTTCCCTCTTTAAAAACCCAACAAAACCATAATCTTCTCCATCCCAAACAGCAGCGACCAACCAAAACCCTAACCCTAGCCACCCTAAAACACCATCTTCCTAGGTCTACAAACTTAGATTTGGAGCTATCTCGGGGTTCTCTTTCATCTCTTTACTCAATTTTGGTATATCTATACTCTCTTCTTCACTTCAAATTTTCAATGACTCCCAAAATTCCTCGTGAGTCCAAATAGAAGAGAAAGGTTGGAGAAGTTTCCTCCTTTAAAATTCAAGAGGAAGGTTCTTTCTCTCTTTTTAGTCCCACAAAGCTGAACGATGACTATTTTGATGAGTTTATTTTTGTCTCCCTTGAAGCATCCAACAAGTGGTTCTCCGACTTTATCGAACAGACAATTTGTCCGGAGACCCGAATCAACTTCACGTTATTTCCTGATAACTTATCTGTTTTTGAATACTTTACTTTGAAGATTTAGTTCAATCTAGTTATTCTATCTATTGGAATGTTATTCAAATATTTTATTGCAATCTCATGGTCGCAAGCGGCACAGTTAAATCTAAAGTCGGTGGGATAGACATTGAATTTGACACCGATGATCTGGCTCTTATGCTTCATATTCCCAATGAAGGGGAAGCACTAGTAGATATCACCAAAGTCAAATTTTCTCCCCACATGACTTTTGATTCATTTCGTGACTCGTTGTGTGAACCCAATCTACGTCCCAAAGGTCGCCTTCGACCAAAGTTTATGAACGACTATTTTTATGACTTACATCGGATGGTATTTTCTACTATTCTTTCCAAACAAACCTCCACCGATGAGATCACCTATTTGGAGCTTTCTTCTATTTATCATCTCTACTTTCAAGTTCCGTTTAGTCTTATCGCTGTCATGGAACGGTGTCGCAAGAAAATGCAAAACCTTCTATACGCGATGTATCTTCCGTACATCTTTGAGTATTTTAATATCGTCTTGGATGACTATTCTCGAGATGCACTGTCTGCTTATCTTCATGCACATCGTCGAGTCACTCCTACTCTAGCAGTACAGGCTCCACCGCCTTATGTTTTTGACCCATCAGTTTGTTTCCATCCTTTACATCCTCCTACAGGTGTCACTCTCGAGTCCTACATGACTTGATGATGGATCGGTTTCGATCTATGGACTTTCGTACCATACTCCAGTTTTAGGCCATGACTAACACTATGAGGGACTTCAGTTACAACTTTGCTCACAACCCTAGCGGTCCCATTCCCATGGTTCGTGACCCCTCAGTGCTCGGTTATCAGATTGATGATTTGGAGGCTCAGTGCTATTTCGACCCTACTGCTGCTCGCTATGATCTACATCGCACTGCTGAGTCCGAGAACCCTTCTCGGGATGCTGATGCTGATGATGATGAGGATGATGACTGAGGATGACGTCTAGTAATACAGAATCACTATTATGTTCTAGTTGCTTTTTCTTTTTCATGTATAAGTGATATGCTTCTTTAAAGCATTTTCTCTTTCAGTGTGACAGTTTAGTATTTAGGTTGACAAGTATTAGTTGCTTTTATGAAACAGTTATGCACTCTATGTTTTAGTTTCTTATTTTAGCACTCTATATATGCATTTCTAGTTCTCCTTTATGCTTTTCTAGTTTATGCACTACTTGTTTTCATCTATGCATTTTTGTCATTTTGATTATGTGACAAATGGGAAAGAAATTCAATGATACTTAATTCTATGACTACTTATGAATACCTATTGCTCTGAATTTTTTTTTGGTTTGAATTATGTCTTACTAGATGTCAAGTGTTCTGAAGATAGGACTTGGTCATTTATTGCGAGGGAGAAAATCGATAGGCAAGCTAATGTATCGTTAAGCATGCTACTTTGGTACCGTACCAACCTACTTCCGAACAAGCTGAACAGTTTCTTAAGTATCAATCGCAGTTTAGTAAAATTATCAAAATGGAGGAGATTGTTGGCCCATGTGTCATGATCTACCTGATTTCGATAATTGACTTAAAACTCGGACATTGATATGGCAAGCAAGAAGACTACAAAGACAACTACAGAAGATCGCAGCCGAACTCGTCAAGTGAACTTTTTCTATTTTATTCTATATTTTTCATTTATTAAGTCTAAATTATTTTGTGAGTCGGATCACTGGCATTTAAAATCTTATTCACACAAAAACAAACCTATCCTTTGTTCCAACCCAAACCTACATCCAAAAACTCATTCTGAACCAGATAAACCCTGAATTACTAGTAGCCGAACTCGGTCAAAGTTTGCCCCGAACTCGGTCACCTCGTTTCACTCATAGTCAGAAGGATTTCCTAGTCTTTTGGATCTCCAACGTTAAAAAATTTGAACGTTTACCCTAGCCGAGTTTTGCATGAACTCTGGTTCAAAACTACTATAAATAGAGAAGAATTTGACATTTTACTCACTCATCTCATTCTTCATCTTCTCTACTCATTCTAAGCCTTCTTATTCCAAAGAGCTTTTCAATCTTCACATTTCCAAGACAACTCCCATTATTCTAAGTGTCGATGGTTTTCGATTGGTAGTATTCAAGTTGTGAAAGCTTGGAGTATAAAAGCTTTTTCAGACAGTGTTGAAGTTTGTTCATGGACTTCGGATTAAACCACGACATTGTTAGCTGGCGTGTCCTTCAGAGTAAAGCACGCGGTGTAACCTCTATTTTAAATAGTAGATTTAACATCGAGTAGAAGTACTCGAGACTGGACAAGTCCTTTCAGAGAAAAACAAGTATAAAATCTCGGTGTCTACGTATTATTTTCTTCTCCCTATTTACTTACTTCTTTACGTTACTACATTTAAGTATATTTTTTTATCTGCCTTTACCTGCAATATTTTTAAATTAGGAATATTTTTTCTGCTATACTATTCACCCTCTCTAGAGGTGCCATCGATCCCACATGCAACACCCCTCCAGCGATAGAAGCTGAGGTCGCAGCCACCGTCTGTTCATTGCGTTTGAGAGTAACTACTGTACGAGCCATGAAACCTAGTTCTGTAGCCGCTGGACTCGTCGTGACTCGTCCGCATCTCGAGCTCTACTTTGACGCATCGTGAGAGCAACCTAGGTCACCGTTGCCATCACACGACGCCAAGTGACTAACCTCACCGAATTGATGCAGTCAGTCACACCCTGCCATAATCGTGTGACACTACCTCCATCGAGCGAGTTACACAAAGCTGACCTCCACCCTTTCGGTCAGTACAACCACATAAGAGCGCCACAACAGAAAAACTCCACTCCGTTAGTCGTACAACCCATGGTTGTCAAACCGAGTCCAACTTTCCTACTATATGTCGAATGGACTCCTCCATGCCGTCGGGAACCGATACATGCTGACCAAGGCCACTAAACCTGATATCACAAACGCGGGCACGGTTTTCTTCGCCTTTTCGGCACCCTGTCTGCAATCCATATCTAGTCTTCGACTGCCCCGCTCGTCCTCTGACTTCTTTGCCGGACCCAGCCTCATGCACACAGGGGCGAATCCAGAAATTGAAGCTCGGGTGGACTAAAATAGATTAGGGTGGACTAGCCCATATAAAAAAATTAAAAATAAAAAATTATAAAGAAAAAAGAATGAAATTTCTTTTTTGGGGTGGGCTGGAGCGCACCCCAGTCAGCCTTTGGATCCGCCCCTGCATGCACACAGACAACCAATCAAACCTATATGCAGCCGCTCGACTCTGTCATACGATTGTGAGATGCGATCATCACCAAATCGAGCCTCCAACCAAGCTTCCTTCCATAGAGAAGAAGGTTCTGCTAGTCTTCCCTATAAGAAGAAGAAGAGACGAAGTCATCCATTTTTGTTTCCATGTCTCAGTTGTCTTATTATAGTAATTTTACATAAACCTCCTTTCATTTTTGAATTTAAATATTAGCTAAGCAAAAGAGAAGCTTTGGTTCTCTTTAGTTAAAGAACATGACTCCACCCAGAAGTTATAATAGGTAATTAATTATCCATTCAGACCCCCAACTATATGTTAATTGAATCTGATCCTAATTTAATACTATAGCAATATGTAAAAATTGAGTTTAAAACTAGCTTAATACTGTAGCAAAATAAATATGTATACAAGAAAAATAATTTAAGGATACTGACTAGATAATTGAGGAACAAGTGAATATTAATATTATTTAGGATTCTTGTATAGTTAGGCTCTGTGATTACTTTATATGCTTGGACAAAGACAATGGTAGTCGCGACATCAGTGCAATATGGAACAAAATTCCAGGCAAGTATACCTTGCCAATTGTATTATATTTATGCATGTTTACTTCCATTTGTTTTTGTTCATGACTATTTTTATTCCGATATGTCTGTCTTGTACATGCAATATGATCTTTCTTTGCTTATTTCTATATGAGCTACTTATCTGTTTTTCTTGTCACGTACTTGATCTATGCTACATTATACTTGTCTAGAACTCTCATATTCTTGTACACTCGACTTGACTAGATTTCGCTACTTGGACTTGACTTGACATGAGATTGACTTGACTTGTTTTCTCACTACCAAAATAAGTCAAATCAGTGACGAAATTAGCGACGTTGAAGGAAGACGTCGCCAACATTTTTCATATTAGCGACGTCCTAAAAAAGACGTCGCCAAACGACACTATTTGCGACGTCCAGCGACGTCTACCGACCAGCTTTAATTTCATAAAAAATAACGTCACAGAATAGTTGGTAAACGTCGCTATTGTTTTAACAGTAGCGACGTTTAGCGACGTTTCTATTTGTCGTCGCTAAGTTTTTTAATATAGGGCATCGGGTTTCCTTTTCCCTCCACTCAATCGAGCCCCAAATTTTTGAGCCCCAAATTCTCGAGCCCCAAATTTTCGAACTCCCTCCCCGATCTCCAGCCCCCCTCCGCCTACAGCCCGACGCCGTGACCCCCCTTCCCCTCCGCAGGCGCTCCTTCCCCTCCCCTCCGCCTACAGCCCGGCGCCGTGACCCCCCTTCCCCTCCGCAGGCGCTCCTTCCCCTCCCCTCCGCCTACAGCCCGGCGCCGTGACCCCCCTTCCCCTCCGCAGGTGCTCCTTTCCCTCCCCTCCGCCTCTGCCTTCGCCTCTGGTTCTCCTCCCCTCCGGTGACCCCCCTTCCGATCAACCCCTTCGGTCTCGGTAAACCCTAACCCCCACTCTTGTAGTATAGTTGTATTAAGTGACAATGATTGAGAAGTTCGGTTCCATTTGAATTAAGTGACAGTGAATGAAGAGGGGAAGGGGGCTGTTTGGCTCTGATTATTCCTTCTCTTCTTCTAAAAATTATTACTGTTTTAAATTAATGTGGTCTATCTTCCTGTATACACCACTGTTTTGAGTGTCTTGAGTAAGTAGAGGGTGCCATGTTGTGAGTGTGGTTCTCAGTGAATGAACTGTCATTTATAGTGTACATGTGTCAAATGAGTGAATTTGTGAGTTATTCTAGTGAAAGTGAACTGTCACTTGACAGTGCATATGTGTTAAGTGTCTTGAGTGTCATGTATTGAGAGTATTTTGGTGTGCCTATAGGCCATTCGTGAATGTATCTGAGTAGTGTTAATGTGTGTACAAGAGATGTGGGTTAAGGGCAATGAGTGTGTGCATACATAGTCGATTTAGGGATGTATCAGTGAGCTACATAGATGTTAGGGTGGTGTCATAGGAGAGTTAGTTCCTGTCAATAGAGGCTTGTGTGTGTGACTCAAGAGTGAAGGGCATGAGTGAGATATGTGTCAGTGAGAAGTGATCGTCTGAGATATCCTATGTTAGTGTCCTTATCATGTCTGTGTGTGTCCTAAGTGGCAGGTTATAGTGAGAGGGATGTGAGGGTGAATAGTGAGTATATGTGTCTCACTATATATATATATATATATATATATATATATATATATATATATATATATATATATATATAAGGGTATATGAGATAGGGAGAGGGAAATCTGTCCTGGTGACAGCAGGAAGTTATTGTGTGTATGTGTCTGTGTGAGTGAGTGTTGGATATTGGTAGAGAGTGTGGGCTTATGGGTTCATAGTGATGCCCTTTGTTTCTTACTGTTTTGTTTATTTAGCTTGTGCAGTCAGTTGGATTTGATATGTAATTTCGACTAGATATCACAGCCTATAACCCCCTAAGTGCATAGTAGCTCAATCCTGCTATAGGTTTCAGCCGAGCCTAGTAGATGCATGTCCTGCATCCTCACTTGAGTCACAACCTGTACCCTCTCTGTTTTGCTTACATTACTGATACCCTCGTATATCAGAGATGCATATCCTACCCTTAGCTTAGACATTAGTCAATTCTTTACCTATGTTTCAGTTCAGTTATGTAACTAATGGATAGGCTAATGAACAATCCCTTTCTGAGTTTGGCCATTGCTAGTATCAGATGTTATGGTGACACTTGGTATCGGTGGTTAGATGTTGTTCAGTCCTAACTTGCTTTAGTAGTGTTTTGGCTCTATCCCAACTTTATTATGTTTCAATCCATTTTATATTAGGCACCCTAGATGGTAGCAGTCGACTGATACCCTAAAAACTTCAGTATCAGAGCCTTGAATGTTGGCATCAGATGGATTAACTTCACATTGTCCTTCATTCCCTGTACTATCAGACTAGATGTGGTTCTGTCCCTATGTTGATTGTATGCTTTCTAGTTATCATTTATTAAGCATTAAATTAGAAACATACAAATAACCCTTCATATATTTGGTCTCATTCGGAAAGTGTAGACCGCATGAACTGACAAACGAGAATTTCGGGATCAAAATTATAACAAGTAAAGTTGTGTTTTGGATATGTTCTATTCTTGTTAAGCTCTTTGTGCACAAAACAAGATATAATGAATGCAGAACATCTCTCGAGTTTACGACTCTTGTATGCTCTATACTTGAGTTACGAACTCGTTATTTGTTCTGTATTCTCTATTTATAGCTTACTTTATGAACAAAGAGCTTGCAAGAGTTCTTTTCCAAAGCACAACTTGACTTGTTCCAGCTTTGAGACCCTCATTTTCGTGCGTCATCAGTTCATGTCAGTCTTCACTTTCTCCAGTAACTTCCTCCAATTAACTCTATCCCTCGGTTGAGCTACTATTTCAAAGCTTTGACACTTGCATATCATTCACTACCTTGATGTATCTATCTTACAGAATTATGGAGCTGAATTACTATCTGCGGAATCGTACGTGGATGTACAACTGTCATCCTGATGACATGTGCGGTGTGCGGGATGAATTCATAGAGGCTGTACACCAGTTCCTGCAGTTTGCCAAGGCGTACCCTCAGTACATGGACGGTACCAAAATTAAGTGTCCGTGTATGAGATGTCGCAACTTGAAATATCATCCAGAAGTGGATGTCACGTATCATTTATACTCGAAGGGTTTCACGTCGAATTACTATCAGTGGAGCGAGCACGGAGAACTTGTGTCTTTAGCATCGGAGTACGAGCCTTATGTGGATGTCCACAACAACGCTCCTTACAACGATGGGTTGGTGAACATGCTTTTCAACGCGGCCGGACCTAGTTTCGATCCGGATGATCATGATGCACCTGAGGAGGCACCGAATCCCGATGCTGCACAGTTCATGGAGTTGCTGGAGAATGCAAGGACTCCATTATATCCTGGTTGTGAGGATCATTCACCGTTGGAGGTGGTTACAAGATTGTTGAACATCAAGTCTGATTTTAACATGTTGCAAGATTGCTACAACCGTCTTATGAAGTTGCTTATAAAAATATTGCCTGAGGGTGCGAAGTTGCCTAAAGACTTCTACCGGTCTAAGAGGATGGTTAGATCGCTCTGGATGGGCTACGAAAAAATTGATGCCTGTCGCAACGGGTGCATATTGTACTACAAAGACGACAAGGATGAAGACGCCTGTAGATTTTGTGGTGTCGATCGCTACAAGGCATGTGGTAGAGGAAAGTCTGTCGGTGCCAGGAAGCCTACTTCTTCGATGCACTACTTGCCGTTGACGTCGCGGTTGCAGCGGTTGTTTATGGTGAAGGAAACTGCAGAAAACATGAGTTGGCATAAGCGGGGACATACCGAAGGAGTGTTGGATCATCCTTCTGATGGAGAAGCATGGAAGCACTTTGATCGAGAGTATCCAGATTTTGCTTCTGATCCGCGTAATATCAGATTGGGTCTCTACTCCGACGGTTTTACCCCATTCGGACTTTCGGGATCCCAGTATTCGTGTTGGTCTGTGATCGTCACCCCGTACAATCTACCGCCTTGGATGTGTATGAAGACTCCGTATATGTTTCTCACCATTATTATCCCAGGTCCGAATAATCCGAAAAGGAACATCGATATATATTTACAGCCATTGATTGATGAGTTGAATCAGCTATGGGAAGTAGGTTCCAACACGTACGATGTATCTAGAAAACAAAATTTCCGGATGCGGGCAGCACTTATGTGGACCATCAACGACTTTCCGGCCTATGGAATGTTATCTGGATGGAGCACGCATGGTCGTCTTTCATGTCCGTATTGCATGGACAGCACTAAGGCTTTTCGTTTGAAACACGGAGGCAAACCTTGCTTCTTCGATTATCATCGACAATTCCTGCCGAAGGATCATCCGTACCGGAGGAACAGGAATACTTTTCGTGCTGGCGTTGTGGAGAAGGATAATCCCCCGTCAAGGTGGCCCGGATACACGATATGGAAAGAGGTAAAAGATTTACCAAGAGCTATTGAGCAGCCTGCTACGGACTACAAGTGTGACGGATTTGGTCGCACTCATAACTGGACGAAGAGGAGTATATTCTGGGATCTTCCATATTAGAGCACAAATCTGATTAGACATAACCTTGATGTCATGCATATCGAGAAGAATGTGTTTGACAACATAATTAATACTGTAATGGATGTAAAGGGGAAGACGAAAGACAATCCAAAGGCTAGATTGGACTTGGAAGAAATATGTAGACGTCCTGCATTGCATTTGATAGAGGACGGGAATGGGAAGTTGAAGCAGCCGGTCACGACCCGGTCCTAATTTATTGGGTCGAATCGGATCATGCCCATCCTGCACCGTTGTTGAGACGGCGGCAGTAAGCTGTATCACACATACAGGTAATCAACAACACAAATTCTATTTGCCACAACTTTAATATTTCGATAATAAAATTTGTCCAACAAAAATTACAACTAATAAAATAAATGGTCTTTTTTTAATAACAACTGGAAAATAGTAAATGACAACAACTAAAAAGTAGACTTGTCATCTCCAAGTCCAGCCTCATCTGGTAGCACAACTGGATACAACTCAGGATCATAATAGCTACTAATCAGTAGCTCTGCATCATCAATAGGACCTAAAAATATAGTCTGCAGTCAGGAGGGAGCAAAGTACAATTCATGTTATTTTAACAATTGAAATAATAATGGAATTACGCATTTTTAAACAATTTGAAGTAAATAATTTTCCAATAGCTAAAACAGCGTGATATGAATAGGCAAGAAATATGACCGGATTGGGTTTTACAGTTGTATCCTATTGATACGATATGGCTTATCCCCGTGTGTGTGAGGGGTAAGCTAACACAGTCATTATACTATTTTGGATGTGGTCATACTCATTACACTATTCCCCCAGTACCCAACAGTTAAACAGTCAATGCTCTCAGAGAGAGTTCCGTGTTGCCTTGTGGTTTAAATTTGCAATAAAACTATTACTAAATAATTGTAAACTACCACAAACTGTAGTTGCCTTGGTTTGACTGGAATGAGGGTAATGACTCTGAGATGAATTTCAGATTTGTCCACGAAATCCTACAATCGAGAAGTCGGTCTTAAATTCCAAAATTGCCATACTAGATGTGCTAGTTTCAATCTCTAATTTGTCCTAGTAAATTTTTAATTCTTTATTTAAACTAACACAAACACAAATCGATTATCTAATGCGTTACATTCAATTATGAGGGAAAGATCATTTATATTTAATTAAAGGAAAAACTTTGTATTTATCGGTTTATTGGCAAAACTTGGTATTTTATAATTTATATAATAAAACTATATTTTTCTTTAAATGAGAAGAACATGAATTTCTAAAATGTTATAATTATTTATCATTCCTAAATTTTACGTTTCCGAACCAAAATCAGAAAAAAATACAAATACATTACTAGCTATTACAAAACTTGCAGAAAATAAATGGGCTTATGCCCTTTACAGACCATTTTACATGAATTAAAATAAGAAGGAAAATATTAGTTAGTCCCTAAAAATTCTACAAATTTAATTACAAAATAAAACTAATAAATGAGTCTCAGATATTGGTCCAATCATCATATAGGCTAATGCCTCAACGTCCGGGCGAAACCGGTTTCGTTTGCACTTAGCCAGGGCCCATTGACCAATACGGTCGTCGCCCGATAATCAAAAACCAAGTTAATAAATCTTTTGCAAAAGCCGGTTTTGGGAATTATAGATTTTATAGAAAATCTCCTTTTAAATATTTTCTAAAAATTCGGACAACATTCCCTCTGTTTTCGGGATAACCTAAAACTGGGAAAATGACAAACCAAACACCGATAATTGTCCCAAACCAGGGAACGCAAATTCCAACCAAAATAATATTAAACCCGAAATTGAAACCGCAACACGTTTCCGAAAAATTCGAAAATCGAACTAAACTCGGAAATCCCGAAAATCCACATAACCAAAAAAACCAACAGCAGGATTAATTACTCAAAAACCAATAATCCAACCACATCATGAATACACAACCCAGAATTACTTCCGAAATAAACTTCGGAAAAACTGAAACCGCAATCTTCTAAACCGAATCCCGTAACGGGATCAGGGACCATATCATCATCGACACACGGGAGGGACGAACTACTATGATTATCAGAAATTACCCAATATCCGTTGGTCGGGGAGCCGCGGGATAACTCGGGAACGGAAACGGAAACGCTGGACAGCAGGATCAGGGTTGGGAACTCGGATCGGACAGCAAGTCGGACATGGGGAGAAGCTGGCCGAAACAACGTTCAGATCGGACTCGGGGTTGCTGCGGCGGACAGCGCACGGGTCGGGATCGGCGCCGGGGAGCGGGCCGTCAGCGAAGGGTCGGGCGACACCGCTGGGCGGTTGGCCTAGATCGGGGACCGCCGTGCTCGACTGGCCTGGACGGCTGCGGGGGTCGCCGAGGGGGCGCGGTCGGAGCTCTGGCTAGGGCTCGGAATTTGGGGAAAATAGGGAGAAGAAGAGGGTGATAGGGTTGGTGAAGGGAAGGGGGATTATATAGGAGTGAGGGGATGGGGGTTACCGAAAAATAAGGGGGCACGGCGGTTCGGGAGGCCAAGGGTCGGCGGCGGCGGCGGCCGTCCATGCTGGGAGAGGAAGGAACGCTCGGCCGTTGGGTCAGAAAAGTAAAGGAAATTTTTCTTTTCCTTAAGTAACAATGAAAGAGAAAGAGAAAGAATGAGTTAAAGGAATGACTCTTGATATTATAACAAATATTAAACTCCTTTCTTTATGAAATTTTAATAAATATTATATCAAATAATATTTTAGATTTTGAAAACCAAAATTTTGCTTTGATTCTAACTTGGGTTCGGAAACAGGTCCAGGACTCGGGAACGGGTTCGAGATAGGGCCTGACAAACAAAAGTCCAGAAATTTATATTCTTGAAAAATAATAATTTTAATCTAACACAATATTAATTAATTAATTTAGAAAATTACGGGTTTTGACAAAATTTCCAGAATATTAATTTTTCTAAAAATGCATTTTCCTAAATTAACAACTAATAATGATTTAGTAATTAGATAATTATTCAAATAATTATCTAAAAGTTACGGGTTTCACAACCTTCCCTCCTTAAGAAATTTCGTCCTCGAAATTAAAGGATAGGGTTAGGAATTACCTCAGGTCTCAAACAAGTACGGGTATTGCTCCCGCATCTCATCTTCTCGCTCCCAGGTAGACTCTCCTGGGGAATCGTGCCTCCACATAACTCTAACTATGGGAGTCACCGAAGTCCTGGTCCTCTTTTCGCCTTTGTCCAAAATCGCCACAGGCTTCTCTGGTACTGTAAGGCTCGGTCCAATCTCCAGCCCTGAATGGTCCAAGATGTGACTCGGATCCGGGATGTATCGTCTGAGCTGCGAAACGTGAAAAACGACAATTACTTGGGTCACGACCCGGTCCCAATTTCTTGGGTCGAATCGGATCATGCCTAGCCTGCACCGTTGTTGAGACGGCGGTAGTAAGCTGTATCACTCATGCAGGTAATCAACAACACAAATTCTATTTGCCACAACTTTAATATTTCGATAATAAAATTTGTCCAACAAAAATTACAACTGATAAAATAAATAGTCTTTTTTTAATAACAACTGGAAAATAGTAAATGACAACAACTAAAAAGTAGACTCGTCATCTCCAAGTCCAGCCTCATCTGGTAGCACAACTGGGTACAACTCAGGATCATAATAGCTACTAATCAGTAGCTCTGCATCATCAATAGGACCTAAAAAAATATAGTCTCCAGTCAGGAGAGAGAAAAGTACAATTCATGATATTTTAACAATTGAAATAATAATGAAATTATGTATTTTTAAACAATTTGAAGTAAATGGTTTTCCAACAGTTAAAACAGTGTGATGTGAATAGGCAATGAATATGACCGGATTGGGTTGTACAGTTGTATCCTATTGATACGATATGGCTTATCCCCGTGTGTGTGAGGGGTAAGCTAACACAGTCATTATACTATTTTGGATGTGGTCATACTCATTACACTATTCCCCCAGTACCCAACAGTTAAACAGTCAATGCTCTCAGAGAAAGTTCCGTGTTGCCTCGTGGTTTAAATTTGCAATAAAACTATTACTAAACAATTGTAAACTACCACAAACTGTACTTGCCTTGGTTTGACTGGAATAAGGGTAATGACTCCGAGATGAATTTCATATTTGTCCTCGAAATCCTACAATCGAGAAGTCGGTCTTAAAGTCCCAAATTGCCATACTAGATGTGCTAGTTTCAATCTCTAATTTGTCGTAGTAAATTTTTAATCCTTTATTTAAACTAACACAAACACAAATCGATTATCTAATGCGTTACATTCAATTATGAGGGAAAGATCATTTATATTTAATTAAAGGAAAAACTTTGTATTTATCGATTTATTGGCAAAACTTGGTATTTTATAATTTATATAATAAAACTACATTTTTCTTTAAATGAGAAGAACATGAATTTCTAAAATGTTATAATTATTTATCATTTCTAAATTTTACGTTTCCGAACCAAAATCAGAAAAAAATACAAATACATTACTAGCTATTACAAAACTTGTAGAAAATAAATGGGCTTATGCCCTTTACAGACCATTTTACATGAATTAAAATAAGAAGGAAAATATTAGTTAGTACCTAAAAATTCTACAAATTTAATTACAAAATAAAACTAATAAATGAGTCTCAGATATTGGTCCAATCATCATATAGGCTAATGCCTCAATGTCCGGGCGAAACCGATTTTGTTTGCACTTAGCCAGGGCCCATTGACCAATACGGTCGTCGCCCGATAATCAAAAACCAAGTTAATAAATATTTTGCAAAAGCCGGTTTTGGGAATTATAGATTTTATAGAAAATCTCCTTTTAAAATATTTTCTAAAAATTCGGACAGCATTCCCTCTGTTTTCGGGATAACCCAAAACTGGGAAAATGCCAAACCAAACACCGATAATTGTCCCAAACCAGGGAACGCAAATTCCAACCAAAATAATATTAAACCCGAAATTGAAACCGCAACACGTTTCCGAAAAATTCGGAAATTGAACTAAACTCGGAAATCCCGAAAATCCACATAACCAAAAAAACCAATAGCAGGATTAATTACTCAAAAACCAATAATCCAACCACAGCATGAATACACAACCCAGAATTACTTCCGAAATGAACTTCGGAAAAATTGAAACAATAATCTTCTAAACCGAATCCCGTAACGGGATCAGGGACCATATCATCATCGACACACGGGAGGGACGAACTACTATGATTATCAGAAATTACCCAATATCCGTTGGTCGGGGAGCCGCGGGATAACTCGAAAACGGAAACAGAAACGCTGGACAGCAGGATCAGTGTTGGGAACTCAGATCGGACAGTAAGTCGGGCACGAGGAGACACTGACCGAAACAGCGTTCAGATCGGACTCGGGGTTGCTGCGGCAGACAGCGCACGGGTCGGGATCGGCGCACGGGTCGCGATCGGAGCCGGGGAGCAGGCCGTCAGCAAAGGGTCGGGCAACACCGCTGGACGGTTGGCCTGGATCGGGGACCGCCGTGCTCGGCTGGCCTGGGCGGCTGCGGGGGTCGCCGAGGGGGCGCGGTCGGAGCTCTGGCTAGGGCTCAAAATTTGGGGAAAAATAGGAAGAAGAAGAGGGTGATGGGGTTGGTGAAGGGAAGGGGGATTATATAGGAGTGAGGGGATGGGGGTTACCGAAAAATAAAGGGGCACGACGGTTCGGGAGGCCAAGGGTCGGCGGCGGCGGCGGTCGTCCATGCTGGGAGAGGAAGGGACCGCTCGGCCGTTGGGTCAGAAAAGTAAAGGAAATTTTCCTTTTCCTTAAGTAACAATGAAAGAGAAAGAGAAAGAATGAGTTAAAGGAATGACTATTGATATTATAACAAATATTAAACTCCTTTCTTTATGAAATTTTAATAAATATTATATCAAATAATATTTTAGATTTTGAAAACCAAAATTTTGCTTTGATTCTAACTTGGGTTCGGAAATAGGTCCAGGACTCGGGAACGGGTTCGGGATACGGCCAGACAAACAAAAGTCCTGAAATTTATATTCTTGAAAAATAATAATTTTAATCTAACACAATAGTAATTGATTAATTTAGAAAATTACGGGTTTTGACAAAATTTCCAGAATATTAATTTTTCTAAAAATGCATTTTCCTAAATTAACAACTAATAATGATTTAGTAATTAGCTAATTATTCAAATAATTATCTAAAAGTTACGGGTTTCACAACCTTCCCTCCTTAAGAAATTTCGTCCTCGAAATTAAAGGATAGGGTTAGGAATTATCTCAGGTCTCAAACAAGTACGGGTATTGCTCCCGCATCTCATCTTCTCGCTCCAGGTAGACTCTCCTAGGGAATCGTGCCTCCACATAACTCTAACTATGGGAGTCACCAAAGTCCTGGTCCTCTTCTCGCCTCTGTCCATAATCGCCATAGGCTTCTCTGGTACTGTAAGGCTCGGTCCAATCTCTAGCTCTGAATGGTCGAAGATGTGACTCGGATCCGGAATGTATCGTCTGAGCTGCAAAACGTGGAAAACGTTGTGCACGCCCTCAAGATTAGCTGGTAGAGCTAACCGATACGCTACCTCACCAATTCGGCTCAAAACTTCAAATGGTCCGATATATCTGGGACTCAGCTTCCCAGCTCTGCCAAATCTGATAGTTCCTCTGGTAGGAGAAATCTTCACAAAGACACTATCTCCTTCTTCAAACTCTAGTGGTCGACGACTGCTATCTGTCCAATGCTTCTGCCTGTCTTGGGCAATCCTGAGTTTGTCTCTAATCATCGACACCTTCTCTGCTATATCAGTTACCATTTTTGGCCCCAGCAGTACTTTTTCTCCTACGTTGTCCCATGCAAGTGGAGTGCGGCAACGACGTCCATAAAGAGCTTCAAATGGTGTCATACCAATGCTAGCTTGGTAACTGTTGTTGTAAGAGAACTCTACCAAGTGCAAATGGTCTTTCCAAGACCCTCCAAATTCCAAGACGCAAGATCTTAGCATATCTTCTAACGTCTGGATGGTCCTCTCAGATTGTCCGTCAGTTTGGGGATGATTGGCTGTGCTGAACTTCAGTTTTGTTCCCAAGCTGTCATGCAAACTCTTCCAAAAGTGAGAGATAAATCTAGTATCTCGGTCAGATACAATACTTACCGGTACTCCATGAATCCGGTAGATGTGTCGCATGTACAGTGCCGCCAACTTCTTAGTGGATAAACCAACCTTGAAGGAGATAAAGTGAGCTGACTTAGTCAGTCGGTCCACAATAACCCAAATGGTGTCCTTCCCTCCTTGTGATCGAGGCAATCCTGACACAAAGTCCATTGTTATATGCTCCCACTTCCACTCCGGAATATCCAGCGGCTGTAGAAGTCCTGCGGGTATCTGTCTGCTAGCCTTCACTTGTTGATAAATCAAGCATCTAGCCACAAATCTGGATACATCTTTCTTCATTCCATACCACCGAACGATGGTACGCATATCCGATACATCTTATTAGCTCCGGGATGTATGAAATACTGCGACTGGTGCGCTTCTTGCATTAGCTCATTCCTCAGTTTGCTAAATGGTACACACAGCCTCGTACCGTTCTTCAATGCTCCGTCACTTGCGATAGAGAATCCTTCAAGTGTTCCTGCCAGCACTTCATCTCTGAGTTTACAAAGCGTCTCGTCTTGGAATTGTGTCTCCTTGACTTTGTCCATCAGACTCGAACGTAATTGCAACTGCATCATGGTTGAGTCAGCTCCAGGTACAATAGCTTCTAGCCCCAGTTCCTTCATCTTTTCCTCAGGCAGTACAATTTCTAGACCAAGCTTCTCTATGTCCTCCAACAAGTGCCCCCTCCTTAGTTAAGAACATCGCCACTGGGTATCGACTAAGTGCATCTGCAACCACATTAGCCTTACCCAGATGGTACTGCAAGTCGATGTCAAAATCCTTCATCAGTTCCAGCCATCTTCTTTGTCTCATGTTCAGCTCCTTCTGAGTGAAAACATACTTCAGACTTTTGTGGTCTGTATATATTTCCACTCTTTCTCCATATAGATAATGCTTCCATAGCTTCAATGCAAAGATGACTGCAGCAAGCTCCAGGTCATGTGTGGGATAATTCTTCTCATGAGTCCGTAATTGCCTAGATGCGTAAGCAATCACTTTCCCATGTTGTTGAAGAACGCAACCCAGTCCTTTTCCAAAGGCATCGCTGTAGATTGAGAAACCGCTGGTACCTGCGGGTAGCGCAAGTATCGGTGTTGTTGTAAGCCTCTTCTTCAGTTCCTCAAACGATGCCTGACAAGCTTCTGTCCAGATGAACTCTTCATTCTTCCGAGTGAGCTTCGTCATGGGTTCAGCAATCTTGGCAAAATCCTTCACAAACTTCCGGTAGTAGCCAGCCAAGCCTAAGAAACTTCTGATTTTAGCAACTGAGCTTGGGGTAGACCACTTCTCAATAGCAGCTATCTTCTTAGGGTCCACCGAAATTCCTTCTCCTGTGACAACATGGCCAAGAAAATCCACCTTGTCTAGACCATTAATGTATGTGTTTGATTATGTATATATATATATATCTACATAATATAATATAAAAATAAACAATATGAGTCATGGTCTGCAGCCCATTAATATATGTGTTTGAGTAGACCCGAAGAACAATATAGTATACAAAACTAGGCTAAATAGAGGAATGCTAGTAATGGGTAAAATATGAAATTATGATAAAATACCTGAATCGAGTATAGCAATACCTCCATGATCAGTGGACTATCTTTGCATAAGAAACTACTTGAAAAGATCACCAGGTCCTCAGGGGACATAGCAAGATACAAAAAACATGTCAAAGTAATAGTACATAAAGAATATAAATACTAAAAGGTAACTACCATATCCATATAAGTGAAATGCACGTGAGAATACTTCCCTGATATCATTCTTCAATTACTGAGGCTCACAAGCACCTCAACACTCACACCTAAGGCAAAGTGTCATGGTACCTTGCACAAACGTGTCAAGATAAGACCAAAGCTCGGGTACAGAGACAGTGGCAGACGAGTCAGGTAACCAAGTTTCGGATATAGAGACAAGGTCAAACGTGTCAAGGTAGCCTGATATGACGGTAATGTTCTCCCCACCCCATGATCTAGATCTATCCAGTAATGTTAAGTCAAGTCGATCTCAAGTACAAGCAATAAATCCGCTAGCCTATTATGAAGTTTGTAGCCACGAATATCTCATGTAGATTCTGTAGCATGATCGTGTTAGTGTCCTATATTCTATCGTGTCAATAAAATCCGAATAAAATATATCATCATGCCTAATATTTATACCCTATATCTATATACTGACATTGACACCCGAATACCATTAGGACGCTAAGTATCAACCAATCCTACGTACACAGTGTTTAAAACAAGATAATAAATAAATAATAAAAGAAAGTAAAAAAATATTATAACTTTGGCAAGTTACATTTACCTGGAGGTTGTGTAATGATTAGACAATGTTCCGCAGACGAACTTGTCAAACCCAATGAAGGCAGTAACGGTCAAACTTCCAGAACATCTCCGGATGCTGAAATGGACATCACCATCAGTCCCAGAATAAAAGAAATAGCTAAGAGAGGCTACCAATAAGTATAATTCTAACGCAGGGAACGATAATTTTGAGTCAAAATGGTGTCTACTGTTAGACCCGCTTTGCACCGAAAAACATGACAAGATAAATGTTGTCCAAATTTCACAAATTATATATCAATTTTGGCCAGAACGATGCTACGACACCAATGGTACTGTCAAATTTGGAATTCGATGTCCCGGGTTCAAAATTGAAATTTTACATGTTGGAAATTATGAATTTGTCATTACGCGCACCCGGTATAGGGGCACAAGTAGTAAACAACGTCCAGCCTACGCCGCAGCATCGGTGGTAAAACGCTGTCTAGGTCACTAACTATCAATCTCACATAATGATATAATGTACCTGTCATAGATCTCAACTCCAAATGGAGGACAAGTACAAATGATAACGCTGAATACCCAATCACAATCTAAAGCACAATATGATATCAAACAAGTCTAATAAACTACAAAGACTAAAACATCAACAACTTCCAAATACAATAACAATATCCAAATATCTAATATAATAAGAAGTCTCCATTATATGTACATGCCAAGAATTCTAACAATGAATCTATCACAAAGCTATAATAGTAACTAAGCCCCTCGGTAATCACTCCTAAGTATCAAGACCCATGGTTTCTATCCCCTCATCGGCTCCGTAGAATATGGGACACAAGTCCCCTAAACAGTCATCTAAAAAATATATCCAGTCGGGATGGAATGAGTACACCTCTTCTAGAAATTCTAATTAAATAACAAAGACTATAAAACAGTTATAGTAAGTAATACTTGATGAGCAGGAAAAAAATGAGTTAGGGAATGAAATAGAACAACAGCTAACTAAAGTACAAAGAAAGTGAATATGGTGAACCAGAAAAGCATAGCAATAAAGACTGTAAATAAAGATAACTAAACTAGAACAGGTGTGATGTGAGTCTAGCAAGTATAATGTGAATCCAACAAGAAAGCAGTAAACTAGTGTGTTTTGAAATACTGCTTTCGACATGTAAAGGACTAGGGGTAAATACGGCACATCGTACACTTGACAAGTGTGCGACGACTATCTTTTCAGATTATACCAGTAGGGGTGATTCTAGCATGTTTAGGAATGTTTACATGTATACTCGAGTATTTCTTCGTCCCGACTAGTACAAATGAATCAATATTCCGATACGTAAATCAAGTACAAGTCCAGCCAGAAAGTAAGTAATTCTAGTAGCTGATTTCAGAAATGGAGGCCAGACAAGAAGATGCATCTGTCATAAGTAAATGAATCCAGAAATACTAATTCATGTCGTGTCAGAGAATCAGGTAGTACTATACTAAAAACTGAATCATAATAATTATCATATAATAAAAACTATCAGAGAATATACTCGCATGTCGTCCTGAATAGTAAATGTGGATCGAGATCCAAACTGATGTTAGACAAACCTATAAATGAGATATACAGAGTTACTAGGTATTCTAGAGTAAACAATATATTTAAATGCATTAACTACATGCTTCTAGGCCATTGAAGTCAAATTGGGTCAACGCTAGTCAAACTAGTCAAACTGGCCATTTCTAAGTTGTATAAGTCTGTTTCTAGGATATTGTGTCGATACACTAAGTTTCTAGGCTATACTAGTTATCCTAGGATACTATGGTAGCCTATTGCCTAGATAACTTGGGTAATTCCATTACCTATCTAGTTTACCTAATATTCCTTTATATAGGAATATTTTAATATCCTAACCTCAAACTCAATTACCTATACCTTAGGCCACCCTAACCCATTACCTATTAGATTATCCTAGGTATTACCTATTATCAGTAATTAGGATACTAAAATAACCACTTTTTCTATTCTCACTACAACATAACATGGCCCCTACTCTTAGGGTATTACGGCTACTGCCACTCAAGATCAAGCCTACCCTTCAATCAAGTAGCTACTGCTACTGCCTTGCTTCTAAATACCCTTCACTTCATCCTCACTAACAAGGCTGCATGAATGATCTAAAGTCCCCCTTTATAACAGTCCCTTTCTGTGGATTGATACACATTCCCATATACTGATACATGTCCCCCCTTCATTGCTGCCATATCCCTTGCCTTTTATCTTCCCCTACTTCTCTAACACTGCTGCAAAGGACCCCTATTGGCCCTTCCTTGAACTGCTACTGCTATTGGGCTAACCCGAGCCATACCCTTATACAACTAATACCTATATGCTATTGCAATGAGGCAAAGTAGCTACTGCTACATGCTAGTGATAGTTGCTATTGTAATTGCCCTGCTTCTAATGGCAATTGCTGTTGCCTCATGCCTTCCTAACTCGACCCTTATTGTGGTACTATTGGCCTATGCTGCTAAAGCTCAAAAGTCTAAGTCCCTTAGCATTGGCTACTAACTCAAGCCATCCTACCTATACTGCTGTGCCCTTATGGCTAATGGCCCGAGCCTATCCTTTCCCCTTAGACATTCAGTTAACTGATAACATATGGCCCCTTCCTTACTTATATAACTGATACACATTAAGCCATATACTGATACACATTAAGCCACATATTCCCTATGACTGATACACATATGAATATATGGAGACACCCACATTAATCTAAATCAGTCCCAAAACAGTTCACATCTCCCCAAACCATACAAAACACATAATACCCACCTATAATCACTAAATAGACATACAAATGATAATCTATAACAATATACATCTAGATATAATGTCAAATCTGAATTTAGAGCATTGGGTGTTGTTTTGGTCATGTTGTCAAACACTTGGCGTGCGTATCGGAACACGTTGTGATACGTCCATGATACGCACTCCAAATGGATCCAAACTTGACCCAAAGTATACCCATATATTCTAAATCATAATTATGACCTAACAAACCTATTCACAAACCCTAGAAATGTCATTCTCGAATTTTTCCCAAATTGGGCCAAAATACAAAGGGGAAGCCTCCAAATGGATAAAGAAGAGTCAAAACTCCTCACATGGGTATTTCTAATGCATGGGGGTTCCTATTTGATGCCTCTATATTATGTAATACAAATTAAATGGTTTAGATTGCATTTTACCTATTGGGAGATGGATTCCCAATGAAATGGCTCCAAGATCCAAAAGCTCCCAAGCTCCATGTGCTCCAACCTCCCATGCTTGGCTTCTATTGTCTTCTACTCTCCATGGGGAAGAGAATGGAACAAATTTTGGGCTATTTTGGATAGGTTTTAGGGAAATTTGGGGGAAGGTTTCTAATGAAAGGAGGAAGAAGAAGTTGTTCTTCTTATAACAAATGTGGCCAGCCATAATAGGTTATAACTCTAGTTGCCAACCTCTAGTAAAACTTTCATCAGATATCTAGTCATATCTGTATTCGTATTCATTGTACTAATACCAAAACAAAACAAAATCCATCTGAATTAAATAAAAATTAAAAAAATTGTAGTCAAAATTTAGGGTGTTTACATAAGCAAAGTTTTCTCTAACGGAGCTTATCAACTATCCGGAATGGACGGACGAATCGCTATGATGCCTATCAACGACAAATTTTTGAAGAAATACCATGTTTGAAAGTGTGTACTATGTTGTACATACCCCAAATCTTCGAGTTATTACCTTTTACTTATCACAGATAATAAATACTCAAGAATCTCCAGTGGCGGCTACCCAGGTTTTATAATACATCCTCAACAGATTAACCCATAAAATATCTACTACATCATTGCAAACATCATCTTTTGAAGCCCAACTGTTTTAAAAAAAGATATCCTATTCTTGGGTCCTAATTGGCCCAAGGATAATCAATAGATGTACGAATTCAGGTTCATATTACCTCTGAATTCTATTTTTCATATCAAAATGACTTATCACTGATAAATGTTGTTTCAAAAGATAAATATTACAATAAATAAGCAAACAGAAAAGTTCTTTATTTTCTCCATAAAAAAGAGTAAAGGACTACACTTGCAAAAGCAAAACTACATCTTATAACATAAAAGGGAGATCAAACCATTGAAGACAAAATGCTTCAATTCATCTGAATGAGGGTGATGCTGGGGCAGGTACCACTCCCTCATCCATCGTACATACGAAAGATTCAGCTGATCGAGGTCTTCCACAGGGGCTGGCTGATTAGAGCTTCCTATACCACTACCTTCCTGTGTTGGGTCTTCCTTATCAGCAACTTTGACTTTTGGAATTATCTCCTCCTTGACAATCACTTCAATTTTAGGAGTTATTTCCTCCTTAATGGTCATCGATTCCTTTTTTATAGGAGGAGATAGTACTTCCTCTTTGATAATGACCTCAGCTTTTAGTGTCACCATAGATGCTGCAAAAGGCAAAAAGAAACAGGAGTTAGGTTCATGAAAGATTATTCTAAAAATGTCAAGTAATTTTAGCTCTACACAGAGTTTTTAGTCTCTAAATTGCGCATGCAGCGTGACGGTTCTAAACTACGCATGCAGCAGGATAGTTCTTATTTGCGCACGCTAATTTGCGCACTCTAATTTGTGCAAGTGTTATGGCAGTTCTTAATTGGTGCATGTGGTTGACCAGTTCTTGCTTGGCGCATGACAGTATGTTATTTGACAAGATTTTGATACAAATTGCGTAGCGCACTTTGAATGAACAAAGAGTGCACGATATGATTCGGCCGACACTCTTGACAGAGGTCATGCATTGTAGAAATCATACAGCGCCGATCGACGCTCTGAAAGAGGCAATCGATGCTGGCTCTGATCTGCGCTATCGTTGGATAGCGTTGGCCGTGCTTAGTTCATCTTTCCCGACCGATCTTTCACCTTCGAGAGCGAGGTCGGCCTTCTTGAATTTCATCGATGGTGGCATGAGCTGTGGCAACCTCAATAGCGAAGTGCATGACGAAGCTTCAGTGACGCTCTTGCTCTTCCCTGCGGTGGATCTCTTTGGTGTCATTGCCGACGGAGAGAAAAATCTTCGAAGGAAAAGAGGAAGACGAAGAGAGTTTGAGAGAAATGAAGAATTTTTGTGAAGAACTCTCTCTCTAACTCACGGGCTATTTATAGCCTAAAAGTTGGTGCGTAACAGTCGCGCCAATCGTACACAAAATACTGGTTGATTAAGATTTTGTCATGCGCCAATCACGCGAGACAGCTTCTTATTCAAAGTATTTCAAATTATAAATTTTTTGAAATTTAAAAACTTTGAAGGGGGTCTTATAAAAGCTCAAAATGTATTAAACATTTCTATGAGCCATTCATAAATAGCGCCAAAACTTGATTCATCAGATAGCATAGAGATTTGATGGCGCACCATGTCAGATGGCGCTAAGCATCACATGGCGCCAGCTGCCACGTGGCCGTCTTTATGGAGAAACTAAATGGCTGTCATTATGACTGGCAGCACGTCAGCCGAGGAAAATCTTCTCAAATTTTGAGCGCACAACACTTGAGAAGCATGGTCAGACTCATCATTATGACCTTTGTTGTTTACTATACGCCATGCAGTGTTGGCACAAAGTAATCAACAATACCCATAGTCACAGATTTGGCGCTTGCTCACAGATGGCGCTCATCTACAGTATGTGCCATTCACCAGTTAGCGCCACTTGATCAAATCATCCAGAAGCAGTTAGATGACGTAGCTCACATGCCACTAATCTCGAAGAATATGTATGTGATACTGCCCACGACCAAGCGCATCTCGCTCACAGAATGCGACGTGTCTCAAGCAGTTAAACTAACCATTTGTGCCAATGGATGATGGCACGCCAATTGCTAGTGTGCGCCAATCAGGATAACTACTCAACAGTTATCTCTAAACTCTACAAATATAGTTCTAAATTATTTCATAAGGATCAGTAATAATCCTAATTTCCTGAACATATTGTTGCAGCACTCTCCAAAGGCTTTTTTTTCAACATTGCATTGTCAAAGGGATAAAATGATCATCTTCTGATCAGATTCCTATAGTTGTACTTCTCCAGAAATTAATTGTACTTTTTTCTTCTTAGTTTGTAATCAAACTTTTATTTTTGCAAACATGAGCTATATTTTATTTTTACACACATTTTTGGGGCCGATAGTGACTCAGATGAGCGCTACTTACTGTCCAGGGCCGATAGTGACTCGGATGAGTACTACTTACTGCCACTTCTTCTTTTATTTGTATTGCTGATCATAAATCCCTTGCGTGGAACGTTGACTCCAAAGTGCATTGTTTCACATAGAATGGTTAGGTGACCTTTATCTGTTTAAGCATATGTACTTTTCTGTTGATTTAAATGTCTGATCACGACCTGGAACGATAGTTTATCACGAATTATGGTGCCTTCTTCTGTCGTTGTTTGGTTATAAGGGTGGTGCACTAATTCAAGGATAAAATATTGGGCCATGTTATGATCCAGATTAATGTTGAGCTATTTATATTCAGTTTTATGGCATGTTCTTCATGTATCTTGTTACGTCCCTCTGAGGACCTGGTGATTTCTCTAAGTGTGTGCTTTTATGACTTTTTGCAGGTATTCTAGCAAAGGTCGTGATCTTCTCTATTTTCTTCGAAGCTAGCTCTTGGATCGTCCTTTGTGACTGTTGACAAATTCTTTCATTGTTTATATATTTTCTCTCGTTTAAATTAGTTGGTAGTGGATTTGTCTCCGCCCAACAACTTGTAAAGTAACAATTCAAAGTTTATTTATGATATCATTATTCTTTTATTTTGTGGATGAGATTAATTTTTATGGTTATATTATATTTTATAGCTTACGTATATTTATTATATGGCTGACATGTCTACGTACCTAGTTCTACATATTTTGGGACTGGAGCGTTACATTTAGTGTTGAGGTAAGGTTTTGTGATAGGTTGACGATCTGGTATTCCTAAGGATTTTTTCGACACGGGTCACGATTTGCTTTGGTGGAGGTGGAAAATGTAGTCCACAGTTCATCGGACCTTTCACCATCCTTGAGAGGGTCGGTACAGTGGCCTATCGACTAAACTTGTCGTCTACACTAGAGGGAGTTCATAATCGTAGTTGAGACGGTACGGGACGGATCCTAGTCACGTATTGGACAACTCCAAGATAGAGATGGGCCTGAGTCTCAGCTATCAGAGCAGCCAGTAGAGATTCTGGATCAGCGGGAGAAGGTGTTTCGGAACCAAGTTATTCCTTTGGTTCACGTCGCATGGAGGCATAACTCTCCGGGTGAGTTTACCTGGGAGAGGGAGGACGACATGCACGAGCGATACCCTTATCTCTTAGAGTCTTGAGGTATTCTTCTTCTTTTTTATTCTTGTGCTAGTTTCGTCTTTTAATTTCGTGGACAAAATTATTTAAGGAGAGTAGATTTGTCACTACAATAATCCAAGAAAAGATTATTTTTATCATTTTATATTACTGATATATTGTGTGTATTTATTTAATTAATTATAGCGATGTTATATGGCTTAGTGGGCTAGCCTATTTATTAGACCCTTGATTAGTGAACCCGATTAGAATTGTCATGACACTTGGACCAACATATTAGACTAGTCTCATTTAGACTCATTTAAGTCATTTCTTTATCCATTAGAGATTAGTCTAATCACTTCATTAGGAATAGAAGCTTCCCACTAATTAGAATAACCTCCATGACAACTTAGAGGAGCATATTGGACACTTTACATGTTCATGGAGAGGGAGATGTCATGGTCGGCCCTAATGTTATAGGGAGAGACCCTCTCTTTCTTTGTGCACACTTTCCAAAAAATGGGTGTTCTTCCCCAAATTATTCTATTCCTCCATAAATTTCTATCAAACCATTCCCAACCCTTTTCTACTCTTCATCCAAGGAGTTTAGAAGTGTAGAGAATAATTGTTGTATTGTTTTATTGATTGGGTACTCCACTGCTTATAGGAAGTCTAGCTCCTCTTCATACTACATTTTTCCAATGTGGGACTAAGTCCCTTATTAGTTCTCAACACTCTCCCTCAAGATGGGCGATAGATTTTAATCATTCCCATCTTGTTACATAGCTTTGACATAACTAATGAACTAAGACCCTTAGTCAGACAGTATGCCACTTATTCTTCTGAGCGAACATGATCAATCTTCAGTATCCCTTGTTCCAGCTTCTCTTTGATGAAGAATCGATCGATCTCGATGTGCTTCGTTCTATCGTGCTGAACTGGATTGTTAGCTATAATTATTGCAGCTTGACTATCGCTCAGAAGACGTAACGGTGCTCCCTTGTCCAGCTTCAACTCTGTCAGCAATGATAGCAACTCCGACACTCCTAAAGCCATTGCTATGTATTCTGCTTCAGCTGTAGACCGTGCTACCACTGACTGTTTCTTACTTCTCCATGAGACCAAGTTTCTTTCTACAAAGACACAATATCCCGTGGTAAACCTTCTATCGTCTATACAGCTCTCCCAGTCTGCGTCGCAGTATCCCTCAACTTCTATACATTCATTCTTCTTGAACCATAGCCCTCTCTCCGACGTCCCTTTCAGATATCTCAAGATCTGAAACACTGCATCCATATGAGATATCAGGGCGAGTGTGCCCCAGATAAATCAATCTTTCTACAAGTCATTGATATCTTTCACGATCAACTGGTTCTCCTGCTTCTGCTCCCAACTTGCACTTCTGGTCAATTGGAGTGACTGCTATTTTGCATCCCAGCATTCCTGTCTCCTTCAGCAGATCAAGTACGTATTTTCTCTGTGAGAGAATAATTTCTTGTTCGCCTTCACACACCTCGATACCTAGAAAGTACCTCATCGCTCCTAAATCCTTCACCTCAAACTCCTTCGCGAGTTTTGACTTCATCTTAGCGATCTCGACTTCATCATTACCTGTGATTACTATATCATCCACGTATACAGCAAGTATATTGATGTGGCCTCTTGCATGCTGAAGAAAGACTGTATGATCTGCATTTGCTTGATGGTATCCCATTCTTGTAACAGCTTTTCTGAATCTGTCAAACCAGGCTCGAGGAGATTGCTTGAGTCCATATAGCGACTTCTTTAGGTTGCACACTTTTCCATGTAATTTTCCTCCGTCTGATTCTGTAGCATAGCACCCTGGCAGGAGTTCCATGTATACTTTTTCTTGTAGGTCCCCATGGAGAAAGGCATTCTTCATATCTAACATGGATAACTTCCACCCATAGTTTGCTGTAATGGAGACCAGAGTTCTTACGGTGCTCATTTTTGCTACTGGAGCAAACGCCTCATCATAGTCGATGTCATATGATTGTGTGTATTCTTTTACAACCTACCTTGTCTTGTATCGTTCCACTTTTCCTTCTGACGTCTCCTTTACTGTGTACACCCATTTGCATCCCACAGTTTTCTTCCCTTTGGGTAATAGAACCAGCTCCCACGTCTTATTTTTCTCCAGTGCCCCAAGTTCTTCCATCATTGCAGCTTTTTACTTTGGATCTTTCTTTGCTTCCTGCCAATACTTGGGCAACGAAGTAGAGTCTAACGATGCAATGAAGGCTCGATAATTCGAAGAAATGGTAGAATAAGATAGGTAGTTGGCAATATCATGTTCATAATCATCAAAATGACTAGGAGTCTTACCCGCATTGATGCGAGAAGATCTCCTTAAGGGAGCAATAGATGGTGGAGAGATCATACCATCATAGTCAGAGAGATCCGCATCAGAATCAGATTGATTCAGTACGGGGGCAACATCTTCAAGAGTTGGACCAGGAGTAGACGAAGGACTTGGTACAGTAGGCATAGGACACGGTACAGGCACAGTACTGGACTTCTGCTGTCTCCTTCTGTAGACTTGGAGCTCCTTTTCCATTGTTTGCTGCTCCCCCTGTTTAACATATGTATCTTCTTTATCTTCTGTATCAGAGTCACTGCTTTCTTCCCCTTTCGTCCAGTTTTCCACGACCGGGCATGGGACCGATTCGACCACCACATATGGGCTTATCTTCTCCCCCTCACATCTAATACCCTCTGTGTTAGGTGTGTCACTAAACGTTGAACCGTCATCCGAACCATAATATGTTTGGTGTAGTATTCTATTAGTGGAGGCATAACTCTCCGGGTGAGTTCTCTGAATGTAACGTCCATGCTTACAAACATCTTCCGCTCAACTGGGCTCGAACATGCGTATCCCTTCTGAGTTGCGTGTACCCGACAAAGACACATCTAACCGCTCTAGGATCCAATTTTTCAACTCCTGGCCTATTATCTTGGACAAAACATACACACCCAAATACTTTCGGTGGAACAGTGTACGTGGTTGCACCAGTAGGCATCTCTAACGGTGTCTTCCAGTCCAATACCTGAGATGGCAATCGGTTGATGAGATAAGAGGCCGTTAATACCGCCTGCCACCATAAGTGTTTCGGGACATTCATAGCCAGCATCATCGACCGTGCGACCTCCAGCAGGTGTCTGTTCTTCCGTTCGGCCACACCATTTTGTGCTGGTGTATAGGCACATGAAGTTTGGTGTAGTATTCTATTAGTGGATAAATACTCTGCAACCTTCTTATTTGTATACTCCGTACTATTGTCAGACCGTAAGCACTTAATTTTAGTGCCATATCGTATTTCTATCCGGCGATAAAAGTCTCGAAACGTCTCAAAGACGTCACTTTTATTCTTCATAAGGTAGACCCATGTCACGCGAGTATAACAATCAATAAAAGTGACGAACCATCGAAACCGTTAATATCGGTTGTAGGACAAGGGCCCCATACGTCCGAATGTATTATATCAAATGCAGCTGAACTCTTACTTCCTGAACTCATATACGTGCTTTTGGTATTTTTACCCAACTCACATGCATTACAAAATAACTTCTCTTTATTAGCCCTTTGGTATAAGGATGGATACATTCGACTAATAATTTTAAAAGAAGAATTACCGACACGCTGGTGGTGGAGTAACAATTGATCTTCTATACTGCGCCGTGAATCTTCCGGTGGTGTGTCTGCTACCAGATATGCCAATGTTTTGTCCAGTCCAGTCCTGTCCAAGTACCACAACCCCTTATGCCATGTGCCAGTCCCTAGTCGTCGTCCTGTCCCCTTCTCCTGAAAAGTCACCGTAGGAATGTCAAAAAAATAGTACAGTTAAGATGAAGAATAATAACACTAATAGAAAGAAGATTAACAGGAAAAGACGGAGCATATAAGATATTGGTGAGAGTGAGAAAAGGGGTGCATGCGACAGTGCCTTTACCTATTACAGGGCTGGAGTTACCACCAGCAGTCTGAATGCTCTCCGTCGTCGGTAGGTGAGTATAGTCCCGGAACTCACCGCGGGACCCCGTGACATGGCGATATACCCCAGAGTCCATAATCCAACCTGGTTGGTGGACAGCAGCTGCAAGAGCATGCGCAGGAATACCTATGCTGGATTGGGCAAAGCAAGTGATGTGATCCTCCGAGGTAGATGACGCCCTATGACTGCCGTCCGAACCCAGCTTCATGCTGCGTAACCTCGCGAGGAACTCCTTCTCAAGAGGGGTTAACTCAGCCAGGTGATTTTCTCCCCCTTCCTCCGCCAGATTAGCTTTGTGTCCACCAGAACGATTTTTCCTTCTACCAACATAACCGCCTCTACCACCTCAACGTCCTCCACGACCTCGTCCACGATCACTCGACTGACTTTGTAGGGATTTTGGACAAAATCTGATGTAATACCCGGAGTCACTACAGTGTGGCAAACACCGACCACAGAGGGAGGCTGATTGAAGGCGGCAAGGGCGAACTTGTCAACAACAGCTTGCTCTCCCTGGAAATAGCCCTTGTTGGGCATCAACTTTAATCGAGCCTCTTCTTGTGCCATGGCAGCTATGGTTTCTTCTAAGGTGGGAAACATGGGCTGTGCTAGGAGTACATTCCTTCTATGCTCAAACACAGGGTTAAGATCCTTCAAGAACTACATCATCCGTTGTCGCGAAATATAATCCAAGAACTTTTAGAAATGTTTCGCAAATACTGGTTCGACTTGTGCATCTTCCATCCCAAGAGGATTATAGTGATCCAGATCAAACCAATACTTCTTTAACAGTGCTGCATACTCAGAGATGGTACGGTCGTCCTGAGCCACCCTATCAAGTTCATCCTGCAGTTGGAAGCCCGTATAGGATTGCCTGAGCCTGAGTACATATCCTTCACAGTCCGCCATTTATCAGCAGCAGCCTCCATCGCCTCTACATTGCCCGACACCTGGTCGGTCAAGGAGGCTGTCAACCATCCAGCCACAATATTGTTGACAATTTCCCAAATAGCAAACTCCTTTGAGGAGGGATCATCTGGCGCTTTGGTTTCGCCATTGACGTAGCCAACCAAGCTTCGTCCCTTCAGCATCCACATTGCCTGCCGTGACCATTTCAAATAGTTGGACGTTCCTTCCAACTTCGTCTTCAGCTTATCTATTTTCCCTATTTTGTAGGATGACAGATCCACATCAGTATGGATCACACGTGGGGTTGCCTCGGTTAATCTCTTTAATAAAATATCATCAACCAAGGCCTTCATCTCTTCTGCTGTCAGTTTACCACTGATCGAATCCATGTCATCTTCAACTGTGATTCGTCGTCGTCGTCGTCTTCGTCGGCTTCGTCGTCGTCGTCTTTATGTAAAGTCTTCAACATAGACCTTACAAATGTGTTGTTAACGTGGCCAACACCGGTGCGCACATGTAGATCCTATTTTTTTATATCGAGAATCAAAAAAACAAATAAAGCATTTTGTAATTCCGGAGGGCGTACTCTAGGAACAGATGGTACAAATAAAGTATTTGACGTCCATCCGTCTTCGAATAACCGCCCACATAATCTCGCTCTCAAATTAGGATTTTTTTTGTGGTTATGGCTCTGATACCATGTAGAGAATAATTGTTGTATTGTTTTATTGATTGGGTACTCCACTACTTATAGGGAGTCTAGCTCCTCTTCATACTATATTTTTCCAATGTGGGACTAAGTTCCTTATTAGTTCTCAACAAGAAGCTTTAGAGCCAAAGAACATTATGAGAGGAAGCTCTGGCTAGGAGCTTATGTCCAAACCGTATCTGAATCGTGTCCACCGGACTTTGCATTGGGAATCCATCTCCCAATAGGTATACATCTAATTTCTTCCTGTTTCTAGACTCTAATTGTACATTTTGACCATTAGGAACCCACCATGGACTAGGAGTACCTATATTAGGAAGAACTAGGCTCTAATGACCCTTTATGTAGAAGTTATATTAGATTTTTATGCCTTTTACGGGAAAATCCAAGAACGGTACACCAAGTATTTGTCATATGGTTAAATAGATCTAATTAGACTTGAATTGTTTGTGTATGGCTAGATACGTGTCCACAAATTTATACGAGTAGGCCGTATCATGATATTCTAGGATACAGAGTCATTTTGGGAGTTTTCTCCTCCGACACTTGTGAGACACATACCACATTCCATATGACACAATGCATTAGCTAGACACTATTCTAATTAGGCTCTAAATACTAATGTAGATATGCTCATGTGATTTGGTTAGATTCGGACAAGGTTTGGTATAGGTATCTTGGGCGTATCCCGAGAGTATCGTTGCGATACTAGCGTGGTGCACACCAAGTGTTTGATAAAGTGCTATGTGTATGTCATATGTGTTGTGGGTGTCATAGTATCTATATATGTGTATGTGTCATGTTAGTGGTGTCTTAGAATATCATATGGGTGTATTTGTGTGACACTTGGGGTAGTATATATAGATAGAAATGTGAGTGTGTGTATGTGTCTATATGACATGTGTGTGTGCCACATACCCATGTGTGACAGTGTGTGTGTGTAGATAGATGAATAGGTGTGTACGTAGAAGATAGGTGATTACCTATAGGCTTAAGGAATATGTGTGTACATAGACAATTAGGCATATAAGTGTATGGCAGTGGTGTAATGGTAGCAGCAGTAGCTACTAGGAGAGGGGCAGGACAGTGTGTGTGTGTGTGTGTATGTGTTTGTGTGTGTGTGCATATAGATAGTGTTGTGTGTAATAGAGGCGATAGGAGATGTGTGTGTGAAGTTGAAGGGGAGAGGTGTTAATCCCGGGGCTTGATCAAAGATGGTAAAACAGATGCAAGAGAGATCTACAATGATATAAAAACCAAATAGCCGAATTACAATATGAAGGAGGGTAATAGAGAAGAGAAGATCTCTCGTTCTTCCTTGCAAACGTGTTGCAATTGGGACAGAACGAGTTACAATAATCTAGAGAAAGATTAAATGAAGAACAATTGCTGGGGTGTCAAAACACCATTGCTCAAAGCAAGATTCACCCCACACGATCTGCTTCCAGGAACCAGCAAGTTTGAAGAACTTGTGGAACGCTCGAAGTCACCTCTGTTCTGACTCCTCGGATGGACTTGCAATGGCGGCAGCAGCTCTCTCTCTTTCTCCTTTTCTGACTTATATTTTCGTAGTGGTTACAAAGGAGGCCAAAAGAGAGTATATATAGAGAGAGGGTGGAAACCCTAGCCGCATCTTCAGTTATGGAAAGATTGAATCAAATCCCAAAAAGATAGCAACGAGATTAATTCAAATTCCACAAAGATAGGAACGAAATTAATTCACGTCCCACAAAAAGTAGATCTGAATTAATCGCATTGAATCAGTCTTTCCATAACTGACTTGTAGTCTGCACAGTCAGCGGAGCCCTTCATGCGGCAGCAGCAGCAGCAGCAGCAGCAGCCTGGCCGCATGAGCCGCATGGCCTCATAGCCGCATGGACCGCATGAGCCGCATGGACCGCATGGACCGCATGAGCCGCATGGACCACATGAGCCGCATGGACCGCATGAGCCGCATGGACCGCATGGACCGCATGAGCCATATGGCCGCATGAGCCGCATGAGTCGCATGGACCGCATGGACCGCATGAGCCGCATGAGCCGCATGGGCCGTATGGCCGCATGAGCCGCATGGACCGCATGAGGCCGCATAAGACCGCATGGCCGCATGACTGCTGACGTGCTAAGTGCAAAGTGCGCCAACAAAATGCCACATTACGCCTCATGAGCCCATGAGCCCGAGCCCGAGTCCGAGTCCGAGTCGCTAAGCCCCTTTGGGGCTTAGCTCCAAATGGAATTAATCCAAGAGAATGACAAAAGCATTAATGCTTAATCCTTGGAGCCTTATTTTTACCTCCTAGAAAAATCACCCACATGGTTCCCTCCTTAGGGTCACCATCCCATGTGCATCTCTCAACAACACAACCAAGTATATATGTTGAGATAACTCATGGTGCATTTCCGATGTGGGACTAAAATTTTACAAGGCATGTTGAGAGCAAGCTCTCTCCATGTAAAGAAAGCACCAACAATCCCCCACATATCACAACATATATATGTGTCCAGGGTTGAGCGTTCCCCACAGTAACTGTCCATTTTGCATTAGGATAGATGTCGCTGACGACTTAAATCGTCCCACATGGGTTAAATAATAATGTGATACAAGAATGGACTACGCCTTAAATTCTGCACCACAATTGTAATTCTTTCCACTCACAAAGTGTAGTTACGTGTGCTTCTGGCTGCACATTAAAGGCCCTGTGCCAGCCTAGTTTCAGTGTATAATTTTGGGCGTCTACAAGTTTACCCTCAAGAGACGGCCTGATATCTCTTTCCATACACTATAGGTGAGTTCTTTATTAAAGAGATATGGCATGAAGCCTTGCGCTTCCTTGCAGTGCTACGCCGCTATGACATGGCCTGAAGCCGAGGCATTATCCCTACCTGGAAACCTCATCGTAGTGTCATACTACTGTAGCATGAGGTCTCAGCCTTTTTGTAGTGCCAATCTACTCAACATGAAGCCTAAGGCTTTCTTGCGGTGTTACGCCGCAACGACATGGCTTGCAATGCCGAGGCTTTACCCCTACCTGGGTATCTCATCGTGGTGTCATGCCACTATAACATGGGGCCATCCTCCCCTTTGTAGTGTTGTCTACAACTCTTTAGTTACGTCATACATCATTAGGCTACCTGCCTATTTGCGGTGCTACGCCACTATGACTTGGCTTGCAAAGTCGAGGCATTACCCCTACCTGGGAACCTCATGGTGGAGTCACCCCACTGTAGCATGGAGTTTCACTCCTTGTAGTGCTGCTCTACCGTGCTTCTTGTAAAATACACCAGGCATTCACTCTGCCTGAGAACTCATTAAGGCGTTTAAGCCAACCTTCCACAGGATCTATTTTTTTCGCAGAAAATACATAGTAGACAACAGTGGTTATGGGTCCGTATCCCTTCCATGTTCCAGAGAATAAGTACCTACTATTACCTGATAGTTTCCCACTCAGTGATCCTCCTTTGAACCAAAAGTTAGATGCCAAGTAGATTTCTCTTTGAACTAATAGCATAAAACTTTATGGTAGGATTACAAAGACACACTATCAGAATGCCTTCAAGCCCATTTTATAAGCTGTGTCATCGACCAACTGGCGCTTGAGGCCCTTTGTGAACGGATCTGCCAGGTTCTCCTGACTCCGAACATCAACCACTGTAATTACACCTCTTTTGATAAGATCGTGTACTGTCATGAGCTTCAACCGCACAGTCCTCTTCTTCCCGATGAAGAGGTCATTTGATGCCACCGCCGCAGTCGCTTGGTTGTCACAGTATATTGGTATCGCCGGTATCTGAGCCCCAACCACTGGAAGATCATACATGAGCTTCCGAAGCCATTCTGCTTCATCTGCTACAGTTTCAAGTGCATAGAATTCAGACTCCATGGAGGAACGAGAGAGTATAGTCTGCTTCTTCGACTTTCATGATATAGCAGCTCCACCCAAGGAAAAGACATATCCACCTGTAGATCTCTCGCTCTCCACCTCTGAACACCAGCTAGCATCACTGAAGCCTTCCACTACTGTCGGATACCTGGTGTAGTGCAGTGCGTATGTCTGAGTCTTCTTGAGATATCTCATCACCCGCTTCACAGCTTTCCAGTGCTCAACCCCTGGGTTGCTTGTGAACCAACTCAGCATTTCCACGGCGAAAGCTATGTCAGGCCTTGTGGCAGTGGTTGCGTACATCAAGCTTCCGATAATGCTAGAATACTCCAGCTGCCTGACGCTTTCCCTCGAGTTTGGCTTCAGCTTCTGATTACACCTGTATGGCGTATCGATCCCTGGAAGATTCTTATACCCATAGCGTGTGAGCATCTTCTCAATGTAGTGAGATTGTGACAGCGCTATTCCAGTGTCTGTCCGGATGATCTTTATGCCCAAGATGACATCTGCATCCCCCAAGTCCTTCATACTGAACTTGGTTGAGAGGAACTTCTTTGTCTCTGTGACACAGCCTATATCCGTACCTAGGATTAGCATGTCGTCCACGTACAGACAAACGATGACTCCTCTTCCATCAGCGAACTTTGTGTAAACATATTTGTCCGTCTCGCTGACTCTGTAGCCGTTTGACCTAATAATTTTGTCAAACTTCTCATGCCACATCTTGGGAGCTTGCTTCAAACCATATAATGATTTCACCAACTAGCAGACTTTGTCTTCAAGACCTTTGACGACAAATCCATCTGGCTATTGCATGTAAATCTCTTCGGTCAGCTCCCCATTCAGGAATGCTATTTTTACATCCATCTGATGTATCACCAACTTATGTATAGTTGCTAGAGCGATTAATATTCTGATGGTGGTCATCCGAGCTACTGGAGCGTACGTGTCAAAGTAGTCTATCCCCTGTTTCTGAGAAAATCCCTTGGCTACCAGCTTGGCCTTGAACTTGTCAATAGTTCCATCTGCCTTTATCTTCTTCTTGAAGATCCATTTACATCCGATGGGCTTTTCTCCTTCAGGTAGATCTACCAACACCCATGTGTTATTGGAGGTGATAGAGTCAAACTCGTCATTCATTACCTCCTTCCAGAAGATAGCATCTCTGGTCTTCATCGCCTCATCATAGGTAAACGGATCTGCTTCCACATGATAAATGATAAAGTCATTTCCGAAATCTTTCGGTCTCCTCGCTCGCTTAGCTGACGGCTCTGCGAGTTCTGGTACAAGAGTTATTTCATCAACAACAGCTTCTTCTTGGACTACTGGCCCATATGATATTTTAGTCTCATTTGTACCTACATTATTTTCCGAAATGTCCGAAAGAACAATGTTTGTCTTTTGCAAACTTGTCTTCAAAGTATTCAGCATCGCGAGATTCGATGATATGATTTGACTCAATATCAAGAAATCTCCTAGCATCACTCTTCTCGGCATACCCCAAGAAGAACGCCTTCGTAGTCCTTGTCCCTAGCTTCTGAATCTTCAGATCTGGGAGCTTCACATACGCCAAACACCCCCACACTCGAATGACATTCAAGTTTGGTCTGACTTTGAACCAGAGTTCATGAGGAGTTATGTCCGAAGTTGCATACGGCACTCTGTTTAGAATAAAAGTGGCCGTCAATGCAGCTTCTCCCCAGTAGCATTTAGGAAGACCCGTAGTTAGCAGCATTGAGTTCATCATTTCTGTCAATATTCTGTTCTTCCTCTCCGCTACTCCGTTGGATTGAAGAGAATATGGAGCAGTAGTCTCGCATATGATTCCATGTTATTTGCAGAACGATGCGAATTCATGAGACCTGTACTCCTCACCTCAATCACTTCTTAACCTCTTGAGTTGTTGTCCAGTCTGCCGTTCAGCTTCGGCCCTGAACTCTCTGAACTTCTCGAAGGCTTCGTCTTTAGACTTGAGCAAGTAGACGAACGCGTATTTTGAGAAGTCGTCGATGAAGGTTATGAAATACTTCATCCCGGCCTTCGTGGAAAAATGTTTGAAGTCACAGATATCGGAGTGCACCAACTCCAGAAGATCTGTGCTTCGATTGACCCGATGAAAGGGTTTCCTTATGATCTTCGTCTGAGCACACACTTCACACTTCTCCACCTTACCCCCATATTTGGAGATAAGTCCTAGACTAGACATTTTGTTAATTCTTTTACAATAAACATGTCCTAGTCTATTATGCCACAACTTAAGAGAATAATCAGAAAATGCAGCTGCATTAATGTCATCAAACTGGTTGACAAGCTGAATTTTAAACATTTTTTCTGTTTGATAAGCCTTCCCGAAGTATGTTCCTTTCTTGGACATCACCATCTGACCAGCATTGATGTCCATCCGCAAGCCTGCATTGCAGAGCAGGCTCCCAGAGATCAGGTTCTTGGCAATCGCCGGAACATGCTTCACACCTTGAAGCGTCAGAGTGTTTCCAGAAGTAAGTTTCAGTTCCGCGGTCCCGATCTCCAGAACATCAGCTTGGGCCTGGTTCGCCATGACAACCTTTTCAGATATCGGCTGGTACGTGACGAACCATTCCTTGCCAGAACAGACATGGCAAGTCGCACCAGTGTCTATCCACCAGTCAGAGTCAACCCCCACAGTTGTGACATGTGCGACATAGCAACAAAGTTAGAAACCAATGAAACCTTATTAGGCTCACCTTTCTCTCATTGTTTAGGCTTAGATCTGCAATCACTCTTGTAGTGGCCTTTCTTGCCATAATTGTAACAAGTCACGTGGGACTTAATCTTCTGTTGCTTGAATGAAGGACCCTTCACTTTTAGATTAGTGAAGTCCTTCTTCTTGGGATGAGAAGCCGCCTACTTCCCCTTGGGATCTCTCGTCTGCACTAGATTGGCTTTAGCCAACTGTTTGGACAGAGTGTCCACCTTCTGTTGGGAACGCATCTCGTCCTCAACATGGATCTCTTGAAGTAGATCTCCCAAGCTAATGTCTAGCTTCCTTCTGAGCATCCTTGCATAGAAGGTGCTCCACCCAGCAGAAAGTTTTGAGACGATCCCTCCAACGACAAACTTGTCGGGAAGGGGCATCTCTTCGTCTTCCAGTTTTTGACGTAGCTTCAGAAATTCCTTCACATGTGGCAACATGGACTTCTCGTCCTCAAAGAGCAATTTTTGATATTTTTTAACCACAAACATCTTGTTCCTGTTCCTGTCTTCTTCATACAGTTTTTCCACAGACTCCCATATATCTCTGGCAAGTTCCTTCTTCGAGTAGGATTCTGCTAGGGAATCCTCCATAGCATTCAGGATGAGAAGCCTGCAGATGCTATTTTCCCTCCTCCATTTGGCCTGGAGTTTGGTAGCCGCATTGATTGCGGTAGTAGATCCAGTGTCTGGAACAGAGGGTTCTTCCTCCAACAGAACATGATCAACGTCTTTGAGTTGAAGAGTTAGATAAACCTTCCTCTTCCAGACTTGATAATGCTCTCCATCGAACTTTTCCAACTTGCAGTAGTCCGATTGGACGAGCGAAGCATTAATGTTTTCCATCTATAAGGATCTTGCTTTGAGATTGTTAATCCTGGGGCTTGATCAAAGATGGTAAAACAGATGCAACAGAGATCTACAATGATATAAAAACCAAATAGCCGAATTACAATATGAAGGAGGAAAATAGAGAAGAGAAGATCTCTCCTTCTTCTTTGCAAATGTGTTACAATTGGGACAGAACGAGTTACAATAATCTAGAGAAAGATTAGATGAAGAACAGTTGCTGGGGTGCCAAAACACCGTTGCTCAAAGCAAGATTCACCCTACATGATCTGCTTCCAGGAACCAGCAAGTTTGAAAAACTTGTGGAACGCTCGAAGTCACCTCTGTTCTGACTCCTCAGATGGACTTGCAATGGCGGCTGCAGCTCTCTCTCTCTCTTTCTCCTTTTCTGACTTATATTTTCGTAGTGGTTACAAAGGAGGCCAAAAGAGAGTATATATAGAGAAAGGGTGGAAACCCTAGCCGCCTTTTCAGTTATGGAAAGATTAAATCAAATTCCAAAAAGATAGCAACGAGATTAATTCAAATCCCACAAAGATAGCAACGAAATTAATTCAAGACCCACAAAAAGTGGATCTGAATTAATCGTATTGAATCAGTATTTCCATAACTGACTTGTAGTCTGCACAGTCAGTGGAGCCCTTCATGCGGCAGCAGCAGCAACAGCCTGGCCACATGAGCCGCATGGTCTCATGGCCGTATGGACCGCATGAGCCGCATGGACCGAATGACCCGCATGGACCGCATGTGCCACATGGACCGCATGATCCGCATGGACCGCGTGGACCGCATGAGCCGCATGGACCGCATGAGCCGCATAGGCCGTATGAGCTGTATGGACCGCATGAGCCGCATGAGCCGCATGGGCCGCATGGACCGCATGAGGCCGCATATGAGCCGTATGCCGCATAAGACCGCATGGCCGCATATGAGCCGCATGACTGCTGACGTGCTAAGTGCAAAGTGCGCCAACAAAATGCCACATTACGTCTCATGAGCCCATGAGCCCGAGTCCGAGTCCGAGTCGCTAGGCCCCTTTGGGGATTAGCTCCAAATAGAATTAATCCAAGAGAATGACAAAAGCATTAATGCTTAATCCTTGGAGCCTTATTTTTACCTCCTAGTAAAATCACCCACATGGTTCCCTCCTTAGGGTCACCACCCCATGTGCATCTCTCAACAATACAACCAAGTATATATGTTGAGATAACTCATGGTGCATTTTCGATGTGGGACTAAAATTTTACAAGGCATGTTGAGAGCAAGCTCTCTCCATGTAAAGAAAGCACCAACAATCCCCCGCATATCATAACATATATATGTGTCCAGGGTTGAGCGTTCCCTACAGTAACTGTCTATTTTGCATTAAAATAGATGTCGCTGACGACTTGAATCTTCTCGCATGGGTTAAATAACAATGTGATACAAGAATGGACTACGCCTTGAATTCTGCACCATAATTGTAATTCTTCCCACTCGCAAAGTGTATTTACGTGTGCTTCTGGCTGCACATTAAAGGCCCTGTGCCAGCCTGGTTTTAGTATATAATTTTGGGCGTCTATAAGTTTACCCTCAAGAGACGGCCTGATATCTCTTTCCATACACTATAGGTGAGTTCTTTATTAAAGAGATATGGCATGAAGCCTTGCGCTTCCTTGCGGTGCTACGCCGCTATGACATAGCCTGAAGCCGAGGCATTACCCCTACCTGGGAATCTCATCGTAGTGTCATACTACTGTAGCATGAGGTATCAGCCTCTTTGTAGTGCTAATCTACTCAGCATGAAGCCTAAGGCTTCCTTGCGGTGTTACGCCGTAACGACATGGCTTGCAATGCCGAGGCTTTACCCCTACCTGGGTACCTCATCGTGGTGTCGTGCCACTGTAACATGGGGCCATCCTCCCCTTTGTAGTGCTGTCTACAACTCTTTAATTACGTCATACATCATTAGGCTACCTGCCTATTTGCGGTGCTACGTCGCTATGACTTGGCTTACAAAGCCGAGGCATTACCCCTACCGGGGAACCTCATGGTGGAGTCACCCCACTGTAGCATAGAGTTTTACTCCTTGTAGTGCTGCTCTACCGTGCTTCCTGTAAAGCACACCAGGCATTCACTCTGCCTGAGAACTCATTAAGGCGTTTAAGCCAACCTTCCACAGGATCTATTTTTTCTACAGAAAATACATAGTAGACAACAGTGGTTATGGGTCCGTATCCCTTCTATGTTCCAGAGAACAAGTACCCACTGTTACCTGATAGTTTTCCACTCAATGATCCTCCTTTGAACCAAAAGTTAGATGCCTAGTAGATTTCTCTTTGAACTAATAGCATAAAATTTTATGGTAGGATTACAAAGACACACTATTAGAATGCCTTCAAGCCCGTTTTACAAGCTGTGTCATCGACCAACTAGCGCTTGAGGCCCTTTGTGAACGGATCTGCCAGGTTCTCCTGACTTCGAACATCAACCACTGCAATTATACCTCTTTTGATAAGATCGCGTACTGCCCTGTGCTTCAACCGCACAGTCCTCTTCTTCCCGTTGAAGAGGTCATTTGATGCCACCGCCGCAGTCGCTTGGTTGTCACAGTATATTGGTATCGCCGGTATTTGAGCCCCAACCACTGGAAGATCATACATGAGCTCCCGAAGCCATTCTGCTTCATCTGCTGCAGTTTCAAGTACATAAAATTCAGATTCCATGGAGGAACGAGAGAGTATAGTCTGCTTCTTCGACTTCCACGATATAGCAGCTCCACCCAAGGAAAAGACATATCAACCTGTGGATCTCTCGCTCTCCACCTCTGAACACCAGCTAGCATCACTGAAGCCTTCCACTACTGTCGGATATCCGTTGTAGTGCAGTGTGTATGTCTGAGTCTTCTTCAAATATCTCATCACCCGCTTCACAGCTTTCCAGTGCTCAACCCCTGGGTTGCTTGTGAACCGACTCAGCATTCCCACGGCGAAAGCTATGTCAGGCCTTGTGACAGTAGTTGCGTACATCAAGCTTCCGATAATGCTAGAATACTCCAGCTGCCTGATGCTTTCCCTCGAGTTTGGCTTCAGCTTCTGATCACACCCGTATGGCATATCGATCCCTGAAAGATCCTTATACCCATAGCGTGTGAGCACTTCTCAATGTAGTGAGATTATGACAGCGCTACTCCAGTGTCTGTCCGGATGATCTTTATGCCCAAGATGACATCTGCATCCCCCAAGTCCTTCATACTGAACTTGGTTGAGAGGAACTTCTTTGTCTCTGTGACATAGCCTATATCCGTACCTAGGATTAGCATGTCGTCCACGTACAGACAAACGATGACTCATCTTCCATCAGCGAACTTTGTGTAAACATATTTATCCGTCTCGCTGACTCTGTAGCCGTTTGACCTAATAACTTTGTCAAACTTCTCATGCCACATCTTGGGAGCTTGCTTCAAACCATATAATGATTTCACCAACTTGCAGACTTTGTCTTCAAGACCTTTGACGACAAATCCATCTGGCTGTTGTATGTAAATCTCTTCGGTCAGCTCCCCATTCAGGAATGCTGTTTTTACATCCATCTGATGCATCACCAACTTATGTATAGCTGCTAGAGCGATTAACATTCTGATGGTGGTCATCCGAGCTACTGGAGCGTACGTGTCAAAGTAGTCTATCCCCTATTTCTGAGAAAATCCCTTGGCTACCAGCCTGGCCTTGAACTTGTCAATAGTTCCATCTGTCTTTATCTTCTTCTTGAAGATCCATTTACATCCGATGGGCTTTTCTCCTTCAGGTAGATCTACCAACACCCATGTGTTATTGGAGGTGATAGAGTCAAACTCGTCATTCACTGCCTCCTTCCAAAAGATAGCATCTCTGGTCTTCATCGCCTCATCATAGGTAAGCGGATCTGCTTCCACATGATAGGTGACAAAGTCATTTCCGAAATCTTTCGGTCTCCTCGCTCGCTTAGCTGACGGCTCTGCGAGTTCTGGTACAAGAGTTGTTTCATCAACAACAGCTTCTTCTTGGACTATTGGCCCATATGAGATTTCAGTCTCATTTGCACCTACATCATTTTCCCGAATGTTCGAAAGAACAATGTTTTTGTCTTTTGCAAACTTGTCTTCAAAGTATTCAGCATCGCGAGATTTGATGATATAATTTGACTCAATATCAAAAAATCTCCTAGCATCACTCTTCTCGGCATACCCCAAGAAGATCGCCTTGGTAGTCCTTGTCCCTAGCTTCTGAATCTTCAGATCTGGAAGCTTCACATACGCCAGACACCCCCACACTCGAATGACATTCAAATTTGGTCTGACTTTGAACCAGAGTTCATGAGGAGTTACGTCTGAAGTTGTATACGACACTCTGTTTAGAATAAAAGTGGCCGTCAATGCAGCTTCTCCCCAGTAGCATTTTAGAAGACCCGCAGTTAGCAGCGATGAGTTCATCATTTCTGTCAACGTTCTGTTCTTCCTCTCCGCTACTCCGTTGGATTGAGGAGAATATGGAGCAGTAGTCTCGCATATGATTCCATGTTCTTTGCAGAACGATACGAATTCATGAGACCTGTACTCCCCACCTCGATCACTTCTTAACCTCTTGAGTTGTTGTCCAGTCTGTCGTTCAGCTTCGGCCCTGAACTCTCTGAACTTCTCGAAGGCTTCGTCTTTAGACTTGAGCAAGTAGACGAACGCGTATTTTGAGAAGTCGTCGATGAAGGTTATGAAATACTTCATCCCGGCCTTCGTGGAGAAATGTTTGAAGTCACAGATATCGTAGTGCACCAACTCCAGAAGATCTGTGCTTCGATTGACCCGATAAAAGGGTTTCCTTGTGATCTTCGTCTGAGCACACACTTCACACTTCTCCACCTTACCCCCACATTTGGAGATAAGTCCTAGACTAGACATTTTGTTAATTCTTTTACAATGAACATGTCCTAGTCTATTATGCCACAACTCAAGAGAATAATCGGAAAATGCAACTGCATTAATGTCATCAAACTGGTTGACAAGCTGAATTTTAAACATTCCTTCAGTTTGATAAGTCTTCCCGAAGTATGTTCCTTTCTTGGACATCACCATTTGACCAGCATTGATGTCCATCCTCAAGCCAGCATTATAGAGCAGGCTCCCAGAGATCAGGTTCTTGGCAATCGTCGGAACATGCTTCACACCTTGAAGCGTCAGAGTGTTCCCAGAAGTAAGTTTCAGTTCCACGGTCCCGATCCCCAGAACTTTAGCTTGGGCCTGGTTCGCCATGACAACCTTCTCAGATATCGGCTAGTACGTGACGAACCATTCCTTGCCAGAACAGACATGGCAAGTCGCACCAGTGTCTATCCACCAGTCAGAGTCAACCCCCACAGTTGTGACCTGTGCGATCATAGCAACAAAGTTAGAAACCAATGAAACCTTATTAGGCTCACCTTTCTCTGATTGTTTATGCTTAGATCTGTATTCACTCTTGTAGTGGCCTTTCTTGCCACAATTGTAACAAGTCACGTGGGACTTAGTCTTCTGTTGCTTGAATGAAGGACCCTTCACTTTTAGATTAGTGAAGTCCTTCTTCTTGGGATGAGAAGCCGCCTGCTTCCCCTTGGGATCTCTCGTCTGCACTAGATTGGCTTTAGCCAACTGTTTGGACAGAGTGTCCACCTTCTGTTGGGAACGCATCTCGTCCTCAACATGGATCTCTTGAAGTAGATCTCCCAAGCTAATGTCTAGCTTCCTTCTGAGCATCCTTGCATAGAAGGTGCTCCACCCAGCATGAAGTTTTGAGACGATCCCTCCAACGACAAACTTGTCGGGAAGGGGCATCTCTTCGTCTTCCAGTTTCTGACGTAGCTTCAAAAATTCCTTCACCTATGGCAACATGGACTTCTCGTCCTCAAAGAACAATTTGTGATATTTTTCAACCACAAACATCTTGCTCCTGTTCCTGTCTTCTTCATACAGTTTTTCCACAGACTCCCATATGTCTCTGGCAAGTTCCTTCTTCGAGTAGGATTCTGCTAGGGAATCCTCCATAGCATTCAGGATGAGAAGCCTGCAGATGCTATTTTTCCTTCTCCATTTGGCCTGGAGTTTGGTAGCCGCATTGATTGCGGCAGTAGATCCAGTGTCTGGAACAGAGGGTTCTTCCTCCAACAGAACATGATCAACGTCTTTGAGTTGAAGAGTTAGATAAACCTTCCTCTTCCAGACTTGATAATGCTCTCCATCGAACTTTTCCAACTTGCAGTACGTAGTCCGATTGGACGAGCGAAGCATTAATATTTTCCATCTATAAGGATCTTGCTTTGAGATTGTTAATCCCGGGGCTTGATCAAAGATGGCAAAACAGATACAACAGAGATCTACAATGATATAAAAACCAAATAGCCGAATTACAATATGAAGGAGGAAAATAGAGAAGAGAAGATCTCTCGTTCTTCCTTGCAAACGTGTTACAATTGGGACAGCACGAGTTACAATAATCTAGAGAAAGATTAGATGAAGAACAGTTGCTGGGGTGTCAAAATACTGTTGCTCAAAGCAAGATTCGCCCCACACGATCTGCTTCCAGGAACCAGCAAGTTTGAAGAACTTGTGGAACGCTCGAAGTCACCTCTGTTCTGACTTCTCGGATGGACTTGCAATGGCGGCAGCATCTCTCTCTCTCTTTCTTCTTTTCTGACTTATATTTTCGTAGTGGTTACAAAGGAGGCCAAAAGAGAGTATATATAGAAAGAGGGTGGAAACCCTAGCCGCCTCTTCAGTTATGGAAATTTTGAATCAAATCCCAAAAAGATAGCAACGGACCGCATGAGCCGCATGGACCGCATGAGCCGCATGGATCGCATGGACCGCATGAGCCGCATGGATCGCATGGACCGCATGAGCCGCATGGACCGCATGAGCCGCATGGCCGCATGAGCCGCATGGACCGCATGAGGCCGTATATGAGCCGCATGACTGCTGACGTGCTAAGTGCAAAGTGCGCCAACAAAATGCCACATTACGCCTCATAAGCCCATGAGCCCGAGCCCGAGTCCGAGTCCGAGTCCGAGTCGTTAAGCCCCTTTGGGACTTAGCTCCAAATGGAATTAATCCAAGAGAATGACAAAAGCATTAATGCTTAATCCTTGGAGCCTTATTTTTACCTCCTAGTAAAATCACCCACATGGTTCCCTCCTTAGGGTCACCACCCCATGTGCATCTCTCAACAACACAACCAAGTATATATGTTGAGATAACTCATGGTGCATTTTCGATGTGGGACTAAAATTTTACAAGGCATGTTGAGAGCAAGCTCTCTCCATGTAAAGAAAGCACCAACAAGAGGCAGTGGCAGCATGCATCTTGCTGCCTTCACTTGGCAGCAGCTGCAACAAACAGTTTGCCTTGCATTTGCCCTGCCAGTAGCTAATTGGATAGAGGTAGCAGGTAATATATTAGCAGCAACAGCAACAACAGCTGTTGTTTGCAGGACAACAATGTATGTAAAGCCACAGACCACCAGCAGCAGCAAATGTAGAGGGGCAGCAGCAGTGCATAGCAGCAGTAGCTACAGTCTCTCACTACATAGGCAGTGACTAGTTTGCCTATGCATGCCCTGTGCAGTAGTAGAATGAAGAGTATCAACAGCTACGATTTGGGCACATTGGGCTCGAGTATTGGCTGGATGTGGCAACAGTAAAGGGTAGTTCCTTCCAACCTTGTGTAGGCATAGGAAGTGGCATATAGGGGGTATCACACATGTATATATAATAGTAACATTATGGGTATCACAAGGCCTAGTCGCATATGGGAGGTGTCTTGTGTGAATGAGTGTCTTGTGCTTCCAAGGAATTCATACTCCGTGAATGTGCGCATATAGGTATAAAGAAATTTGGTATATGGGTGTATATATGGGTGATATATATATATATATATATATATATATATATATATATATATATATATATATATGGGTGATATAAAGAAATTTGGTATATATGTGTGATATATATATATATATATATATATATATATATATATTTTATATATATATATATATATATATATATATATATATATATTGGAAAAAGGTAATTTTATTGCTAAATCTTTAAATCTTTACAACTCATATATTACAAGTTATGCCTCCATTCATCATCAAAACATCCTGTTCAATGTTATGAATAATTCCAATATTAGATGTGTACTTCCCCTCAAATATACGGTTGTTGTGCTCCTTATATATATATATATATATATATATATATATATATATATATATATATATATATATATATATATATATATATATATATATATATATATTTTGGAAAAAAGGTGAATTTTATTCCAAATGAAAAGCCATAATCTTACAACATACAAACAGAGTGGGACTCCCACTCATCACTCATCAATTCTCTATAGCATTTACATCAAACTCGATGTTATGGAGAATGCCAACTGGAGGGGTGACCAGCCCCTCAAAAATCCGACGGTTTCGCTCCCGCCATAATATATTTATATATATATATATATATATATATATATATATATATATATATATATATATATAGAGAGAGAGAGAGAGAGAGAGAGAGCGGCTCGACCGTTGGATCGAGTGGGCACGCACGCGGCTCGCTCGATCCAAAAGGTGCACGAGAGGGGGGGGGGGGGGGCTCCGGGAGCGGGTCTTTTGATCCGCTCCCATATATATATAGAGGTAAATGTTGGATAATAGATATACGTATAGATATAGAACTCTAAATAAGATAAGGTTATGTATAAGGGTAATGATATAGGTAAGGGATAGAAGGATATTGATATTTATTATAAGCTCAATAGGTAAATGATTAGGATAAGGTATCATGACATTAAGGTATATAGTATAGGGTATATTGGTATATATATATATAGTGTACATGCATATATGGGATATAAGAAGGGATACATGGATATAGATAAAGGGTAAATATTAGGATATTGGGCCATATGAGTTCATATGTATGTAGGGGACCTAGTATCCCTATTCCTATGTAGTTGGATCTCCTGGGTGCTCGGTTGGCGGAAACGAATAAAAGGTAGCACGGAGTGGTAACGTTATTCGGCTGGCGGGAACGAACAAAAGGTAGCTGGGGTAACAAGGGTGCTAAGGTTGTTCGGCCAGTGGGAACGGACAAATATAGCAAGGGTGCTAAGGTTATTCGGCTAGCGGAAATGAGCTAAGGTAGAGATTGTTGGATTGTATCTCGGTTTCGATTGAGCGCTCAAAAGGAGGTGACAATGAAGTTGATTTAGTCCCACATCGGGTAGGCTATGGGATCATGAGGTGTAGATAATTGGAATTGGTTCATGCCTTACATGAGAATTCTCTTTTAAGGCATATGGACCCAATTCAATATCGCACCTCATGGGCCAACTCCGGTTCGGGTCACACCGCGTTCCCAATAAAGATATCCTTCACAAAATAGAGTAATGTAGCGTAAAATGACACTTGTTGGATGTTGCTCGTTCTCTTATAACTATAAATTCCCATAATTACTTATTGGAGCTTCGCCATGCTTACTACTTGCCGTTTCATCAACCACAAACCCTTCACAAAAAGGATACTTTGTTTTCACCGATGGAGCACAATGTTATCACTTAGGCCAATGCTACCTTTCTTGAACATCGGTTGAGCATCAGTCAACATATGAGTTCCATCACTTGATCCTGTGCCCCCTCAATTCATTCTCGTTCCTGATTTCTCATCTTCTGCGGAACTCAAGGTCAATACTCGTAAGAATGAAAAGTCACACTGACTGGTTCCAGTGTTACGACCTTCTGCAGAAGAGCACACCGAATCAGTATATATGACGGAACTGATGACCTTCCTATTACCTTGCATAAGGAATGTCATTCTTGTACTAATCATCATATTACTCACTTTGGCTCATATCATCATTTACTCCATCTCTGTTTTAGTTTGTTAGCACGTTGTCTTTTTATTCTAAAGTTTTGTAGCCGATGACCTACCAATTTGGAACTTGTTGTACATTGTTTTCGTTGTACTGGACATAAGCTGAATATTTATTTATTTCCAAAAAAATTTATGTCAATAATTGCCTTTTTATATGTACGATTATAAAATGGATGATCTTCAAGCATGTGACACTTTTGCAGGACCCTCCAGAAGATGCTGTTGTGACAATGTGTCATCGTGTCTTCTGCTTCCAGTGTGTATCAGAACATTTAACTGGAGAAGATAATGTATGCCCTGCAGCTGGTTGTAAAGACATACTGAATAGTGCAGCTGGTTGTAAAGACATACTGAATAGTACAGTGTGTATCAGACCATCATTTTCTCCCAATGGAATGCCATGCTAGACTTACTTGAGGTTCCACTGAAAAGATCCTTAATACAATATAGAAGGTTGGATGGTACAATGTCCCTGAACTCAAGGGACAGGGCTGTGAAAGAATTCAACAATGACCTGGAGGTGGGTATATAAATATCTTTGTGTATATCGTACTTACACTTGTGATCTCTTATTCTTCCATATCTTTTTTGGTTACTATTTCTCAAAACATGGTCTTAACTATGACCACTGTTATATCCATGTTAGGTGACTGTTATGATGATGTCATTAAAAGATGGAAATCTTGGCCTGAACATGATTGCTGCATGTCATGTTATTCTTATTGACCTTTGGTGGAATACAACTACAGAAGATCAAACTGTTGATCGAGCACATCGAATAGGACAAACTCGTCCAGTGACAGTTTCACGGCTAACTATCAAGGACTCTTTGGAAGATCGGATACTTGCCCTTCAGGTAATTTGTTGTGACATCAGCTTGCTGGCATGAATTTATTCAACCTTATGACAGAAAGGTCGCCTTGGTCTCAAAGATGAGTAATTGGTAACAGGTTGAAGGACATAAGAAACATGAAAATTTAATATTTTTTCTGAATAAATTTTCAACCACAAATTCTTTTCAAGCAAACTCATTACTCCTGCTTCGCCTTGTTTGTTAGGGCAATTGTTTACATCCAAGAATTTCCACTTGTCATACGAGTGATAATTGATTCGTAGAATATAAAATCTATTCTCTTAGCGTGAAGAGCATTGCATTAAAGAAGTGTAGAATAAAAATTCCATTATCTTAGTGTGAAAAAGCATTGCATTATGGGAGCAGCTCTCTTTAATAAGTTAGGTCATTTTATTTGTGAGACATGAAAGATATATATAACAATGTTTCTATGAAAATACAAATTACACAACAATTATTGATGTGATGTAGCATATGATGGATGGGTGTGTGTGTACACATAAGAGGGGCATGAGCGAATATTGTCAATTTCCATATACAGATGCAACAGAGCTGCTACACATACGTCATTAGAAATATATAATGAAATATGTTTGTAAGTATATAATGCCAAACATTCTAGTAACTAATTTTTTCAGTTTATTAATTGCCTATTTTTTAAAGTTCGACTACAACTGGAAAAGATTGGTAATAATAGTAATAATGTTGTAATGTAAGTTGAGGAATAGTTGGTCTAAATTCAATCTACTGTTTATCTTGTGTATACAGAGGCGCAAAGCATATATTGGTATGGTCTTATTTATAATTGTTTTCTCATAGCGCATAGAAAAACAAACAAATAGTCAATATAGATGTTTATTTGTATATTGAAATCAATGTCCACAATTGGTTAAAGTGGCTATCAGTTCGGAATGAATAGGGGAACAGATTAGTTGGCCATAGAGATTTTTTGTCTAGCAAATATGGAGAGAAATTTGGATACAAAGTTGTAGGTGTTCAATGGGAAAGAAAAGGACTGAGAAGCTTATATGGCAAACAAGGATTGGGAAACAGGATATAAGGTCATAACAGTTAAGAAGTTTTATAGAAAAAAATGTATACGTACAAAGATTATGGATATGGATCATTGTAAACAAAATTAATAAGGAAACATTCAAATATGGATACAGATCAATTATCACTAAAACAGTTTCGGCTTCAAAGTGGAATGTGAATCGGGTAATTGTATAACAAACATGAATAGACAGTTGAACAGGGTGATTTATGTTGGTTTCACCCTAATGTTAAGATTCTTAACAATGTGCCTTTACACATTTATGAGTTTGGAGGGGTTTTAAGGTTAAAAAAAGAAGAAGAAAGAACTGAGAAGCTCAGATGGCAAACAGGGGTCAGACCTAGCAGCTAAGTTAAGAAGTTATATGAAGAGTTTCAGTGTGTAATGAGATGGATTGAGGCTGCAGAGGTAGTGATAGAATAAATATTTATTTTTCTTCCTTTTCCACTGCCTGGAAGCTACACAAATGCTGGAGGCAAGGGGATTGACAGAGGAGGGTGTAGAAAAAAAGTGGAAGGAGAGTGAAGAAGGGAGGTCTACATTATTTAGGGTTCATATTGAACTTATTCCATCCATCGTACATAGATTTTTATAACAATAAAAAATTGAATTTCTCTGTCTTTTGAATTGGATTGCGAGGATTTGTTGTGGGATACAACTCATGTTATGAAGAGAATTCTACGTGTAAATTGGATTGTTCATATTGGGTGTCAAGTGTCTCCCTTCCCTGTTTTGGGCCTTTGATGATTCTACGCTCCAAAATTTGTACCCCTTTGATTCATAGTTCTTATGGGTCCAGGATTTTTTTTCCCCTCCTAGTGTTGCCTCTTATTTATACATATGACAGAACGTTGCCTTGCATTGGTATTAACTTCTTCATGACCGATTGAAGCTGTTTTAGAAGATGTCTTCATTCAATTAGCAGTCAGCTGTGGCGGGCTGCCCATTCATTTACACATGTTAAGTTGAATTATTTTCCATTACATAATTGAAAGTAATATGTTATCTATATAGCATAGTTTGCAGAATAGGATGACACCGATCCGATACGGTCGGTACCGATACGGTTTCGCATGATACTGACCTATACTGACATTGGGGGTCTCTTTTCTAGTTAATTTGGCAAAGAAAATTGAATGAAAACACCAATCAACAAAGGTGTAAAAGCATAGTAAGGTTGTAAAAGCATGTAAACGAAGAAAACTTATCTTTCGCAGGTAAACCAATTGAAAAGGTGATTACTATTTCATTCAATTTCAAAACTAAGTAAGAAAGAATGCACGAAATACTTATAATTATGACTAAATGTATAAAACATCTGTTCTAAAATTTTAATTTTTCATTAATTATTTGCTTTCCGATACCAAAAGTCCGATACTACGATCCGAAATCGTCGATACTATTGATACCGCCGATCCCGATACTCATAGAAAGGGTCTGATACCGATACTGAGAACCTTGCTATTTAGATGCCTTTTGGGGGAGTTCTTGAGGGTAAATGTGGAGAAAACTTTGATACAGCCGACTATATCAAAGTTTTAATACAGTTGATGTATGACATGTTCCCCCCTCTCTTTGTAAATCGTTCAGGTAAAAGTTTTGAGGTGGGACCCACTTGTCATATAATGGCTGTATTTGATACAGCCGGCTGCATCAAAATTTCTCTCGGTAAATGTTGATGCCGGCATACTAGTCATCAATTTCTGGCTAGAGCACTGTGAGAGAGAGAGAGAGAGGATGGAGTTTAAATATTTGTTGCTTCAATTAGAACGTTACCACAATACAATGTTGCTGGGTGTTGGTGTTGTATTGTTGCATTGTAGCTGATTGTACTAGTGTAGTTTAGATTATGCTGCATTATGCACCAGCGCTGTGTGTGGCCTTATAGTACTATTTATTGAAAAATTTTAAACTAATGAATTATGATAAAAGTTTGCTTTATGTAGAGAATAATTGTTGTATATTTTATTGATTGGCTACTCCACTACTTATAGGGAGTCTAGCTCCTCTTCATACTACATTTTTCAATGTGGGACTAAATCCCTTATTAGTTCTCAACACTCCCTCTCAAGATGGACGATAGATATTAATCATTCCCATCTTGTTACATAGCTTCGACAGACTTAATGAACTAAGACCCTTAGTCAGACAGTCTGTCACTTATTCTTCTGAGCGAACATGATCAATCTTCAGTATTCCTTGTTCCAGCTTCTCTTTGATGAAGAATCGATCGATCTCGATGTGCTTCGTTCTGTCGTGTTGAACTGGATTGTTAGCTATACTTATTGCAGCTTGACTATCGCTCAGAAGACGTAACGGTGCTCCCTTGTCCAGCTTGAACTCTGTCAGCAACGCTTTCACCCACAGCAACTCCGACACTCCTAAAGCCATAGCTCTGTATTCTGCTTCAGCTGTAGACCGTGCTACTACTGACTGTTTCTTGCTTCTCCATGAGACCAAGTTTCCTCCTACAAAGACACAATATCCCGTGGTAGACCTTCTATCGTCTATGCAGCTCGTCCAGTCTGCATCGCAGTATCCCTCAACTTCTATACATCCATTCTTCTTGAAGCATAGTCCTTTCCCTGACGTCCCTTTCAGATATCTCAAGATCTGAAAAACTGCATCCATATGACCCGTTCTTGGATCATGCATGTAGCGACTTACTACACTCACCGCAAATGAGATATCAGGGCGAGTGTGCCCCAGATAAATCAATCTTCCTATAAGTCGTTAATATCTTTCACGATCAACTGGCTCTCCTGCTTCTGCTCCAAACTTGTACTTCTGGTCAATTGGAGTGACTGCTGCTTTGCATCCCAGCATCCCTGTCTCCTTCAGCAGATCTAGTGCGTATTTTCTCTGTGAGAGAACAATTCCTTGTTCGCCTTCACGCACCTCGATACCTAGAAAGTACCTCATCGCTCCTAAATCCTTCACCTCAAACTCCTTCGCGAGTTTTGACTTCAGCTTAGCGATCTCGACTTTATCATTACCTGTGATTACTATATCATCAACGTATACAACAAGTATAGTGATGTGGCCTCTTGCATGCTGAAGAAAGACCGTATGATCTGTATTTGCTTGATGGTATCCCATGCCTGTAACAGCCTTTCTGAATCTGTCAAACCAGGCTCGAGGAGATTGCTCGAGTCCATATAGCAACTTCTTTAGTTTCTACACTTTTCTATGCGATGTCCCTCCGTCTGATTCTGTAGCGTAGCACCCTGGCGGGAGTTCCATGTACACTTCTTCTTGTAGGTCCCCATGGAGAAAGGCATTCTTCACATCTAACTGGTATAGCTTCCACCCATAGTTTGCTGCAATGGAGACCAGAGTTCTTACGATGCTCATTTTTGCTATTGGAGCAAACGTCTCATCATAGTCGATGCCATATGATTGTGTGTATCCTTTTGCAACCAACCTTGCCTTATATCGTTCCACTTTTTCTTCTGACGTCTCCTTTACTGTGTACACCCATTTGCATCCCACAGTTTTCTTCCCTTTGGATAATGGAACCAGCTCTCACGCCTTATTTTTCTCTAGTGTCCCAAGTTCTTCCATCATTGCAGCTTTCCACCTTGGATCTTTCTTTGCTTCTTGCCAACTTTTGGGCAATGAAGTAGAGTCTAATAATGCAATGAAGGCTCGATAATTCGAAGAAATGTTAGAATAAGACAGGTAGTTGGCAATATCATGTTCATAATCATCAAAACGACTAGGAGCCTTACCCGCATTGATGCGAGAAGATCTTCTTAAGGGAGCAATAGGAGGTGGAGAGATCATACCATCAGAGTCAGAGAAATCCTCATCAGAATCAGATTGATTCAGTGCGGGGGCAACATCTTCAAGAGTTGGAGCATGAGTAGACGAGGGACTTGGTACAGTAGGCACAGGGTATGGTACAGGTATAGTACTGGACTTCTACTGTCTTCTTATGTAGACTTGGAGCTCCTTTGCCATTGTCTGTTGCTCTCCCTGTTTAACATATGTATCTTCTTCATCTTCTGTATCGGAGTCACTGCTTTCTCCTCCTGTCGTCCAGTTTTCCACGACAGGACATAGGATCGATCCGACCACCACAGATGGGCTTATTTTTTCCCCCTCACATCTAACACCCTCTGTGTTAGGTGTGTCACCAAACGCTAAACCGTCATCCGAACCATAATATGGTTCCAGTTCTCTGAATGTAACGTCCATGCTTACAAACATCTTCCGCTCAACTGGACTCCAACATGCGTATTCCTTCTGAGTTGCCGTGTACCCGACAAAGACACATTTAACCGCTCTAGGATCCAGTTTGTCAACTCCTGGCCTATTATCTTGGACAAAATATACACACCCAAATACTTTCGGTGGAACAGTGTACGTGATTGCACCAGTAAGCATCTCCAACGGTGTCTTCCAGTCCAATACCTGAGATGGCATTCTGTTGATGAGAAAAGAGGCCGTTAACACTGCCTGCCCCCATAAGTGTTTCGGGACATTCATAGCCAGCATCATCGTCCGTGCGACCTCCAGCAGGTGTCTGTTCTTCCGTTCGGCCACACCATATTGTGCCGGTGTATAGGCACATAAAGTTTGGTATAGTATTCCACGAGCGGATAAATACTCAGCAACCTTCTTATTGTATACTCCATCCCATTGTCAGACCGTAAGCACTTAATTTTAGTACCATATTGTGTTTCTATCCGGCGATAAAAGTCTCGAAATACCTCAAAGACATCACTTTTATTCTTCATAAGGTAGACCCATGTCACGCGAGTATAACAATCAATAAAAGTGACGAACCATCGAAAATCGTTTACCGGTTGTAGAACAAGGGCCCCATACGTCCGAATGTATCATATTAAATGCAGCTGAACTTCTACTTCCTGAACTCACATACGTACTTCTGGTATGTTTACCCAACTCATATGCATTACAAAATAACTTCTCTTTATTAGCCCTTTGGTATAAGGACGGATACATACGACTAATAATTTTAAAAGAAGAATGACCGACATGCTAGTGGTGGAGTAGCAATTCATCTTCTACACTGCGTCGTGAATCTTCCGATGGTGTGTCTGCTACCAGAGATGCCAATGCTTTGTCCAGTCCAGTCCTGTCCAAGTACCACAGTCCCTTATGCTATGTGTCAGTCCCTAGTCGTCGTCCTGTCCCCTTCTCCTGAAAAGTTACCGTAGGAATGTCAAAGGAAATAGTACAGTTAAGATAAAAAATAATGGCACTAATAGAAAGAAGATTGACAGAAAAAGACGGAGCATGTAAGACATTGGTGAGAGTCAGAGAAGGGGTGCATGCGACGGTACCTTTACCCATGACAGGGCTGGAGTTACCATCAGCAGTCTGAATGCTCTCTGGCGTCGGTAGGTAAGTATAGTCCTAGAACTCACCGCGGGACCCCGTGACATGGCGAGATGCCCCAGAGTCCATAATCCAACCTGGTTGGTGGACAGCTGCTGCAAGAGCACGCGCAAGAATACCTGTGCTGGTTTGGGCAAAGCAAGTGATGTGATCCCTCGAGGTAGATGACGTCCCATGACTGCCGTTCGAACCCAGCTTCGTGCTGCGTAACTTCGCGAGGAACTCCTTCTTAAGAGGGGTTAACTCAGCCAGGTGATTTTCTCCCTCTTCCTTCGCCAGATTAGCTTTGTGCCCTCCAGAATAATTTTTTCTTCTACCAGCATAACCGCCTCTACCACCTCGACGTCCTCCGCGGCCCCGTCCACGATTACTCGACGAACTTTGCAGGGATTTTGGACAAAATCTGATGTAATGCCCCGAGTCGCCATAGTTGTGGCAAACACCGGCCACAGAGGGAGGCTGATTAAAGACGGTAAGGGCAGACTTGTCAACAATGGCTTGCTCCCTATAGAAATAGTCCTTGTTGGACATCAACTTCAATCGAGCCTCTTCTTGTGCCATGGCAGCTATGGCTTCTTCCAAGGTTGGAAGCATGGGCTGTGCGAGGAGGATATTCCTTCCATGCTCAAACACAGGGTTAAGATCCTTCAAGAACTTCATCATCCGTTGTCGCAAAATATAATCCAAGAACTTTTGGAAATATTTCGCAAATGCTGGTTCGACTTGTGCATCTTCCATCCCAAGAGGATAATAGTGATCCAGATCAGACCAGTACTTCTTCAACAGTGTTGCATACTCAGAGATGGTACGGTCGTCTTGGGTCACCCTATCAAGTGCATCCTGTAGTTGGAAGACCCGCATAGGATTGCCTGAGCCTGAGTACATATCCTTCAAAGTCTACCATATATCAGCAGCAGCCTCCATCGCCTCGACATTGCCCGACACCTGGTCGGTTAAGGAGGCTGTCAACCATCCAGCCACAACATTGTTGACAATTTCCCAAATAGCAAACTCCTTTGAGGAGGGATCATCTGGCGCCTTGGTTTGGCCATTGATGTAGCCAACCAAGCCTCGTCCCTTCAGCGTCCGCATTGCCTGTCGTGACCATTTCAAGTAGTTGGAGGTTCCCTCCAACTTCGTCTCCAGCTTGTCCAGCTTCCCTATTTTGTAAGGTGACGGATCCACATCAGTATGGATCACACGTGGGGTTGCTTCGGTTAATCTCTTTGATAAAATATTATTAACCAAGGCCTTCATCTCTTCTGTAGTCAGTTTACCACTGATCGAATCCATGGCGCCTTCAACTGTGATTCGTCGTCGTCGTCGTCTTCGTCGGCTTTGTCGTCGTCGTCGTCTTCGTCGGCTTCGTCGTCATCGTCGTCTTCGTCGGCTTCGTCGTCGTCTTTATGTAAAGTTTTCAACAGAGACCTTACGAATGCGCGGTTAACGTGGCCAACACCGGCGCGCGTATGTAGATCCTAATTTGCAGATCGAGAACGGAAAAACAAAAAAATATTTTGTAATTTCGGAGGACGTAATCTAGGAACAGATGGTGCAAATAAAGCATTTGACGTCCATCCGTTTTTGAATAACCGCCCACATAATCTCTCACGCAAACTAGGGTTTTTTTTCCCTCGAAAAAAAGGGGGGCGGCAGCAGTTGGGTCGGAAGAGGGTGTGGGGGAGGGGGGGGCGTCGGGGGGGGGGGGGGCAGGGGGGGGCATCGGGGGCAGCAGGGGGGGCGTCGGGGTAGCAGGGGGGTTGCCGGGGGGGGGGGGGGGGCGTCGGGGGGGGGGGGGGGAGGCATGGTGGGGGGTCGCTGGGGGGGGGGGGGGCGTCGGGTCAGCAGGGGGGGAGCGGCAGCAGGGGGGCGTCGGGGGGGGGGGCAGGGAAGGGGGGGGGGGGCGTCGGCTGCAGGAGGGGGTTTGCCGGGTTGGGGAATGGGTGGAATTTTTTTTTTTTTTTGGTTATGGCTCTGATACCATATAGAGAATAATTGTTGTATATTTTATTGATTGGCTACTCCACTACTTATAGGGAGTCTAGCTCCTCTTCATACTACATTTTCCAATGTGGGACTAAATCCCTTATTAGTTCTCAACACTTTATCATATGAATGTTCCTTGCAATTTGGTCATTCTGGAATTTGACAGTATCACCACAATTAATTGTTGAACTTGGGTGAGTGAGTAGGTCAGCATATTTCATGGAACCTAGTGGACATACTATGCCCATGTACAACATCCTAGTACTATATAGTATATACTAACTCATTGGAGCACTATCCTAAAACGGGATGATACTCCTCTCGTAACCGAGTGATTTGTTTAGCTTCACAGAAAAGAATGATACGCTGTAAACTTCTATCTTTACTGTAAGAAGCTACAAGATATTATCATTATTCTGATGACATGAAAGCTTACTCATTTTTCTCAAAATAAAACATATTATTTTCTACCAGAAAAGAATAATGCAAGACCGAGTCAAAATGCTACTAATCATCATGCCACTGATGAATCTAACCGTCTATCTGATTCCCTTAGATCATGTGATGAACTAATGAAACTTAACCGAGTGACTTGTTAGTGATCTTACAAGGTGAGATCTTTTACCCGCTTGACACACCAAGCTACATGAGGCTAGCCATGTGGGTGTTCAATTAGGCTTTCAAGCATAGGATTTAGGAAAAAGGGGTGTGTAACGTTAGTTATATTCCAAGGGTAGTTTAAGAATCAAGTAAAAATAATTGATAGAACATAAACATGGATATGCAACTTCATTAATTTGTTACTCATTATTGCACTTGATCTTTTTCATGCCTGTATATAAGCTTGCGTATGTTTTCAAACACTGTCGGGTTATATATTTTATTGTGCACTAATGGAGTTTAGAACTGAGAAGCTCGTTATTGCAGGAAGAGAAAGAGGAAAATGGTTGCATCTGCGCTTGGAGAGGACCAAGCTGGTAGCCAGTGGCGTAGCCACCTGGTCCCGGGGGTGCAGTTGCGCCCCCCCTGGAATTTATATTTTTTTATACTAATTTTCTGAATATTACTACAAAGAATTATACAAAGTTCCACCAATCAGTATATATTGATATAACGACACATGACCTCCTTCCTCTTTGCAAAATTATCTTCCAACCCCTCCTCTTAACAAACAGCATGGTGGGTGCGGATGCTGCAGTCAGGATGTTGGTAATAAAACTCTTTTTTTTTATTGATTTTGATTGTGCATTATTGATTTTATTTTGCATTTTGTATTCATTTTGTGTTGCGGTAATATTGATTTGTTCTATGTGTTCTTTAATTTCGGTATGTTATTTTATTGGTTAATATCAGGGTATTTTGAGTTTTTTTGCGCATATATTTAGGTGGTTGATGTTATTTATATACACTCCCCCAAAAGAAGCTAACATTTGCTGAGCTGTTGTGTCTTTCCTCTAGCCATGGTCGATGTGACAGGTATGGTCGATGTGAAAGGGTCCGAATTTGCGAGGAAGTAGGAGCGCACGATTTGTCACGATCAATGATAATGACCAAAAAGGGAATTTGCATAATAAATATATATAACCATTTTTACAAAATACTTTAATATTCAAAACTATATATTTTATTAATCAAAATAATTTAGATAAATACATTCTTGAAAATTTACAAAAATCATTTTTAGGGTAAAACTAAAATTTTGACTAGATAAATATACTAGGATAATATTTCTTAAGTCAATAAGCCATATTTATAATACCCTAAAAATAGTATAATAATATATATATTTTAAGTCAAAATAACTAAAACATAATTAATATAATATTTAGTGTTTTTAAAGAATATTTGATGATCGTTGTGTGTGTGTATATATATATATTATATATATATATATATATATATATATATATATATATATATATATATATATATATATATATATATATATATGGTCGTTCTACCATACATCCCCTGGAAAAGGATGTATCGATACATCCAAATCTGGACCATTGGATGTTGATCCAATGGTTCGGATTGAATAATAGAGTAGAAACATCATTTAATGCTGATTTTGACTTTTGACCACTTGATAACTTGCTATAGCATGTCATTCTTCACTTTAATTTTTTCAATGAACACCCTAAATTAACTCATATTTACTCTATTTCGTCCATCCAATTAATATTTTGTGCATCAACGGATAAACTCCATATTTTTTTGGGTTACCGGCCATGGTGGTGGTGGTGTTGGTGGTGGTGGTGGAAGAGAAATAGAGATGAGGAAGGAAATAAGAATCGGTCCGGATCGCGTCGAACGTCGTCGAGCCCTTCTAGAACAACGAGGAGTACCAGCGGTGCCTAGAAGAATCGGTCCGGCTCACGTCGGACGTCGTCGAGACCTCCTCGAACAAGGAGAAGTACCAGCGGCGTCGCTCCTGCAGGCGCCCGGCTTAGTAAATTTTACTGTCCATGCCATTGTCAGGAATTTTATTTTTCATCTAACAATTTAATATTTTGGTAATAAAGCTACATGCCATGGTGGTGGTGGTGAACTGAGGAAACCTACTTCTGAGGTCGGGCGGATCATCTGCTCACATATTTAAAAAAATCTGTATTGATCGGACGAAATATTTTTTTACTTTTCTAATGATAATATTTTCGAAGAGAACGTTTTTTTTTTTGTATTGTGACATTTTGTTATATTAACCATCTTTCTAATATTTATAGTATTTTTTTAAAAAAATATCATTTACCAAAGTATATTCGAATTTTTTACGTTAACAAAGTATGGTACATTTTGGACGAAAAATGGACATTCTCCTTACTTTTAACACGGAGAATGGTCATTCTCCTTGCTTTTAACACGGAGAATGACATTCTCCTTGCTTTTAACACGTAGAATGACCATCCTCCATTCTTTTAACATGAAGAATGAATGGTCATTCTTCGTGCTTTTAACACGGAGAATGACCACTCTCTGTGTTTTCAACAAAGTATGGTACATTTAGGACGGAGAATGTTCAACATTTTGTCATATTAACCATCTTTCTATTATTTATAGATTTTTAAAAAATATATCATTTACCAAAGTATATTCGAATTTTTATGTTAACAAAGTATGGTGCATTTTGGACGAAGAATGGACATTCTCGTTGCTTTTAACACGGAGAATGGTCATTCTCCTTGCTTTTAACACAAAGAATGGCCATTCTTCGTTCTTTTAACACAGAGAATGGCCATTCTTCATTCTCCGTGCTTTTAACATGGAGAATAGCCATTCTCCGTGCTTTTAGCACGGAGAATGGCCACTCTCTGTGCTTTTAACAAAGTATGGTACATTTAGGACGGGGAATGTTCAAGTATCTAATACATTTTTTACCAAATATTTACAGTATTTTTAATATCATTTACCAAAGTATATTCATTTAATATTAATGCATGTTGAAGAAAATATGAATATCATTTTATCAGGCTTCCACTGTATGGCTGGACAAAATTGCTTGCGAATGTTTGAATATAATTAACCTACTATCCAAGAGAAATTTTCTTACATTACATTCTTTGCTTCAGCAAAAACAAGGGATGAACAGACAGGGTTACATTATGCATTACACTGGCATCAAATTCATACTAATGGCACTGATGTACTGATTATTTACAGAAAGCAAAACACATTACAATCAAATAAAGTTTTAGTGATCCCAAGAATGCATCCGTAATGAGGCCATCTGTAAACCCTAGGAATGCACCCAGGACTCATGAAATCTGTGGAGGGCATTTGTAAATCAATTAAAGGAATACACCAAAAGATCAAAATCATCTGTTAAGGCCAACTGCAAATCAAATAGACGATTCAACCAACAAATCATAATCAAATTAAGTATACTTCATTCCAAGTCCAATAAACTGCATAATTCATGTTACAGTAATCTGTCCAATCCATGTTAGTAATTCAACATAGAACCTGCATAATTCACAATATAATAATCCAAACAAATATTAGACCTACTCTAAATTCAAGACCATATTAAATTTTCTAAACAAATTACGAACCATGCACCGCAACGGTGCTTAGTACAAGCGAAAAGTTTAGTCTTACAATATTTCAAACACAAAATTTAATTTGACCCCCAAGACCAACAAATTTTACAATTCAAATATTACTTCCAAATTGAAATAAAATTTCAAAACTCAAAAGATGAATCTTTATCTCCATCTTCTTCTTCTTCTTCTTTTTTTTCTTCTTTTTTTTCTTCTTCTTCCTCAAAATATCCTTCACCTACACCTTGAGGGACGAAATAAGAAATTATAGTCAGTATGGACTCACTGTATATGTATAAATGACATCCAGAAACATAAATAGAAGTATCAAAGGGAGGGCTAACATTAGAGTGTCAATGTGCACAGTGTGTGTTTTTACATAAGAGTATCAATGTGCACACTGCAGGTTCTGACATTAGAGTATCAATGTGCACAGTACGGATTCTATGATACGACCCCATTTTGTATCTATCACTGAGTAGTGAGTACACTCTCCAGTTAGCTCAAGTATTAGGTTACTCTCAAGGACTCCCTCTAGTGTCAGGATACCAAGCAAGTTTAAGTGTCTGGCTTACCCTTAAGTACAACCTATATTATAGCAGTGTGCTCATGCTTATAATACCAAATATCACCGACTGAGGTAGTGTTCCAGCTTAGTCCTAACTCTAGTAGCAGACATACATTACATGCCTTGAGGTATTTCACTATGTACATGCATTGGAGCATCATCTGTTCAGTCCTAAATCACCATTTATGGGTACAATTAGGCAGTATCAGTACAGGTATCAGAGTATCAAGTAGCAGAAGTATCAGTGTAATATTAACTATTCGGTTTAGCTGATTATCAGAGCATCAATTAGCAGAGTATCAGAGCATCAGAGCATCAAGTAGCAGAGTATAAGTGCAATATTAACTTCTATTATAAATTATTTACAGTATCAGAGCATCATCAAGTAGCAAAGTATCAGTACAATATTTTCTTTTATTGTAAATTATTTGCAGTATTAGAGCATCAAGTAGCAGAGTATCAGAGCATCAAGAATATCCAGAGTAGCTTTGTTTCAAGACCATATGCTTCTGTCCTAGAGTGTTTAATGTAGAATATAGGGGCTAAGAAGTTTTGATATATCCTTAAGCATCAGAGATGAAGATTCGATTAAGCTGAGTTAAAGCTCACAAGTGTATACAATGTACATAGTAATAACTGGATTGGAGCCTTAATTCAAATACAAATGATTCCCTAAATTTTTTTAGTGATATTGATACTGATATCATCCTATTAGCAATTATATACAGTTAGCAAGCAAACCTATAAGTTTGTCACACCCCAGAACCAGAATACTGGAGAGCGGAGGCAGACATAGCCAGCTACGTATATTGAAATAGAATACATCTCAACTATACGGTCACGGCTGTCTAGATATGAGGGTTTACTACAAGCCAGCAGTCTCTTAAGGTCAAACCTATTGTCTCAATCTCAAGCAATTAACAGAGTTACAAGATGTTAGAGCATCAAATATATATATAAGGCGTCCCAAATATTACATATCGGATGATCATGAAGCTAGTCGTACAAAATGATAGGACTAGCAAGAGTTCGGTCATACATGATCAACCCTAGGATTTGTTAATCATGTTTACAGTCCGTAGGCAGACAGTAAGTAAATGTGCATCGAGCTAACAGGTGCTCGTCGGCTAAACGCCTCAAAAGAATAAATTTATATATAAGTGGGTGAAACAAAAAGGGAAAACCCACTCGTAGCCCGGGTTCCGTCTAGTGTTCACCATTGGGCTGGAAGCTTGGTAGATCCTCGGGAGCTGCTCCGAAATCTGGCCACACAAAACCAGCTGGGTCAAACCCCAGAAAGAGCAAGTGCCACAAGGAGGCCACAAATAAGAACAAAAGCCAGCATATTAGAACATAAGAATAAAAGAAGTACAAGTAGTAAAGTATACAGGGCGATAAACGACTAGGGACGTGGAACCATTCCGGGAGCCAGGTTACAATCCTTAAACCAGACAAGGACCGGGGTTGTAACCCTTCGCCTGAATAGCTCACTGTCTCTACTCATTTATCGTTAAGATAAGTAAAACAAACATGCTCAAGAGATAGCAGGTACTGGAGCTAGACAAGACTTAGACAAGGCTGGATACCATCCATTCGCAATCGGCCAAACAAATACTACGGCTTACTACTTTAACTAACTAGGGTTATCACAAACCTAATTACTAACAAGATGCAAGTGAGAATTCCAATCCCAAGCCCTGCAGACTATCCAGTTATCCTTCCGCGGGTTGAGAGTTATAGGTGGGTACATTGCCCGGGAGACAAATGTACCCTTAGGTGACTTAGAGGGTGCAACACATGACAGTGTGCTGGAAATGTGCTCTACTCGTCGGCAAGCTACAAGTCCATTAAGGCGCCCAGATAACGAGATTGCCTGTGACTGGGAATTCTCCATGTTCTAGTTCGATCTAATCATTAGCCTAGTCCAATTTAGCGCGAGTCCCTGGCCGTGGTACCCAGGAAGTCACGTCCTAGACATGATGCAAGACAAGACAAGTGGATTGTACAAGCAAGCAAGTAGGAGCACCCACGGTGTCAAGTTGATTATACGAGTCAAGTTACAAGTTACAAGTCAAGTCAAGTCAGGAGTGCGCCGCCACGGGCCACTATCAAGTTATCAAGATAATTCATGTCAGGGTACTGTCAGGAGTGCGCCACTACGGGTCACTGTCATGTCAGGTTGGTCATGTCAGGAGTGCACCACTACGGGTCACTGTCGTGTTATGCTAGTTCCTTGTCATACCATGCCGTGTACAATAGTCATTCCAAACATATTAAGTAAAATCATGTTCATGTCAAAAGGTGTAAGGATATAAAATGGGCGTAAAATATCTAATAAAATACTAATATATATAGGACTATAGAAGAGCCAAGCTTAAAGAAATAACCAAAACTCCAAAATCTAATGGATTGCGCAAGGGGTCAGGGAGTTGGATTGCGCAGGTGTCAGTTGTGCAGGGTGCCAAGTACGCAGGGGCACAGGGCACAGGGGCAGATTGCGCATGAACCGACTGTGCAGAAGTGAACTGCGCATGGGTGGATTGCGCAGGAACAGACTGCGCAGGAGTCAACTGCGTATAGGTAGATTGCGCAGGAGTTACTTTGCGCATGGCTGGCTTGCGCATGGATGGCTTGCGCCAGTGCAATCCAGCGCAGCGCAAAGCACTGGCTGAGGTCATGCGCAATCGGCCCTGCGCTAAAGAGCACAGGCCGGGGGTATACAATTGACCATGCGCTAAAGAGCGCAAGGCAGAGGGATGTTCTTCCTGGCCGAGAGCAGGTCCAAGAACACCAAGAACTTTAATTCTTCATAACTTTGCCAAATCAAAACCAAATCTAGATTTTCAAAGTTCTAACTTGAGTAAAATCGAATTCTCTTCCACATGGAAGCATCAAAACATGCAAAAATCGAAGTTTAATAGATCAAAACCAAGGATTTTTGAAAATGGTTAAAACTTAGATCTAGAAGAATGAAAGCTCCAAATCACAAAATGTCAAGTTCTAAAGTTGTTCTCCATGGCCTAATCTAGTTAATGGACAAATAAAAGTGGTGCTTATTTGATGGCAAGGTGCACTTACCTATGGGTTGGGGAGTTGTGTGGAAGAAGGAAGAAGATGGAAAAGTTAATGGAGAATAAAGAGGAGAGAGAAAGGTTGGTGGAGATATAATGAGGGTGGGTGTGTTGTGTTGATGGTAGAGTGTAGGTTAAAGTGTACCAATTCATATTAAACCAAACCTAATCAAACCAAACCAATTCCACAAAATAAAACCAAGCCATGGTCCAAACCCATTTACGAGAAACCAAAATCCGCAAGTCGAGAAAATAAAATACGTGCCAAAATCAAATTACGAGTACAAATACGAAATACAGGAAATGGGGGTGACAACTCTACCCACCTTCAAAGAATTTCGTCCTCGGAATTTAATCAAGGAGCTAGAGATTGCCACGACAAGCTATACTAAGCACAGACAAGCTACACTAAGCAGTTCAATCATACAATCATACAATGCAAGCAAGGAAAGTGAAAGCGTAAGGCATAAGAAAGACATTATACCTCACGAGTCAAACAGGTAGGGATATCGCGATCGAATGTCGTCCTCACGCTCCCACGTTGACTCACCTAGAGAGTGATGACCCCAAGCAACACGGACTAAGTTAATAGTCTTGTTCTTGAGCGTCTTTTCTCTCCGGTCCAATATAGACATGGGCCTCTCCTCATACGAAAGGTTGGTACCAACAACCAATTCCGAATGATCTAGGATATGGCTCGGGTCCGGAATGTACCGTCTTAATTGGGATACATGGAATACATCATGTATCTCACTTAGCGACGGCGGAAGAGCGAGACGATAGGACACATCGCCTACTCGCTCTAGAATATCGAACGGCCCTATATACCTAGGACTAAGCTTTCCCCGTACGCCAAAACGAATGATGTCGCGGGTAGGCGAGATCCTAAGGAATACATGGTCGCCGATGGCAGATTCTAAGGGACGCCGATGAGCATCAGCCCAATGGCGCTGGCGATCCTGAGCAACTCGAAGGTGATCTCTGACTTTCCTGACCACTTCAACCGTCTGAGAAATTAGTTCTGGACCGAACATCTGCCTCTCTCCGACATCGTCCCATGCTAACGGGGATCTGCACTTCCTGCCATACAGAGCCTCGAAGGGTGCCATCTGGATACTGGCCTGGAAACTATTGTTGTACGAGAATTCCACCAGGTGCAGGTGATCCTCCCACGAACCACCAAAGTCAAGGGAACATGACCGCAACATATCTTCGAGGGTTTGTATAGTGCGCTCCGATTGTCCATCTGTCTGCGGATGATACGCTGAGCTGAACTTGAGACAAGTCCCCAAAGTTTGATGAAGACTGCGCCAGAAGTGCGATGTGAATCTCGTATCCCTGTCTGATACTATGCTGACTGGCACTCCGTAAAGTCGGACGATCTGCCTGAGATACATCTCTGCTAGCTACGCCGTCGACTGTCCAACTCTAAATGGAAGAAAGTGTGCCACCTTGGTAAGCCTGTCTACAATGACCCAAATAGCATCTCTGCCTGCCGGAGATCTGGGTAACCCAGTCATGAAATCCATGGTTATGTGTTCCCATTTCCATTCTGGGATCAGCAAGGGTTGAAGAAGTCCAGCTGGCCTCTGATGTTCAGCCTTGACTTGTTGGCAAACCAAACATCGAGAGATATACCGGGCTATCTCCCTCTTCATACCACTCCACCAAAAGTGTTGACGAATATCTCTGTACATCTTCGTACTGCCTGGGTGGATGGAATACTGCGAACTGTGAGCCTCTGTCATGACTTCCTGTCTGATATCTCCACTGGGTACACAAAGACGCGTGCCGTGTCGAAGTGTACCATCCTCATGAATACATAACTCTGGCCTTCTTCCTGCCTCGCACTCTGCTCTGAGCCGCTGAATCTTGGAATCTGTTAACTGTGCGGTCTGGATCCTCTCAACTATGGTGGACTGAATCTGTAGGCTGGCCATCAAGGCCACATTGGAAGGAAGAATCACTTCAATTCCCATCTTCTGAAGATCCGACAATAACTCTGGTCGCGCCGTCAGGAAATAAACTCCGGCTCTCCGGCTCAATGCATCTGCTACAACGTTGGCCTTCCCTGGATGATATTGCAAATCCACATCGTAGTCCACCAGTAGCTCGAGCCATCTTCTCTGCCGCATATTAAGATCCTTCTGGGTGAAAACATACTTCAGGCTCTTATGATCAGTAAATATCTCCATTCTATCTCCGTACAAGTAGTGCCTCCACAACTTAAGTGCAAATACTATTGCTGCTAGCTCCAAGTCGTGGGTCGGGTAATTCTTCTCATGATCACGGAGTTGACGTGACGCATAAGCAATTACATTTCCATGCTGCATCAAAACACATCCTAATCCTCTGCCTGAAGCGTCGCAATAAACTGTGAATCCTCCGGTCCCATCTGGAAGGGTGAGAATGGGAGCCGTTATCAAACCCCGCTTCAACTTCTCAAATGATTCCTGACATTCTGCTGTCCAAACGAACGGCACATTCTTGCGGGTCAACTGGGTCATCGGCGCTGAAATCCTTGCAAAATCAGAGACAAACCGCCGGTAGTAGCCGGCCAATCCAAGAAAGCTGCGAACTTCTGCCACTGAGCTGGGTGCTGGCCATGCCTCGATAGCCACAATCTTCTGGGGATCCACTTCCACTCCTCCTCTGGTAATGATGTGACCCAAGTACGAAATGCGATCGAGCCAGAACTCGCATTTACTGAACTTGGCGTACAACTGGTGCTCTTTGAGAATCTGGAGGACAACTCTGAGATGCTGCTCGTGCTCTGCTTCACTCTTGCTGTAGACCAGGATGTCATCAAGGAACACTATCACAAACTGATCCAAGTAAGGCATAAAAATACGGTTCATGAGGTCCATGAACACTGCCGGCGCATTGGTCGCTCCAAAGGGCATAACTAGAAACTCCCAATGCCCGTACCTAGATCTGAACGCCGTCTTCGGGATGTCCTGCTCTCTGACTCTGATCTGGTGGTATCCTGACCGCAAGTCTATCTTCGAGAAAACTGAAGCCCCCTTGAGTTGATCAAACAAGTCATCTATCCTCGGGAGAGGGTATCTGTTCTTGATTGTCACTGAGTTCAAGGTACGATAATCAACACATAGCCTGGACGTACCATCCTTCTTTTTCACAAGAAGCATCAGGGCTCCCCAAGGCGATCCACTTGCACGAATGAATCCCTTGGTCCTGAGTTCTTCAATCATCTTGTACAAAATCTCCAACTCTGTAGGCGCCATTCTGTAGACTCGCTCTGATACTGGTGCTGTCCCGAGAATCAAGTCAATGGTGAACTCGATCTCCCGCTCTGGTGGCATCCCTGGAAGTTCCTCTGGGAAGACATCTGGAAACTCTTTAACTATCCGGGGCAACTGCACTGCTGCTACTGCCATCCGCAATACTGGGGGAGAAGGTTCCACGGCGCCTCTGGAAAATGAAAACTCTGGCTCTCCGGGAATACTAAAGGCAACTCTGCCAACATGGCAGTCTATCCTAGCATAATGGTTCCTCAACCAATCCATGCCTAGGACTACATCATAGTCTGCCATAGGGAACTCTATGAGCCTAGCGGGGAACTCTCTACCGCTAACTACGATCCGACACGAGGAAAACACTCGATCTACTCCCATAAGACCATTACCAGTAAGTATATTGAGCCTCACTGATAATGACTCAGGCTCCAATCCTGTCCGTGTCGCGAATCGTGCAGACATGAATGAATACGATGTACCAGAATCAAATAATACAGATGCTGGAAAGGTATTGACGAGAATAGTACCTGCTACTACCTCACCTGGTGCAACTTCTTCTTCCATGGTCATCATCATAGCCTGACCTCTAGCTGTGGGTCCCCTCTGCTGGAAACCCCTCTGTCGGTTCTGTGCTGGAGCCTGGGTGAACTGCTGCTGGTTCTGCTGCTGAAAGGCCTGGGCCTGAGGCAACAATGGCCTCGGGTACTATTGTTGTTGCTGCTGCTGGACTGGAACTGGGGCTGGTCCTCTCACTGAAGAACTAGAAAGGTTGGATGATGATGGACCTCCCCTATTCGGGCAGGTCCCTATCTGGTGGTCTGCTCCTCCACAAGCCAGGCACAATCCATGTGCCCTACGATACTCTGCCACTACATGGCCCGGCTTCCCGCAATGCGAACATCCCACCGCGGAAGACTGCTTCTGCTTCTGCTGCTGCGGATACGTCGGAGTTGAATGCTGAACCGACGTCACTGAGGCCGCCCGCCTCGGAGTTCCAATGGTCAATCCCCTAGCTGCCGGGGCTGGAGCTGATGATTGGTGCATCTGGCTGTGGGACCGCTTCCTGCCTCCGATCCTGTCCACAATTCTCCGGGAGGTATACTCATGCCTCCTTGCTGCCTTCAACACTGCATCGAACGTCTTGTGCTCGAACTGCTCCATAGCCAATAATATCTCTAAGTGCAGCCCTTGCTAGAACCGCTGAGCCCTATCGAACTCGGTCGCCACCAAAGTGGGGGCGAACCTACTCAGCCTGGAAAACTCGGTCACATAGCCATCGACCGTTCTGCCTCCTTGCTTCAAGTTGGTGAATCTGGTCTGCAGGTCGTACCGTGCCACCGCATCGAAGTACTTCGTCTGGAACCTTTCTCTGAACGTCGCCCAAGTGACTGGTGCCGCTAATCCCATGGCCTGAGCCGCCCACCAATCGCGAGCCAAGTCTAACAACTGTAGGCCTACCACCGCCACCTTCTTATTTTCAGGTGTCCTAGCTGCTTCTAGAACCACCTCGGTATCCTGAAGCCAAGCGTCCGCGGCAATCGCATCTTCACTGCCGTCAAAGAAGGGAGGGTTCAAGCGCTTGAAACTGTTGGCCGCCTGATTCCCTTGTGGACCTCCTCGGTTTAGTTCATCATGAACTTCCTGGTGCAAGGCGTCGCCTCGACGATCTTGGGATGTAAGCAGTTCTCTGATAAGCCCTACCAAAGGTCCCTCATCCTGTCTAGCTGGTTGAACGGGCGGAGCTGCCTGAACTGGAGGTTCTGAGCCTCCGGAAAGCATAACTCAGGAGGCTACTCCAGAGTGCTGAGCTTGATCTTTCTGGCACTGGGGTGCTTGTCGAGCTTCCTCTGGCTGGTTGGCAGGTCTGGGAGTAATATCGCTGAAGAAGACGACATAGGGAACAATAAGAAAAGGACCAGGACAGATCAATGATACAAGCAATGTGATCAGGTCGAGATTCTCAGGGATTTGAAGATACGAGCAGAGATCAAGGACGAATATTGATTGAGACATCTATTCGGTAAACCCTCATATTTTTTGAATGCCAAGACCTGCATGGGCCACCACTTAAACCATGTCACGCCCCAGAACCAGAATACTGGAGAGCGGGGGCAGACATAGCCAGCTATGTATATTGAAATAGAATACATCTCAACTATACGGTCACGGCTGTCTAGATATGAGGGTTTACTACAAGCCAGCAGTCTCTTAAGGTCAAACCTATTGTCTCAATCTCAAGCAATTAATAGAGTTACAAGATGTTAGAGCATCAAATATATATATATAAGGCGTCCCAAATATTACATATCGGATGATCATGAAGCTAGTCGTACAAAATGATAGGACTAACAAGAGTTCGGTCATACATGATCAACCCTAGGATTTGTTAATCATGTTTACAGCCCGTAGGCAGACAGTAAGTAAATGTGCATCGAGCTAACAGGTGCTCGTCGGCTAAACGCCTCAAAAGAATAAATTTATATATAAGTGGGTGAAACAAAAAGGAAAAACCCACTCGTAGCCCGGGTTCCGTCTAGTGTTCACCATTGGGCTGGAAGCTTGGTAGATCCTCGGGAGCTGCTCCGAAATCTGGCCACACAAAACCAGTTGGGTCAAACCCCAGAAAAAGCAAGTGCCACAAGGAGGCCACAAATAAGAACAAAAGCCAGCATATTAGAACATAAGAATAAAAGAAGTACAAGTAGTAAAGTATACAGGGCGATAAACGACTAGGAACGTGGAACCATTCCGGGAGCCAGGTTACAATCCTTAATCCAGACAAGGATCGGGGTTGTAACCCTTCGTCTGAATAGCTCACTGTCTCTACTCATTTATCGTTAAGATAAGTAAAACAAACATGCTCAGGAGATAGCAGGTACTGGAGCTAGACAAGACTTAGACAAGGCTGGATACCATCCATTCGCAATCGGCCAAACAAATACTACGGCTTACTACTTTAACTAACTAGGGTTATCACAAACCTAATTACTAACAAGATGCAAGTAAGAATTCCAGTCCCAAGCCCTGCAGACTATCCAGTTATCCTTCTGCGGGTTGAGAGTTATAGGTGGGTACATTGCCCGGGAGACAAATGTACCCTTAGGTGACTTAGAGGGTGCAACACATGACAGTGTGCTGGAAATGTGCTCTACTCGTCGGCAAGCTACAAGTCCATTAAGGCACCCAGATAATGAGATTGCCTGTGACTGGAAATTCTCCATGTTCTAGTTCGATCTAATCATTAGCCTAGTCCAATTTAGCGCGAGTCCCTGGCCGTGGTACCCAGGAAGTCACGTCCTAGACATGATGCAAGACAAGACAAGTGGATTGTACAAGCAAGCAAGCAGGAGCACCCACGGTGTCAAGTTGATTATACGAGTCAAGTTATAAGTTACAAGTCAAGTCAAGTCAGGAGTGCGCCGCCACGGGCCACTATCAAGTTATCAAGATAATTCATGTCAGGGTACTGTCAGGAGTGCGCCACTATGGGTCACTGTCATGTCAGGTTGGTCATGTCAGAAGTGCACCACTACGGGTCAATGTCGTGTTATGCTAGTTCCTTGTCATACCATGCCGTGTACAATAGTCATTCTAAACATATTAAGTAAAATCAAGTTCATGTCAAAAGACGTAAGGATATAAAATGGGCATAAAATATCTAATAAAATACTAATATATATAGGACTATAGAAGAGCCAAGCTTAAAGAAATAACCAAAACTCCAAAAGCCAATGGATTGCGCAAGGGGTCAGGGAGTTGGATTGCGCAGGTGTCAGTTGCGCAGGGTGCCAAGTTCGCAGGGGCACAGGGCACAGGGGCAGATTGCGCATGAACCGACTGCACAAAAGTGAACTGCGCATGGGTGGATTGCGCAGGAACAGACTGCGCAGGAGTCAACTGCGCATGGGTAGATTGCGCAGGAGTTACTTTGCGCATGGCTGGCTTGCGCATGGATGGCTTGCGCCAGCGCAATCTAGCGCAGCGCAAAGCACTGGCTGAGGTCATGCGCAATCGGCCCTGCGCTAAAGAGCATAGGCCGGGGGTGTGCAATCGGCCATGCGCTAAAGAGTGCAAGGCAGAGGGATGTTCTTCCTGGCCGAGAGCAGGTCCAAGAACACCAAGAACTTCAATTCTTCATAACTTTGCCAAATCAAAACCAAATCTAGATTTTCAAAGTTCTAACTTGAGTAAAATCGAATTCTCTTCCACATGGAAGCATCAAAACATGCAAAAATCGAAGTTTAATAGATCAAAACCAAGGATTTTTGAAAATGGTTAAAACCTAGATCTAGAAGAATGAAAGCTCCAAATCACAAAATGTCAAGTTCTAAAGTTATTCTCCATGGCCTAATCTAGTTAATGGACAAATAAAAGTGGTTCTTATTTGATGGCAAGGTGCACTTGCCTATGGGTTGGGGAGTTGTGTGGAAGAAGGAAGAAGATGGAAAAGTTAATAAAGAATAAAGAGGAGAGAGAAAGGTTGGTGGAGATATAATGAGGGTGGGTGTGTTGTGTTGATGGTAGAGTGTAGGTTAAAGTGTACCAATTCATATTAAACCAAACCTAATCAAACCAAACCAATTCCACAAAATAAAACCAAGCCATGGTCCAAACCCATTTACGAGAAACCAAAATCCGCAAGTCGAAAAAATAAAATACGTGCCAAAATCAAATTACGAGTACAAATACGAAATACAGGAAATGGGGGTGACAAAGTTAGATAAGAAAATAATACATTATGGATAGGTAGATCAGTTAGTAACAGAGTATAAATGTGTATATATGTGTCCTTTACATATTAGAGTATAAATGTGTATATTAGATTACGGAATCATCAAGAGTAGTAGAATAAGAGGAAAAAAATGCAAAGTATCATCAGTTAGGGCTAGCCCCATTTACCTTCTTCACGATGGAAGGGAATTCTTATTCTTGGTCAGTAAATTCAACCTCTATCTGGTTAATCTTATCCAAATTCAATTTCTGGTTGTCGGATATAGTCTTCATCTCTTTGAAGACATTCTCAAAGTTTGCAGCAACAAAATTGTATAGATCATCAACCCTGTCCTTAGTGATTGGGATTCCATAAGTTGATGGTTTTCCAGATGTTGATGGTTTGCTTGCTGCTGCTGCCCGTTTTTCAAACATTCGAGTGAAGGTTAGTTTTCTCATGGGGCTTTGTTTTTAATATAAACATCCCCTGCTAAGCTTAGGACAGAATGTTTACTAGCTATTGAGCATACGAATCCTCTGAAAGGGAGAGCTGTCGTTGCAGTTGGTTTTCCCACGAGATGCATCATTCTACTGAACATGTAAGAACCTATATCCATCTTTTTTTCCTCCCTATATAATAAAAAAATTTACTCTATGGAAACTCATGTCTAGTAGGGTTGAGTGTTTGAGATACGTAGGCATGCAACAATTTGTATAAAGTTTTTAATTAATCTTTGTATACATTTTGAGAGGTCTTGGCACCCACTGATACGCCTATAATCTCATGAATTGCATCCCTCATGGAAACATTATCAATATCTTTCATATCAAACTCAGGAACTGGATCAAATCTATAAAATTCGTTGATGACAGTAGCATTTACCCAAATCAGTTTTCCTCTCAGAAATATCAATTGTTGATCCTCTTCTTTTTCTTTAATTTCAGTCCGAAGATTTGAGTAAAATTCTATTACTATAGTTTGGAAGATTTTTCCAAGACAGGATTTGTTCAGTTTCTCCAACTGATAGAATTTAATATATCCAGGAAGGCTTCGTCTTCGACATCATCCATCTTAATTGCTCTTTCAGGCATAATAGCCTTTTTTTAAATGTATTTTGTAAGTCCTCTTAGATTTAGAGTCTGAATTTTTTTTACCACCTCTCCATCCTGGGACTTATTTGATGATAGCTCTTCCTCTTCTGATGAGGATTCAGAATCCTCAGAGTACGCTGATAACTCTGTATCCGTTGCCACCTTAGCCTTCGCTTGAGTACGCCTTTGATCTTCATAAGTTGATTCTTCCGACGACTCTGTATTGAAGATAGATTTTTCGGCCTTTATCGAGCAATGAGTTTTTTTAGGCTTTTTTGCAGGTGGCTTGGCTGCCGCTGTTGATTTCTCCGTCGCTGCTTCCGCCTCTGCCCTTTCGGCTACTGCCCTAACGACCATAATCTTGGCTTTTGTCGCCCTTATAAGTTCTGTCCTTCGGGCCTGTATTGTATCCCTTTGTGGATTCTTCCCCTTTGGAGACTGTCGTTGTTTCTTCGGCGATATTTTGATAATTTTAAGCAGTCGTTTGGGGGAGGATTTGGAGAGGGTTTGGAAGAAGAAGAGATTTTAGGAGAAGAAGAGAGAAGATTCGACCGTTTCAGAATCCTAAAGGTTTCTACTTCCCAAGGTCATATAGTAGAAGTAGTTTCAAGTACTATATGACCTTGGGAAGTAGAAACCTTTAGGATTCTGAGACCCTAATTTGAAAAACTACTTTCCAAAATTAAATTTATTACTATTATATCCACGTGAAATTACTACATAAACTTTAAGCATGTGAAGTTTTAAACGTGTTCCGAATAAATTATTGAAAATTTTTGCACAAAAAATGTGGTGGAAACATGTTTAATTAAGAAAATTTGACAACATATTTAAGAATGTGAAGTTTCTAACACAATATTTCATTTTTCGAATATTTGACTGAATTTTTGAAATTAAGGCATGTTTGACGACTTGCTAACAAGACTATGTACCTGAAAAGAGTAAAATTAAGGCACTCAAAGTTGTCCTCTAGTTTGCTTTATATATACTTGAATGGGCCGATTGATTTTTTATTTATATTTTTTTTTATTTTCAGTCAAATAAGTTATAAAATTTGTGTTTGGGCCTCCATATTATACATAATTAGTGTTTGGGTCTCAAGAGTGTAACAAAAAATAATTAATAACACTTTTGGTGACACTTTTGAAATATTAGTGACACTTTTCAGACCCAAATACTAATTATATATAATATGGAGACCCAAACACAAATTCTAAAACTTATTTGAGACCCAAAGTCTAAATATCCCTATTATTTTTCTACTGGTTGTTGTAATTAAAATTGTTAATTAAAAAATACATAAAATAATTAGTCACAGATAGATGGATTTGGAACAAGAACTTGACGTTGGCAACATAATCAATTCTCTGACGTAACAAGTCATTGATGGGGATATCGTCACAGATATATGTATTTGACGTAACAAGATTTGTTAATTGAAAAATAGATAAAATAGTTAGTTACTTGCAGCCGAAACCAAATTGAGTTAACAAAATATTAGATTGCATTGAAATCCCAGCTTCTTTGCCAGAACATTCTCCGGCGAAGGATACAAGAGGAGGGAAAAAACTGTAAAAAAACAAAAAAAAAGAAAAAAAAAAAAGAGGTCTACGTAGACCCCTCACTAGCCTCGCGGAGGACCTCCGTAAAGTCATGCATGGTGCGCACACCTGTACTATGGCACAGGCGGCGTAACCCTTTCCTCTTCTTCAAAGCATCTCGTTCCTCCAGTGTGATCGACAGCAGGTCAAAGTTGGGTGCCAAATCAAGAGGTCGATCAATGACCTCCAGTGACAACCTACAGGTGGTCAGGAAGTCCGCAGCCTCTGCCAACCAGTCATGGGCCGGAGGCGGCGTAGAGGGTGCTCCATGTGGAGAGGCTAGACGATGACGGAAAGAAGACTCTGGCCATGGTTCCCAACCAGAAATTTTTTTTGGAGCCATGTTAAATGTGCAACCTATCTAAATGAATGGGGACCCCTATGTATATATATACACGTTCCTAACCGACTCTTCTTATTTCTTATTGAAAGTTAGGGATATTTAATGACCTCCAGTGACTCTTCTTATTCTCTGACAAAGACCTATTTATCGTGTAATATAGGGTCAAGCAACACGTTTGACCATTATTTATGATACAAACAATTGGGAAACATGGGGGTTATCATTTTTTGGGTGTCATTTTTTATCAAATGTAAGTCCCAGCTTAGTTGGTTGTGTTGTTTGGCTTTTACATGGAAGGCCTAGGTTCGAGTCTGGTGTGTGGGTTCAGTAGAATTTCTCTAATGTTATCATTTTTGGGGTTTTATTATATGCTTTTAACTTAGAATGGAATAATATAGGACGGGTAATGGCCATTCTTCGTGCTTCTAACACGGAGAATGTTCATTCTCCGTGCTTCTAACATGGAGAATGTCCGTTCTCCGTACTTATAACACCGAGAATGGACATTCTTCGTGCTTTTAATACGGAGAATGGCTATTCTCTATGCTTTTAACAAAGTATGGTACATTTAGGACGAAAAATGTTCAAGTATATACAAAATATTAACCCTAATTTATTTAGAGTCCGATCTATGTAAAGATTTAATGTAATGCAAATCAAATTAACAACCTAATGTTATAAAAATTAAGAATTCTAATTATAATCAAATTTAATTTGTTCTAATACATAAAGAAATCTGAGTATGATTAATCTAAACTAATTTTGAGTCCTTTTCTTTTGCAGCTTATAATAATACAAGAACCTTGTTAAAAATATGGAAACACATTTTTCGATCATAGCCAACACATTTAGCTCGTATCATAAACATTTATGACGCTGTTAAAAAATATTAGATTCAATCATAATCCAATACAGTTTATAATTTAGCACACAGATAGCCTTGCATTGAATAAGAATCATTTAGTATTAACAGTCAGTTAACAGTTAGAACAATCATATAACATTTTGTAATCTATCCACGGTTTATCATCTAGTTCAAGTGATCATCATTCTCCTCCTCCCATGGGTTCTGATCCTCGAAGGGATCCGTTACAAAATCTACCTAACCATGTATGTACTTGAGGTCCCCATCTAGCCGCACATTCCAACATTCTCTTAGATCGAGTATGCGAAGATCCGCGCACTCCGTCATGATAGCTCTTAGCCCATTATTGTCGAACATGCCAAACTTTACCTCGAGGTGCTTGAGACGCGGCATCGAAGAGGCCACGACCATGGCCGCTGACACTACCAAAATAAGTCATATCAGCGACGTATTTAGCGACTCCAAGGTAGAACGTCGCTAATTTTTGGGGGTTTAGCGACGTTTAACTAAGACGTCGCAGTTGGTCGCCAACAGCGACTACTAGCGCCATTTAGCGACTACAATTTGTTAAATAGGAACCCGCGTCGCTAGTTTGTCGGTACAAGTCGCTGATATAGCGACGCAATTTAAGCGGCGTCGTCGTTTATTAAATATCAGCAACGTTTAGCGACGTCCTTTTCGGACGTCGCTAAACGTTTCATATAGGCTGCGAGGGTTTCCTTTTCGATCATTCACAAATTTTCTCCCTAATTTCTCGCGCGCTCCTCCTCCGCGGCGCTCCTCCTACGATTTTCCTCCTCAGGCCTCCTCCTCCGCGGTGCTTCTCCGGCGATCTCCCTTCTCCGGCCTCCTCCTCCTCCTCCTCAGGTAGCTCCCCATCTCTCTTTCTCTCTCTCACACACACACACTCTCCCCTGTCCCCGCTTCCCAGTTTAGGATTTGAATTTGATGTGTGTGTTCTCGTGAAGTTAGACACTTCGTGTCCACTTGTGTGGACACGAATCAACCCCTTGACATGTACACATGTAGGGGGTGACAGTTCTATACAACTGATTTGGGTTTTTATTGGTTTTCCAGTTCGGATTTGGGGTTTTCGAATTCTTTTCACTAATACGTTAAAATCAGTCATGATACTGTAAATTCAAACTGATATTTCGATTTTGGGTTTAAATTTGATTATGAGGTTCAATGTTTAAAAGTATTTTTGAATTCGAATATTAATATACAAACTGTGATTAAATGGAATATGGAGAACTAAAAACTGGGTTTTGATTTTAGAATTTAAACTAAGATATGGGTTGAAGGGTTAGTGAGTGAATGTACTAGGCAGTAGTTAGATATGGCACTTAGCCTATGTTTTGGTTCATAGTTCGGGTTTTTGGGTTGTTATATCTGATTATATATAATTCAATATGTATGCACTTATGTAAGTGTGTTCATATAGGTTTCAAGATGTCAGTGGTTAAGATTTCAGTATTAGTTATCAACATTGGTAGCAATATCATGTTACCCTAGGTATGATGGCTTGGCTAGTTCATGTTACCCAATGGAAATTTGTCTATTGATATGGACTTAGATAAATTCCTATTGGGAAATGATATTGCAATAAGGATTAACCTGATAATAGGCTTAACTGAACAGCGATATCAGTTAGCAACTGTTTTCTGAGTTGAATGTCAGACATTTTGGGAAAATGGTAAGATACACCAAGTCAGACACTTGTCCCTACAGCCATTCGACTGACGAGGTAGAAATCTATGTATGACATTTGCTATAAGGACTTTGCATTAATCTACGGTACGACATCGTGATCAGGATATAGTCCCTACAGCCATTCGACCGGCGAGGCAGAAACTATGTAGCCGTAGATAAAGTTGACTGTCCTCCGACCCCCATCCCTCGGCAATGATGATACGACAATCTATCACTACATCTTTTAGTAGTAGATAATGTCTTAGTATTACATTTTGTGTGTTCATCTTATTGATTCTGTTACATCCTTCAGATACTATATTCGATAAGAACATATACTACACCATATGTACAGAACATAGATGATTCACACTAATGTATGCTAGAATGAATTTTGGGTTGTGTTCTGAGCCATCCGTTCTCACACTTGACAAAAAATCGAATATAACATTTTTATCTGCCATTCGACTGACAAGACAGAAATCTATGTACGACATTTGCTATAAGGAATTTGCATTAATCTACGGTACGACATCGTGATCAGGACATAGTCCCTGCAGCCATTCGACTGGCGAGGCAGAAACTATGTAGCCATAGATAAAGTTGACTGTCCTCCGACCCCCATTCTTCGACAATGATGATACGACAACCTATCACTACATCTTTTAGTAGTAGATAATGTCTTAGTATTACATTGTGAGTTCATCTTATTGATTCTGTTACATCCTTCAGATACTATATTCGATAAGAACATATACTACACCATATGTACAGAACATAGATGATTCACACTAATGTATGCTAGAATGAATTTTGGATTGTGTTCTGAGCCATCCGTTCTCACACTTGACAAAAAATCGAATATAACCTTTTTATTTGCCATTCGACTGGCGAGATAGAAATCTATGTACGACATTTGCTATAAGAAATTTTCATTAATCTACGATACGACATCGTGATCACGACATAGTCCCTGTAGCCATTCAACTGGCAAGGCAAAAACTATGTAGCCGTAGATAAAGTTGACTGTCCTCCGACCCCCATCACTCGGCAATGATAATATGACAACCTATTACTACATCTTTTAGTAGTAGATAATGTCTTAGTATTACATTATGTGGGTTCATCTTGATTCTGTTACATCCTTCAGATACTAGATTCGATAAGAACATATATTATACCATATGTACAGAACATAGATGATTCAAAGTAATGTATGCTAGAAAGAATTTTGGGTTGTGTTTTGAGCCATTCGTCCCCATACTTGGCAATTATGCATGTGAAATATATCGTTGAAGAACATAAAACTTGTGGTCGTACAATCGTCACTTTCGTGCGTCAGTTCATATCGGTCTTCACTTTCTGCAGTAATTATCTTAAAATGGATATGAATTACTATCTGCGGAACCGTTTGTGGATGTACAATCCTCATCCTGATGAATTATTATCTGTGTCAATCTTTGCAGAATTATTTTAAAATGGATATGAATTACTATCTGCGGAATCGTTTGTGGATGTACAATCGTCATCCTGATGACAAGTGCGGTATGCGGGATGAATTTATACAGGGTGTGCAACAGTTCCTGCAGTTTGCCAAGGCGTTCCCTCAGTACATGGACTGTACAAAAATTAAGTGTCCATGTGTGAGATATCGCAACTTGAAATATCATTCGGAAGTGGATGTGACATATCATTTGTATTCGAGGGGTTTCATGCCAAATTATTATCAGTGGACCGCACACGGAGAACTTGTGCCTTTAGCCTCCGAGCCGGATCCTTATATGGAGCCTTATGTAGATGTCCACAAGCATGCTGATTACGACCAAGGGTGGATGAACATGGTTTTCGATGCTGCGGGGCCTAGTTTCGATCCGAACAATCAATATACAGCTGAGGAGGCACCGAATGCCGATGCTGCAAAGTTCTTGGAGTTGCTGGAGAATGCAAAGACTCCTTTATATCCTGGTTGTGATGACCATTCACCGTTGGAGGTGATTACAAGATTGTTGAGGATAAAATCAGATTTTAACATGTCTCAAGAATGCTACAACCGAATCCTGGAGTTAATTAAAGATATATTGTCGGAGGGTGGCAAGTTACCTAAAAACTTCTACCGATCCAATAGAATGGTGAGATCGCTCTGGATGGGGTATGAAAAAATTGATGCATGTCGCAACGAATGCATGTTATACTATAAGGACGACAAGGATGAAGACGTCTGCAGATTTTGTGGTGTCGATCGCTTCAAGGCAACTAGTACAACAAGGACTTCTGGTGCACGCAAGCCAACAGATTCGATGCACTATTTGCCTTTGACGCCACGGTTGCAGAGGTTATTTATGGCAAAGGAGACAGCTAATAATATGAGTTGGCACAAGCGGGAACAAATATATGGAGTACTGGATCATCCATCCGACGGGGAAGCATGAAGCACTTTGATCGAGTGTATCCCAATTTTGCTTTGGAGCCGCGTAATGTCATATTGGGGCTTTCCTCCGACGATTTTACCCTATTTGGACTTTCGGGCTCACAATATTCTTGTTGGCCTGTGATTGTTACTCCGTACAACTTGCCGCCTTGGATGTGTATAAAGACTCCTTACATTGTTCCTAACTGTTATTATTCCAGGTCCGAAGAACCCGAAGAGGAATATCGATGTGTAATTACATCCCTTGGTAGATGAGCTAAATTAGTTGTGGGAAGTAGGTGCAACCACATATGATGTTTCCAGAAAGCAGAACTTTCAGATGAGGGCCGCACTAATGTGGACCATCAATGATTTCCCGACCTATGAAATGTTATCGGGTTGGAGCACCCATGGTCGTCTCGCATGTCCGTATTGCATGGATCGTACTAAGGCTTTCCGTTTGAAACACGGAGAAAAACCGTGCTTCTTTGATTGTCATCGACAGTTCCTGCCAAAGGATCATCCGTACCGGAGGAACAGGAATGCTTTTCGTGCTGGCGTGATAGAGAAGTCCAGTCCACCGCCACGGTGGTCCAGGGATACGATATGGAAGGAAGTTAAAGAATTGTCAAGTGCTATTGAAGAGCCTACAGCGGGGTACGAGTGTGATGGATTTGGCCGCGCTCACAACTGAACGAAGAGGAGTATATTCTAGGACCTACAATATTGGAGTGACCATCTGCTCAGACATAACCTGGATGTCATGCATATCGAGAAGAATGTATTTGACAATATAATAAATACTGTGATGGACGTAAAGGGGAAGACGAAAGACAATCCCAAGGCCAGGTTGGACTTAGAAGAAATATGCTGACGTCCAGAGTTGCATTTGATAAAGGAAGGCAGTGGAAAGTATAAGCAGCCCAGGGCCATTTTCTCACTGGACAAGGAGGACAAAGGTAAACTTTGTAGGTGGATCTAGGGCCTAAAATTTCCAGACGGGTACGTATTGAATTTGAGAAGATGTATTGACCCGAAGGAGAATAAACTACAGGGTATAAAGAGCTACGACTGTCACATTTTTATGGAGAGGTTAATCTCGATTGCATTTCGGAAATTCTTACCTCAGGTCGTTTGGGATCTACTGACAGAGCTTAGCATATTCTTCATAGATCTTTGTTCTACTAAGTTGCTCATCGATTGGCTTGAAAAGCAGGAGAAGGACATTACAGTAACATTGTGTAAGCTTGAGAGGGTGTTCCCTCCTGGATTCTTTGACTCTATGGAGCATTTGCCAATTCATCTTTCATATGAGGTACGTGTTGGTGGGCCCATCGATTATCGGTGGATGTACCCGTTCGAGCGACATCTAAACCACCTGAAGAGGAAGGTAAAAAATAAGGCACGGGTCGAGGGTTCTATTTGTGAAGCCTATGTCCTTGAGAAGATTACAAACTTTTGTTCAATGTATTTCAAGCCTCATATTGCTACAAATAGAACAAGAGCTCCGAGGAATGACAATGGAGATATAGAATATAATGATGCATTATTGAAAGTCTTCAATGCTCTTGGAAAGCCTTCTGGAAAACTGAAAAAGTGATATTTGAATGATGAGGAACTAAAGGCTGCCCAGTTATATATATTACTCAACTACGAGGAGGATGAAGTGGAAAAGCTAGAGTAGTAAGTGCAAATCTTCAACGTTCAAGTCATCTATTTGTTGATTACGTTATTATAATTTAACGAGTATATCCCGATATTTATTAGGTTTCAGCAAATTTAATAATGAGGTGAGGTCAAGTAGACCATACATTGCAGATAAAGAAGTAGAAGAAGAAATGAGACTTCATTTCCCGTCTTGGTTGACTGCATATGTACGTAAAAAGCTAGTTAGAATCTTCCTCCATTCACAACTGCACAAGAAATAACTTAACATTGAACTTAATTTTGTATCTTCTCGTGTTTAGGTCAATCATCCGGACGTCATCCTTGAGAATGAATCTATTAGAACTCTTGCTAAGGGACCAATTCATGCCGTCAAAATATGGCTAAGTTATTGCGTGAATGGGTTTAAGTTCAAGTCAACAAATGCTCTCATCAGAGATAGCTTCCTGGATCTTGATTCCACAAAAAACAGTTACTTGTGTATCAAATCTACAAACTACAAAGATGTCACTCCAGGCAATGGTTTCTATGGCGTCTTACGGGAGATCGTGGAATTGACGTACAACTATGGCATAGAGCCTACCAAGATCGTGTTGTTTAAAGTTGATTAGTTCGATCCCATACAAGATCAATGATGGAAAATTGACAAGCATGGTCTTATGGATATTAACTACCGTCGTCAATACCAAGGATACGAACCATTTATCCTAGCAAGTCAAGCTCAACTCGTATATTTTACAACATATCCTAGACGGGAAACAACGAGGTATGACTGGTGGACAGTATGCAAGACTAAAGCCAGAAATACCTCTGCCAGTGCGCATTCACAGCCGTCACAGGCCGAGTCGTACCGAGTTGAGGGTACCATTGCCCTCCAGATTGCTGAGCTGCACGACGATATGCTGAGAAGGATTTCTGAGCAGCCAGGGTCTCAGGCACAAGGGGACGCTGCGTCGGTCACCGCACGCTTTGACGAGCTCGAACGCACCGTGAGGCACGTACAGGGGACGCAGGAGTCCATTCACGACACCGTTACTAGGATAGCGGCTTGCATAGAGCAATACAGTGCCAGACTGCTAGCCCTAGAGGAGACGCGGACGCACCCATCTCCAGCGGTTACACTGCCTCCTTCTCCAGCCGTTATACTGCCTCCTTCTCCAACGGTTACATTGCCTCCTCCTTCATCGTCGTCGGTGGTTCTTACACCGGAGCAGTATGCTTACCTTCTTTCTATGAGCGGTGATGCTCCTCCTGATCAGTCGTAGTCGACATATATATATATATATATATATATATATATTGTTGTGTGATGGCCCATTGTTGGGTCTTTTATATGGTTATACATACATTATTCTTATGTGGAGCATTATGTTTGACATTGTTGTTACAATTTTTCATATATCTGTGTTGATTGATGAGATTGTGCTTCAAACGTGTTCGTGATTGTGTGTATCTGTGTTGTTTGATACAGTGTTCGTGATACACACCATCGCTGTTTGATACTTTGTGTTCGTGATACACACCGTCGCTGTTTGATACGCATTTGTGTTCGTGATTGTGTAACTGTGTTGTTTGATACTTTATGTATCTGCTGCTAATGCTGTAGGGGATGCTGCAAATGCTGTATTTTTTTCAAAATTAGCGACGTTCAGCGACGTGCCGCGACGAACGTTAACGTCGCTAAGTAAGTATCGAAACGTCGCTAACTGTGATGAACAATGTCGCTGATCGTCACTAAATGTCGTTACATACGACGTCGCTAAACGTCGCTATATGTTGGTACTATAGCGACGTAAAAATGTCGCAGAACGTCGCCATTTGGCTCTCAAGCCAGGTCAGCATCGATACATTTAAAAGTCGCTCAACATCGCTAGATGATGTCGGTACCTGCAGTCGTTTTAAGTTGCTGGTAGTCGCTGAATTAGCGACGTGTATGCTTCGCTAAGTATCGTCGCAATAGCGACGTATTGCGACGTTGTGTTGTTTAGCGACTAGGTTAATCGCGACAACATCCAAACGTCGCTAAATACGTCGCTAATTGAAATTAGCGACGTATTTTCCCTATTTAGCGACATCTTGCGGCGTCGCTGATTTGATAGATTTTAGTAGTGTGACATTTCGAAGGTGTCCTTCTTGAATCCCTTCATGATCATGAACTACGGAGGTGGCATGTTCCTTTTCAGCGTAACTAGACGCTAGCAACGACTTCCAGGAGTTCAATGCCCTTGGACGTAATATGGAGGCAGTAGCTGATGTCGAGTTCTGTCAGAACCGAAAAAAACTCTAAATGTTCCTCCAATATTTTCTCACTCACGTTGCTCATTGTCATTCACAAGACCCTTGAAAATTTTCCACTGTATTATAAATAGTGGTATAACCAGAAAAACAAAAAATCAAAATTAACAACTTATAACTTATAAAAAAAATAGATTAAAAATATCGTGTACTGGCCTTGAGGAAGTAATGGAGAAGGCCTCTTTGCCGAGTTTGTAAACAGAGAGGGAGGTTAGATTTTCCTCACTGTGCGCCACTAGCTTGTTCACCGCCTTGTCAATTTTTGAGGTTAGGTTAACCCTGCGGCACCACTGGGTCAACTTGACGTCCGACCAGAAGCAGGGACAGTAGAGCGCCTTCCACCATGACCGACAAACGAAAGATAATCGGATGACCTCCTCAGATGACATCTCCGCTAGTACCAAAACCATGGCTAGGATCTCCTTGGGGATATTGGCCCATCCGCAAATATAGGTTTTGCTCTTCTCCATTTTGTGACTGTTCTGAAGGATTGTGAATTTTAAATAGTTTGGCTGTTTTGTTTGGTTTTGAATCTATATAAATTAGTTTTGAAGGCTGGTGAAGATGAATAGTTTGGCTGTATAAATAGATTTTAAAGGGTTGTGAAAAAGAAACCAATTTTTTTGTATCTTCTTCGGGCCACTCTTCTTGTATAAATGTCTATCGATCACCATTAATTATGGTGAATGACACTGATACCGTATATGAGTGGAATTTCCACTGCCAAAATTCATCTTGAAGAAGGTAAAATATCATCATTGTGTGGAGAAATGTCGAAATCTCTTGGATATGATTATACTGAGATGTTGTATTAATGTTAAGAGTTTATTTTTGTTAACCCACAAATTAAAGGTGAAAACCACTTTTGTGGGTGAACAAAACCACTTCCAAAGTTGTTTTTTTATAGATGAAATGAACTCCAAATGAGTTCAATGAACTCGTAATGTTGATCACTGATACAGTCAGTATCAGGGCTATTTTGTAATTTCTTGAAAATGAAGGATATCAATAGATCAGATGATACCCAGACTAAGAACATTAATAACACTTTAACATTAATAACCCATTGCATTGAGGATAAAGTACTGATATCTTATAAATATGAAAAATACAAAGAAATACATGCATGCATGTTAATGTCAGAAGAACCATTCACCCCAGGACTGATTGATGAGATCTAAATCACTATACATCTCGTATCCACATTCCCGTAGGATTACATCATTAAAGGGTCGTTTAAACGTCTGTATTAAATCATAAATTTTTCTGAGGTCATCGTTGAAGTGCACGTTGAAGCATGCACGTATGTCGAGCATGCGAAGACCTTTGCAGTTGCATATGATAGATCGCAGTGTGTCTCCATTGAACATGCCTGAGCCCACCTCTAGGTGCTTGAGACGCGACATCGACTCGACCACAACCTTTCCCTCCGTCTCGTTCAACGTATTCAGTACGAATCTATTCCTGACCATGAAATATGGAGGAGGCATGTTCCTCCTCAGCTTGACCAGACGGTGGCAATACTTGCCAGCAGAAAATATTCCAGTCGACATGATATAGAGGTAGTAGCTAATGTCGAGTTCTTCTAACACCGGGGGAAACTCCAACTGTCTCACGAAAGTTTCATCACTCATGTCGCACTTCGGAATGCGCAGCACCTTAGAAATTTTCCACTGTATTATAAAAAAGGGAAAACATTAATAAAAATTAACCAAGTATACATAAAATTTTGTAATTAAAAAAATAAAGTATTAGAATAAGACAAAATAAATTTTTGCACAGGCCTATAACATGCAAAAGAGAAGGCAGCTTCGTCGAGCTTGTACGCGGAGAAGGATAGTAGAATTCCTGTACTACGAGCCACGAGCTTCTTTACGGTCAGACTAATCTCTGCGGTTTGATGGCCCCTCCGGTACCACTGTTCCAAGTCCACGTTGGACCAATAGTATAAGGGACCATTGAGCGCCTTCCACCACGAACGACACTGGGGCCATGTTGCACATGACCTCGTCCGCCGGCATCCCCGACAGTACCAATATTATCAAGAGAATCTCCATAAGGATGACGGCCCATCCGCTGCTGTTGATCTTGATCTTGCTCCTATCCATTGCGACTCTTCTTCTTCTCTCCTTTGTTTCTCTCTAGTCAGATAGGTTCTTTTCTTAATAGAGAAGGCTATTTAACCCGCTCATTTCAGGGGTGTAACCCGCTTGTGGGGGAAGGGGTGTGACCGAACAAGGAAAAGACTATTTGGAAGTTCTAGTGTTAATACTAATAGTAGTTCTAATAATATCATAAATTTTAAATCGAAAATTGAATTTTAACTTTAACTATTTTTAAGTTGTGAATTTAAATCTAATTTAAATGTTAAATAAAAAATTAATTTAAATTTAATGTTAATATTAGTTTCAATAATATTGTAAATTTTAAATTAACAATAATGTCACTATATTAGAAACTTAGTTGATGTCACGTTGCTCGGGCTCGGTTAGTATTCGTCTAAACTCGTACGCTAGAACTAGTCGAGCTCGATCCTTTTGCGTGCGTAATGTAAAAGAAGATACGTAATGATAGTCGTTATTAGTAAAAGGAGCTATTGAAATAAAAACTTCTTTATTTGATCAATTGAATTCGGGGGTTCTGCAGGTATGGGTCAAACCGGCCGCACCGAACTATATCATTCCGAACCGATGGGCTACCAGTCGAACAGAATATGGTCCGGTAACAGTTGTGTTAGTATTAAAACTAGTTTCAATAATATTGCAGATATTAATACGATTTTTAACTTGTGAATTTAAATCTAATTTAAATATTAAATCAAAATTTAATTTAAATTTTAATATTAATATTAGTTTCAATAATATTGTAAATTTTAAATTAACAGTAATATTACTGTATTAGAAACTTAGCTGATATCACATTGTTCGGGCTCGGTTAGTGTTCGTCTAAACTCGTAGGCTAGAACTACTCGAGCTCGATCCTTTCGCGTGCGTAATGTAAAAGAAGATATGTGATGATGGTAGTTATTAGTAAAAGGAGCTATTAAAATAAAAACTTATTGATTTGATCAATTAAATTTGGGGGGTTCTGCAGGTATGGGTCAAATCGGCCGTACCGAACTATATCATTCTGAACCGATGGGCTACCAGTCGAACAAAATATGGTCCAGTAACAGTAATGTTCATATTAATGCTAGTTTCAATAATATTGTAGATATTAATACTATTTTCAAGTTGTGAATTTAAATCTAATTTAAATGTTAAATCAAAAATTAATTTAAATTTAAATTGTAATATTACTTTCAATAATATTATAAATTTTAAATTAACAGTAATGTCACTGTATTAGAAACATAGCTGATGTCACATTGCTCTATCTCGGTTAGTGTTCGCCTAAACTCGTACGCTAGAACTAGTCGAGCTCGATCCTTTCGCGTGCGTAATGTAAAAGAAGATACGTGATGATGGTAGTTATTAGTAAAAGGAGCTATTAAAATAAAAACTTGTTGATTTGATCAATTGAATTCGGGGGGTTCTGCAGGTATGAATCAAACCGGCCGCACCGAACTATATCATTCTGAACCGATGGGCTACCAGTCGAACAAAATATGGTCCGCTAATAGTAGTGTTAATATTAATACTAGTTTCAATAATATTGTAGATGCTAATACTATTTTTAAGTTGTGAATTTAAATCTAATTTAAACGTTAAATCAAAAATTAATTTAAATTTCAATACTAATATTAGTTTCAATAATATTGTAAATTTAAATTAACAATAATGTCACTATTTTAGAAACTTAGCTGATGTCACATTGCTAGAGCTCGGTTAGTGTTCGTCTAACCTCGTACGCTATTACTAGTCGAGCTCGATCCTTTTGTGTGAGTAATGTAAAAGAAGATACGTGATGATGGTAGTTATTAGTAACATGAGCTATTGAAATAAAAACTTGTTGATTTGATCAATTGAATTCGGGGGGTTCTGCATGTATGGGTCAAACCGGTCGCATCGAACTATATCATTTCGAACCGATGGACTACCAGTCAAACAGAATATGGTCCGGTAACAGTAGTGTTAATATTAATACTAGTTTTATTAATATTATATATATTAATACTATTTTTAAGTTGTGAATTTAAATCTAATTTAAATGTGAAATCAAAAATTAATTTAAATTTTAATATTAATATTAGTTTCAATAATATTGTAAATTTAAATAAACAGTAATGTCACTGTATTAGAAACTTAGCTGATGCACGTTGCTCGGGCTCGGTTACTGTTCGTCTAACCTCGTACGCCAGAACTAGTCGAGCTCGATCCTTTCGCATGCGTAATGTAAAAGAAGATACGTGATGATGGTAGTTATTAATAAAAGGAGCTATTGAAATAAAAACTAGTTGATTTGATCAATTGAATTCTGGGGGTTCTGTAGGTATGGGTCAAACCGGCCACACCGAACTATATCATTCTGAACCGATAGGCTACCAGTCGAATAGAATATGGTTCGGTAACAGTAGTGTTAATATTAATACTTGTTTCAATAATATTGTAGATGTTAATACTATTTTTAAGTTGTGAATTTAAATCTAATTTAAATGTTAAATCAAAAATTAATTTAAATTTTAATATTAATATTAGTTTCAATAATATTGTAAATTTAAATTAACAGTAATGTCACTATATTAGAAACTTAGCTGATGCCATGTTGCTTGAGCTCGGTTAGTGTTCGTCTAACCTCGTACGCTAGAACTAGTCAAGCTCGATCCTTTCACGTGCGTAATGTAAAAGAAGATACGTGATGATGGTATTTATTAGTAACATGAGCTATTGAAATAAAAACTTGTTGATTTGATCAATTGAATTCGGGGGGTTCTGCAGATATGGATCAAATCGACCGCATCGATCTATATCATTCCGAACCGATGGGCTACCAGTCGAACAGAATATGGTCCGGTAACAGTAGTGTTAATATTAATACTAGTTCCAATAATATTGTAGATATTAATACTATTTTTAAATTATGAATTTAAATCAAATTTTAATAATAAATCAAAAATTAATTTAAATTTAAATATTAATATTAGTTTTAATAATATTGTAAGTTTAAATTAACAGTAATGTTACTGTATTAGAAACTTAGCTGATGTCATGTTGCTCGGGCTCAGTTAGTGTTCGTCTAATCTCGTACGCTAGAACTAGTCGAGCTCGATCGTTTGCGTGCATAATGTAAAAGAAGATATGTGATGATGGTAGTTATTAATAAAATGAGCTATTGAAATAAAAACTTGTTGATTTGATCAATTGAATTCGGGAGTTCTGCAGGTATGGGTCAAACCGGCCGCACCGAACTATATCATTCCGAACCGATGGGCTACCAGTCGAACAGAATATGGTCCGATAACATTAGTGTTAATATTAATTCTAGTTTCAATAATATTGTAGATATTAATAATATTTTTAAGTTGTAAATTTAAATCTAATTTAAATATTAAATAAAAAATTAATTTAAATTTTAATATTAATATTAGTTTCAATAATTTGTAAATATAAATTGACAGTAATGTCACTGTATTAGAAACTTAGCTGATGTCACGTTGCTCAGGCTCAGTTAGTGTTTCTCTAAATTCGTACGCTAGAACTAGTCGAGCTCGATCCTTTTGCGTGTGTAATATAAAAGAAGATACATGATGATGGTAGTTATTAGTAAAAGGAGCTATTGAATCAAATAAACCGTCGTTGATGTAATTATCATTATGTACTATTTTTTCTTCTTTCATTTACCTACCATTTTTTTTGCAATTCTTCGTCAATTTAACAAGGAGTCAATTTCAACACGGAGAATGGCAATTCTCCGTCAATTTAACAAGGAAAATAGTCATTCTCCATGATTTTAACAAAGTATTCAATTTGACTTAAATAAATACCGGATACTACCATTTTTATGTACTCCGTGATTTTAGTATTCTCTATGATATTAAAATGGAGAATGGCCATTCTTTAGGATTTTAACATGGAGAATAGCCATTCTCCTGCATTCGAACACAGAGAATGGTAATTTCCCGTCAATATAACAAGGAGAATGGTAATTCTTCGTGATTTTAACACAGAGAATGGTATTGATGGGCGCATTGGCCAGTTCTCCATTGGGCACATCAGTACGAGGTGCATGGTATTGACGAATGCATCTGCTGCATGGCTCGTTTGTTGAGTTTTTGAGGCATTGATGGCTCTCTGACTTGGCAGAATTCGAAGGGACAGATTTATTGGCATTAATACAAATTCATTGAATTGAATTCGAAGTGACTGCCACTTGATGCATGAGTACGAGTTTCCCTTGCCTATAAATGGCAGTATGAAAGAGAGAGTTTATTCTCGTTTACTTAGCTTTTCTGTGGTGATGGACTCGACCGATCCTCCGCCTTGGTAAGACGCTTTCCTGTGGGTTGTCGATCTCCTCGTTCGAAGAATCTTTGGTGGTGAACTCCTTCAGAAGACTGAGATGTGTCGATCAGTGGACTGTCCGTGTTCGTACCCTTCATCGACTGTGTGCCATAATGTTGGTTACTGGGTTCGGAATCGTCGTGGCCCAGTTTTTGTTATGCTGAAAGAGCCACAGGCTGTCGAAGGTGCCTGTTGCATCCAAAGATCGGGGTCGACATGCCTCAGTTTTTATTAGGCTGGAAGAGCCCCAGGATTTGGGTTGATTGCCAACCCACACTTTGTCGAAGCGCCCGTACGTTGACGAGAAAGTGATTCGCTCTGACGATGCACGGTGATGCGCCTATGCTGAGATGCTGAAGTAATGCGCCTAACTGAGACACCAGAGAGATGAACGTAGGTGAGGCACCAGAGAAATGTGCCTAGTTGTAGCTTTTAGGCTTTTTTCTTTGTAGTAGGATTTTCTGCAGTAGTTTTGGACATGTAATAGACTTTCATATGTAAATAAAAGTCAAACTTTTTGTGTCTCTATTCTTTGTTGTTTCGTTGTGCCAAGTGTTTTGTTGAGTTTCCTCTGAGAATGGCCATTCTCCGTCACTTTAACAAGGAGAATGGCCATTGTCCGTTACTTTGACACGGAAAAAGGTCATTCTATGTCAATTTTAACACAGATAATGGAAATTCTCCGTCAATTTAACAAGGAGAATGACATTCTCCGTGATATTGACACAAAGAATGACCATTCTCCTGCATTTAATACGGGGAATGGCCATTCACCGTGATTTTAACACGGAGAATGGTCATTCTTCGAAATTTTAAGATGGAGAATGGCCATTCTACGAGATTTTTGAAATGGGGAGTGGCTATTCTTCTGCATTTTAGGATGGAGAATTGCCATTCTCCGTAATTTTGACACGGAGAATAGCCATTCTCCATTGTTTTAACAATATAAATATAATTCAAAAATGATTTTATTATAAAAGACAGAGCAGACATTAAAAAGACGCAAACACAGAAGAATAAAAGACAAACAGATGATATAGAAAGAAGTTCTTAGTCCAATGATATTGTTGTTTTACAGTGTTATTGCTAGGTTGGTAGTGTTACATATTCGCTTGAAAGCAACTTCTTAGCCCATTCCAACCTCTTCATTGTAATCTTCTGGTGAATGTCATCGTCATTTTCTCTCGATATTTCGAAGGGAGCAGTCATCAAGCACTTCATATAAAATGCCGTGTACAAGAGGCAGTTTTGATATCATTTTTATTCCATATTTTAAGAACAATATAACTCCAAAAAACTTTATTCCCAACAATTATAAAACAAATGAACATAATTAATTAGATAAAAGAAGAAGAAAAAAATTCATCATCTTCCATCTTCACCCATTAGAGTGGACTCCTTTCGACCTTTGCTGCTATATTATATTGTTGCGCAATTTGGATTCTTCTTCATTGTGATCTGAAGATGCAATCCATACAGCAACTTTGTACCTTTCTTTTTCCGAATCAAACTGCATATAACAAACATAACATAAAAAAATATTGCTCTAAAAAATGTACGTATTTGACGACATATTTTTAGACTTACATTGAGATAACGGGAGTCCAAACTACTTCCGTCTTTCATGAATAAAATTACAAAAATAGCACAATCAAATGTATTGTATTGGCGGGGAACATTAGGACAACTGATTATGGAGAAAGTAGAAAAGTTGAACCTAGCATCTTTCAACTTCAAAATCTCTTCCTCGAGAAAGAGATCCAAATTTGAAAGCTACAATTACCAGAATAAAATATGTATTAGTATACAACGAATCTAGTACGCAATTCATAAAATTTTATAAATATGAACTTACTATTTCTTTTATAATTGCTTTGTTATAAATTGCCTCATCTGTAGATGCAAGGGTGTCCCAAATTTCAACAGTATTTGTTTTAACCATAACTTTTGCAAGTGTATAGTGGTCAAACAAAAGAATGGGTACGTATATCTGAATCAGGATTAATTAGGTAAAACAAATTAATCAATTGTCAGATAAATTGTGATTAATATTTAAACATAAATAGATTAATACCTCGTTATAAATGCTTAAAGATCCCATATAATCCTGGAAATATTTGTTCTTCTTCCATATTTCATGAAGTGGTTTGTTAGATGGAGGTAACATTGCTCTCTACATACACATCAATTAATACATTACGAACGACAAACAAACGAGAAAATTGTTAATGCATAATCATTAAAGAATAAAATGCTCACTCACTGTTAACTTTATTGGTAAATACCATACATTAACTTTATTGAAAGTTCTTCTCCATTCCTTCGCGGTGAGAAGAGCAGAGACAAGGGTTACAATCTGAGTATCTCATTAAGAAAATCAGCGATGGCATCGAAGTAAACATAGATGGCATCTAAGAAAAAATATACTATCTACATGCCCCATCTTTAATTCTCCTTCCTGGAGCAAAGGACTTCATCTCAGCCCGACTCACATAAATCTTGTTGCAAGATGATATTATTTTGCTAAGAAAAGAAACGAATAGATTAGGAAAAAACTGTTGAAATGAAATGAAAACTCATATTACTTACTCGTCAGGTTTACCATCCGCAAAAATATAATTGTAAAAACTCGAAGAACTACTAGTACACTGGCTAGGATTTGAGGTTGAACTTCTTGTTAAACTTTTCAAAGGTATGACCGATACTAAATTTTCTTCCATTCTTTTCGAAGAACTGCTAAAGTCAGTTTCTTCTAGAGGGATTATATCGAGAATTTGTTGGATTGATTTATCAACTTTCTTTAGCCCCTCGTCCTTATCAGAAGATTTAATGTTAACCTCCTCTATAGTATTAATTACTCCAGATGAAGATGCCTTCTTCAAACCGGAAGATTCTTCCATCTTTTCCAAACGCCGAGATATATTGATTTGTTCAAGTTCGATTGAACCAAGCTTAGAAATGATCGAAACAAGTTGATCTGAAATCTTCGACAGTTGTTCTTCAAACCTGCGTATCATACACAGAATAAAGGTTTCACTTGAAGCTGGCATCCAATCTTCTACCTCTTCTACATGTTCCATACGAGTAGACATCTTTCTCGAGTACTATAAAATGAAATAAGAAAACTATTCTTTGTATTTCAGAATAAATAATAGTTGAAACAAGAAAACTATTTTATATATAACAAGAGAAAAGTACAAAAAGTGGGGAAGATGGAAAGACAAATAAATTTTGGGATTAACAAAGAATCTACTAGCCATTATAAAGGTTATCATGATTAACAATTTTAGAACTCTAGAAGAGATTTAATTCCGCTGGTACTCCTTGTTGTTCGAGGAGGGCTCGACGAAGTCCGACGTGAACCGGAACTTCTTCTTCTTTCCTTCTTCATCTCCATTTCTCCTTCCACCACCACCACCATGGCCTGTAGCTTTATAACCAAAATATTAAATTGTTAGATGAAACAAGAAAATACAAAAAGATTACTAAATCAAAATAGCACATATTCATAGAAAATATGAGACAAAAGATGAAATTGTTTCAAAAGCAACACCATAATTTTACAACAACTGAGTAGACTATGCTATACAATAACTAAAATTTGGGATTGTGTCCTCCTTGGATTTAATTTACACAAAGAAGAGATTTGGGAGAACGAACTTTTATCGGCTTCCTACCCCTCTTCATTCTTTGAATTCTTCCCTTACTATTATCCACATTGCCAACAGGATTTTCTTCCTTGTCGTCGTCGGTGTCGTCATCTAGATCGCCATCAGCTATCGGACCATCGGTGGTGTCGTCGTCTACATCACCTCCAGTCAAGGACATATTATGTCATTCCTTTCCCGGCATATTGTTATATATACGTAGTTGTACAAAATATTACATTGGATGGACGAAAGCGAAAGTAAATATGAGTTAATTTAGGGTGTCTATTGAAAAAATTGCATTAAAGAATGACATGCTATAGCAAGTTAACAAGAGGTCAAAAGTCAAAAATAGCATTAAATGATGTCTCCTATGTTATTTAATCTGAATTTAATCTAAACCATTGGATCAACAACCAATGGTTCAGATTTGGGATGTATCGATACATCCCAAAAGTGTGGATGTATTATAAAAATTTCCATATATATATATAGTTACTCTTTAAAATATATAATTAACAAATAATAATAATAAAAATAATAATAAAAATAATAATAAAAATAAAAATAAAAGTAAAAAATATTAACAACAATAAATATCTTCCTCTACTAACTCAGTGAAAGAAGTGAGAGAAAAATAATTCCAAAGGGAGAAGAGAGAGAATGTGAGAGATCGAGAGAGAGAGAGAGAGAGAGAGAGAGAGAGAGAGAGGGAGAGAGAGAATACGAAGAAAGAGGAGAAGAGGTCGAGTGAGGGAGAAAAGCGGAGGAGGATAGAAAAGTGATGCTCCCCCTTATGGTCGGTCGGCACTGGAGAAAGGTCGTCGGGGTCACACCTCTGTAGAAGGCTCAGGATCTGGAGCGTGGCAGCCGGAACTGGCGGTGCGAGGCATAGGATCGTGAGGCTCTGGCGTGACTGCTCACCAGGAGGGATGCGGAGTTCGCTGGAGAAGACTGGCCGGAGCTGTGTGGCTCTCAGGCAGACTTGGGCGATGAGAAGCGGTGGTCACTGGTGGTGAGGAGTTATTCATGGTGATATGGGTGGTGTCATAGATGCGGGCGATGGTGATGAAGCACGATGGTGCTGGGAGAGGAGTCGTCAGTGTTGGTGGCGGAGGATGGTGGCCCTGACGGTGGCGTTCGTGAGGATGATGGTGATGACGATGATGGTGATGATACTGGCGGTAGTGGTAAAGAATGATGAAGATGATGGCTAGGGTCTGGCGAGGTTTGGTCGGGGTTGGCTCGGTGAGTGAGGCAGTCATGATAGTAGGAGATCATAGTGGTTGTGGTGATCGGCCGTGGAGGTGTGGCGTTGGGCTAAAGAAATTAGGGTGGCCGAAGATGGAAGAGGAGGACGACGACAATCGTGTCTGGAATCCTACTAAGTGGCGCCGATGAGGAGGCCGATGGCAGGACAGCTAGGGTTAGGGTTTTGATTATATGTGTCGGGTGTGTCCGACACAGAAGTGATGGATTGGATGTACATGTAAAGAATACATTATAGTGGAAAAACACCCACGGTCGAATCCGAGGCAAACACATGATGACACAAAAAAGTGGACACAGACACGATGCACGACACAATGGTGATGGCTCTTTGATTTGGCTGTGGAATTGTTTTGGGGTTTTAGAAAAAGCAAGGGGAGATTCTCCTTAAATAGGAGGTGGAGATTCCTATTTGGATAAAGATTAGGAACATTAAAAACCCCTTCGATAATGTTACCTATTTATTTAAATCCATTTAAAACTAATTTAATAAAATATAAATCCTAATTTAAATCACCACAAGTATTTAAATATTAATATCTAATTAATTTAAAATACCTTCTTATAAATTAAAAATAATTTCAATAACTTTTATCCTCAAAATATTTAATTTATACTATAAATAATATGTATGTCGCATGGAAAATAGTATTTATATATAAAACATTATTTCTAAATTAGTACCTATACTTGTATAACAAATAGAATAGCATTTATATATTGAAGAAAATAAAGTTCGATTAACTTTGGTGTGACACATTTTATATACCCAAAAATAAACGAGCATATATTTATCTCATCTGTATATTGAAACAAATATTTGTTTCCTATATTATTAAAAGCTATAAATAAACTTTTATATACACAAAGAAATAAATACCATGTATATACGTATTTGTACTCTATGTATAAATAAAAAATCCATAGTAAATTTTTAGAGGGTTTACAGTCCATATCGGTGAGGCAGATTTCAGAGATGGTTAGACAGACTTGAGTTGCGCTAGAGGTGGATAACAAGTTGGACGTAAAGGCTCCACGAAGTCTCGTTGCGATCGGATGAGCAACGGCTTGATGCAACGCGTATGTTGGATGTTAGCGTGAAACATATGGAATCAAAAATATGGTTATGGATCACATTGTGTACAAATGTCTTTGGTAGATGATCAAGTGTTATGGAATAATACATATACGGAAGTATTAGAGGAATAAACGCTAGGATCAGATAAGTTGATAATATGTGATGGCTACTATTCTAGGATTGAAGTTGCACTTATTAGTTTTGTTCGCTATCATTTTACTTGGCTGAAATGCATATCTTTCGGGGATGCCTTAAAACTAAGTGGTATGATTAATTCAAATGAAAATGCATCGAGTTGTAGAAGCATGAAAAATCTCTAAGGCCTACTGAAGTTCAAACCGTATCAAGTTATGCGGCTAAGAGACACCAAGCCTACATGCGACTCTCCCTGCGGCTCCCTAAATGGACCTCCTCCCTTCAATGCTCCAAGTGCTTCATGCCCCACGCCAAGACAGCAGCACAAGGCATACATTAACTTAGTCATCCTCTGCCAGCAGAACAGTGCCATGCTTGTCCATCCCCTTTTCTACGACAGTATTTCAGAACATCCTCATACAGCAGGAATTTAGTGCGGCTGAAGCTTCATACGGCTATGCTCCAGAAGCCAGATTCTCTTGAATCTTGGTATGTACCACATTCAAGTTGGTTAGGTCGTCCAATTAACTGCTAAGTGATTTAAAATCCCAAATTAATAGCGTGTGGTTATTTACCTCCCAATTTAAACTAGAGATTCTCTTACATCTCAGTATATATACTACGTGTCATTTTTTATTGTGCATATAATCTTTATGATTTAAGCTCGCATTTATGGCATATGCGTTATAACCATCCTATTTAACGAGTAATCTTTCCAAGTCACAATACGTGCCACGGGTCATCATGATCGGGCTATACAATCAGTAGCCGTAATTGGTAAGTGCATTAAACCAACTTCCATAATGGCACCACCAAAATTTTTACAGCAGAACTCGTCCAATCAATGCCACATGTCACCTTGGTCGGGCTTCATGGCTAATCGGCTATCGTATATAGCTATAAACAGCTAATATTGTATTGATACAGTAGTCGACCGCATCTTATAACAGCCTCAAGGCAGCTATAAATAGGGGCGTACCCCCTTCCTTCCAAGAAACACACACACACACCCAGAGAGAAGGAGAAACACACATATACAAAGAAAGAACGTATAAAAAAGAAAGCCATGCGTCTGTTGAACGTCAACGGAATAAAGGAGTTACCACATTAATCGATCTCAATCATCACACTTCCCTAAATTAATTTATATTGTGCTACGACCCCTCGTTGTTAAGGTTTAGATTGTACATTTTTTTGATTGTAATCTATAAAGGCAAAAGCAATAAACTTTTTTTTTTCCTTTATTTGTGATGGCAACAAATTTGGCAACTCTGCTGGGGACTGCCTTCTTCCGACGAGAAGGCGGTGACGCAGTTAGATACTGCAAAACTGGAATAATCTCAGAAGATATTGGTCGTTCGTTTCGACCAACAGACCTATGAAGATACTTTTGTCCCATTGGTCATAGTCACACCTGATTTTGATAATAAACGTAAACTTTGGTCGATATGCGAATAATACGTAGCTATTGGTACAAAAATAGAATGTCTACTTCCATACTACTGTCACTCATCGTCTTCATCATACAAGACTTCAAATGCTGATCAAGACATATTTATATATTTTATTCACTATTTTTTATTATATTGATTCTAGGAAATATATGAGGTCGATCGAATTGGCAGTTGACTATTCTACTAAATTCCCCTTTCAAAATAGACTACCTATCTACTCCATATTCCATACTAGCCAATACCCAATATCTAATAACCACAAAGCCCACTACCAAAAAGCAATCTTCATAAATATACCACAAACTGGTTAGGGAACTCAACACTAGAGTTCAGCCAGAGTTCGGCCCGAACTCTGCTCGAGTTCAGTCAGGTTGTTTCCTGATTGTTAGTGGTCTTCCTGAAGATCTGCAACCAATTTTTGAATTACAAAAAAATGGACCCTAACTCACTCCATAAAAATGCTATAAATAGATAAAAAGTTTTTATTCCAAACCACTCATTCATTTTTTCTCTTCTCTATCTATTCAAAATCATTCAAGAGCTTTACACTTTCATATTTAGCCTTTAAACAACTCCTAGCTAAGCCAACTGCCTTTCCGGTTCGATCTAGAGTTTGGTTCGAGTTTATAAAAAAGGCTTTCAAAAAATGTACCAGTTTTTAAAGTTTGTCTTATTTGTAGTTACGAGTCCTTCGGATAAAATTCATGGTTATAAGGAGCTGCAAGCGCTTCAGATTCAAAGCTTGTGCCACAGTGGATTAACATCGAGCAAGAGTACTCGAGACTGGACTAGTCCTCTCAGAGGGATACCAGTATACATTGTTGTGTCATAAGTTTGCTTTTCTGATACTCTTTACTTTATGCATTTACTTTGATATACAGTTGGTTCTCATCTACTCAACACTGATTACCTGTGACACTGCATATATTTTTAATTTGATGATTATCTTTTTGCTGCACACACGCACTCTATTCACCCCCTTTAGAGGTGCTCAACGTTACTACAATTGGTATCAGAGCAGGTTATATTCAAATACAACACTCTAGAGAGTATATATGGCAGCCATGAAATCTATATTCACAGGTGAAGGCAATCCATAAATAGACCCCTACTATTTGATGGAACAAACTATATTTACTGGAAAACACGAATGCATTTTTTCCTGAAATCTCGTGACTTTGACCTCTGGTCTATAGTCATAGATGGCTACAAAAAGCCACCAAGAATAGTAATTGATGGTAATCTTGTAGACAAGCCCATGACAGATACACGTCTAAAAAAGACATAATCCAGTCTTGACATAAGAGCTATCAAAGCACTATTCTGTGCTATTGACAAGACTGAGTTTACTAGAGTATCTACATGTGTCACATCATACGGTATTTGAAAACTTCTTGAGCTAATTAATGAAGGTACTTCACAAGTGAAGGAATCCAAGATAAGTAGATTGACACAAGAGTATGAGAATTTCAATATAAAGCCAAATGAATCAATCACTCAGATGTTTACACGTTTCCTTGATATTACTAATCCTTTATCATCTCTTGGCAAGGATTACTCAAATCATGAAAAGATTCGCGAAGTGCTCAAGGAACTAACAAAGAACTGGAACCTGAAAGCCACTACAATCATAGAAGGAAACGATCTCACCACAATGTCGCTGGAAACACTCATGGGCAAACTAATGACTCATGAGCTAGACTTACAAGGCTTGGAAGAATCTACTCCAGAATAAAAGTCCATCGTTTTGAAAGCTAAAGAGTCTCAAGCAAAGATAGGAATGATGAAGATTCAGATGGCGAAGAACAAGCTCTTCTTGTAAAGAAATTCAAGAAATTCTTGAGGTTTGAAAAATAAAACCGAAAGAAGAAAGATTATCAAGAAAGCAATGAAGAAGAGACTATCTGCTCTGGTTGCAAGAAGACTGGACACATCAAGAAAGAATGCCCAATAGCCAAGAAAAGTAGTCGATACGACCGATCAAGCAGAAAGTCAACAACTGGTCGAAAGTATGCAAATACCCACATCTGGCACGAACGCGAGGCCAATGAATTAGAAGAAGAGGAAAGACACAACAACTCAGCAAATGTCAGCTTAATGGTATTTGATAAGGTAACATACAATCCTCTATATGATGATTTTACTTTTGATGAACTCTCTGATGCTTTTTGCGACCTACTTAACAAACACAAAAATGTGTTAGACAAGTACAAGCAATCTCGAAAAGAGATAAAAGCATACACAGCCGAAGTGGCTACATTGTCTAACTTATGCATGAAATGAAGGAGACATCCAAAGGTAATACGGAAGAAATAGCTAAAATTAAGCTAAGTCTTCATGAGGCTCAATGTACGATTGATCAGAGAGAGAAGGACTATGCAAAAGTGCTTACTCTATATAACTCTGAGAAGAGATTACGAATCGATACTAAACAAAAGCTGAAAGACATAACTGAGAAACATGTAGCAGCTTGTTAAATCTCTAAAAAGTTAGAGATAAAATTAGGCAAATAGGTTTCTCATGTTATATTGCCTAAGGTCTGTCTTACTATGCAGTATATACCAAATAGGATACGATCAAAGAAAGCACAGAAGCAACATATTCCACACAATCATGCTTTCAGTTAAAAATAACCACATAAAACCTGAAAGGCTCATGTCTGTACTGAAAAAAGGTCACTCAATCTAGAATTATATGTACATACTATGGTCAACACGGACACATATCACAACAATATAGAGTTATAAAGTTAGTAGATATAAACAAATACACATAGATACCCAAAACTAACAATGTTGGACCTTCAAAGAAATGGGTACCAAAGGTCACATCTATTTGTCTTATAGGTGGGCCAACCGTCTTATGCCAGAAGTAAATGGATCATCGATAGCGGATGTTCACGGCACATGACAGGTGACGCATCTCTATTCGTGGTGCTATCGATAAAGAGAAAATGATATGTCTCCTTCGATAATAATCTGAGAGATAATATTATAGGTAATGGTATTGTTGGTATTTCTTCTTGTCCAGAAATAAAAGATGTTTGTCATATAACTGAATTAAAACATAACCTTCTAAGCATTAGCCATTTGCTCACAATAGTTAGGGCATTAATTTTGCTAAAAAAATGTTCTATATATGATATGTCCATTGGTAATCCTGTCTATGAAGGAATAAGGGAGGATAATATTTATATTTTCTTTTTAGAAAGTACTAACAGTGCAGGTAAGTGCCTAGTAGTCAACCAGGATGAAAGTTGGCTACGGCATATGAGACTAGAAAATGCAAACATGGATATCATTTCAAGGCTATCAACGATGAAATTGGTAAAAGGACTACCAAAAATATCATTCAAGAGAGACATGGTATGTACTGATTGCGAGAAAAACAAAGCAACTAGATCCTCATTTAAATCCATCAACATTGTAAGTACTTCTAGACCTTTACAGTTGATACAAATAGATTTATTTGGACCTAGTAGAGTCGCCAGCCTTAGTGGTACGCTCTACTTCTTTGTTATTGTAGATAATTTCTTTTGATATACATGGGTTTTATTTTTATCAAACTAAAATATGCACTTTTGAGTTTGAGATTTTTTGTAAAAAGAATCAAAACAAAAAAAGTTTCATGATTGCTCATATCCGAAGTGATCCTAAGGCGAATTCATAAATTTTGATTTCAAAAAGCAAAACAAATGGTTTTTTTTATTAATTTTTCTATCTTAGAACTCCTCAACAAAATGGTGTTGTGGAGCAGAAGAATAAAACTCTAAGCGATATGGCTAGAGTAATGCTAAACAGCACAATCTTCCAAAATATTTTTGGGCTGAAGCTGTAAGTACAACTTGTCATATTTTGAATAGGGTTCTGATTCAACCTATATTGGAGAAGACACCTATGAGTTATGGTTGAATCGCATTCCTAATATTTCATATTTCAAAGATTTTGGATGTCGTTGCTTTATCCTGAACACCAAAGGTAACTTGGGTAAGTTCGACTCGAAGGCAGACGAAGAGATATTATTTGGTTATGCTGCCAAGAGTAAGGGATATAGAGTTTTTAATAAAATATCTATGATTGACGAAGAATCGATTAATGTTTGGATCTCAACAATCAAATAGCAAGTGACATCGATGACGAAGCACAATGAACTTTTTGAAAACACCTAAAGATATCAATATCGACAAAGACTATCTGGAGAGTCTACCAAAGAAGATATAATTTATGCCAGACCATCCGGAGTCTCTTGTCATAGGTGATGTATCGAAGGGAGTAGGTACACATTCTTCTACTAGGGATATAGATGCGAACGTTGCATTCATTTCTCAAGTAGAACCTAAATCAGTAGCAAAACATTTTTAGATGAATTTTAGATTTATGCCATACAAGAGAAACTAAAATAGTTCGAGAGAAACCAGTTTGGGAACTTGTTCCTAAACCTATTGGTCAACCTGTAATCGGTACCGAATGGGTGTTCCGAAATAAACTAAGTGAGGATGGACAAGTTCTACATAGCAAAGCACGTCTAGTGCCTCAAGGTTATAATCAAGAAGAAGGAATTGATTATGACGAGACTTATCCTCCTGTTGCTAGACTAGAATCCATTCTCATGCTTTGTGCATTCACATGTTTTCACGATTTTGAACTTTTCAAATAGACGTGAAAAATGCATTTTTATACAGTTTTATAAAAGAAGATATTTTGTGAAACAACCCCTGGCTTTGAAGATTTCCAATTTCCAGATCATGTTTCCAAGTTACGTAAGGCACTTTATTGACTTAAACAAGCCCCACGCGCTTGGTATGATCGCCTATATTCATTCCTACTTGAAAATGATTTTTTAAAATGGAGAGTTGATACTACTTTATTTATCAAATCTTCGAATGATGATATTTTACTTGTTCAAATTTATGTGGATGACATTATATTTGGTTCTACTAACAAACATCTTTGTCAAGAATTTGCTAAATATATGCAGAGTGAGTTTGAGATGAGTATGATGGGAGAGCTGAACTACTTCCTCGGACTATATATCAAACAAAACCCTCAGGAAACCTTCATCAATCAAGATAAGTACATGAAGGACATGCTGAAGAAGTTTGACTTCGACATTGTAAAGTCTATCGGGACTCCTATGCTACATCAACCAAACTTGATTTTGATGGAAGTGGCAAACCAGTCGACCAGCGTAAGTATCAAGGTATAATTGGTAGTTTATTATATCTAACTGCTAGTCGACCCGATATTATGTTTAGCGTAGTACAAGATATCAAACTAAACCTAAGGAATCATACTTACGCGTTAAGCGTATCTTTTGATACCTTAAGGGTACTTCTACTATAGGCTTATGGTATCTTCAAACTACATCATTTGACCTAACTGGGTATTCTGATACTGATTTTGTTGGATGCAAAGTAGACCATAAAAGTACTAGCGGTACGTGTCATTTTCTAGGCAAAGCTTTAGTCTCATGGTTCAGCAAGAAACAAAATCATGTTGCATTATCATCGACTGAAGCCGAGTATATCACTGCAGGTCATTGTTGTGCACAAATTTAATAGATAAAGCAAACCCTAGAAGACTATAATCTGCACTACACTAAAATACCTATATATTGTGACACCACTAGCACTCAAAATCTGACTAAGAACCATGCATGTCACTCACGTACTAAACACATTGAAATATGTCATCACTTTCTTCGTGATCACCAACAACACGGAGATATATGTTTAGAATTTATTGACATAAATCATCAGCTGGCAGATATATTCACAAAAATATAGGCTGAAGTCCGATTTAACAATATATGTCGCAAGTTAGGTATTCTTGAATTCTCGGAAGCATAATGTTTTATGTTTAGGAAAATACTTAAACTTTATTCAACGATGTTTTAAATCAAAGTTATTTTGGGTACAAGTCGAAAGGGCCCTTCTGTCACACATGTGTAAATAGCCTGAAGCGACATGGTGTTCTAGTTCTTCAGATTACCGCTACTTGGAATTCGACCCCTACAGCTAACTCAAAGTGACAGAGATTTATTAGATCAATGAATAATAGTTGTTATCTATTTTTGTTAAAACATAAAACAAACCATGTTTTACAGAATTCAAGCATAGAGAACTCGGACCGAACTCTGTCCGAGTTCGGTGCCCCCTGTTTAAGAACCGACCCGACTGCTGGCCCACACTTATTTAAGTTACATCTTTTTATTATTTCCTATTTTCTTTCCAAATGTAGCCGAACACATTCGACTCCAAACCCTAAAACCCTAGCATTGGATTCCTCTCAAATCTTAGGGCTTTTCATCTCCGAAGTTCAGATATAAGGTTCTCTCGGTGTTCTCTTCTAATCTCCATCGTTCTTTTGAGGTAATTTTTTCACTTTCTTCTTCAAATTTCAATGGCTCCTATATTTGTTAAGATAGGTTTTTTTTTCAATTTTACTTTATTAATATATTGTTTAAATTTATTTATTTAATTAAAGTGATTGTTGCATTTGTTAGTGGACTAGCCTATTTGTTGGACACTTGGTTAGTGAACCCATATAGACTTGTCATGACACTTGTACCAACATATTAGGCTAGCCTCATTTAGACTAATTTAAGTCATTCCATATTATGAATATGGATTAGATTAATTACCAAATTAGAATTAGGAGCTTCCATTAATTAACCTAGCCATCATGATAACTTAGGAGGGTATTTTAGTCATTGTACATGAATGGAGATAGGTCCTTATGGTGTGTAACCCATCTTTCCGAATTTTTCAAAATTTCTTTTATTTATTCTACTTTTTTTCTTTTCGTGTTTTGAGATAAATAGCCTATGAAACGTGTTAATGTTAATTTCTATCATTTCAAACTGATTTGGGTTTCATATGTTTTTATGTATAAGTATGTAGTTGAAGGGTGTTATATTTTGTTTCCCTTTAGGTTCTCTTAATGAGCTTTTAAAGTCCTTGGACTTCAGACTTGGATTATATATACGGGTTTATTTATGTAGTATAGTAAAATGAGTTGGGCTAAATGAGTAATGGAATGTAATATAAGGGTTTTAGTTTTTCTGAATAAGTTGAGTTGTAGACGTTAAGCCTTGTATTTGGTTTGGTATATATACGTATATCTAAATATTTCTGAATAGAGTATATCTTAAATAATTATTATGTGTTGATACATACAAAGGGTTACGGATTTAAAAATATTATATATATACCTTTAGTTGCTCATGTATCGTCTTAAGGTTATTATTGGGCTTGAGTCTATCATCTAGATTAATATGTAGTTGTAATATTTTGGGCTATCATTTGAATAGTTATTTTCTAAAACTAAAAAAAAGATTATTAATGGCTCTTTTGATAAAAAGTTATATCGGTATTGCAGAATAAATAATTCCTTAATAAGATTTTATCAAAGTTTTGCGTTAAATAAAAATTGGATTTATAAAATATATTTTTAGTATTCAGATAATATAGAATATTATTAGTTGGCTTTTGAACGTGCATTTAAGTTATTACTATTATCCATTAACAGATTGTGATTAGATTAAATGGGCTTTGGATATCTTTGGATTTAAATTAAAGGAAAATCATAGCTAATAGGATTCTCGCTCTAGGGAGGCCCTTCCTCATAACTTTCTTCCAAAGCCACATATATACCCATCATCAAGCCAACAGAGCCATCCCAACAACCCTGCGTCCGTTTTGCCGATCCTGCAGTTGCTCACCGCGGCAACCTCCCCATATCGCCTCCAACACCATCACTACCATGACCGCCATCATCCACACCACAGCCGACCACACCCTGCTGCCGCGTGCTCGTTTCCGGTCACCTGCTACCAGCCCCAGAGAATTCCCGACCATCAAGCAACTTCATAACCACCTACACCCTCTCCGTCTCCCTGACCGATCCGACCCACGTCCCTGCCATCCGTCATCACCACCCAACCTTCTATTTACACAACACAAATTCGTGTCCAGGTGTCCGTTCCCACCACATCCGCCCATTCCAGTTACAATATAACCACATATGAATTCCTCGTGTCCGATACCCGGAACACGATCAACTTCTCTGTGTCCAAACAAATCGGACACGAAACCAACAGTTATACACAAATTAAAACAAAATATGGCCCTCGACTAACCCGCGGAAGTGTCGCCTGACTACCCTCGGAACGGCGCACACCACCTCGCGGCGCTCATTTGTCGAACCAGACCGCGCCTGCAGCCGCGCCGCACGGGCGAATTCTCCAGGGGCCAGCGCACGGGGTGGCCGATCCCGAGTCCTCCCAACGCTGTCACGAGCAAGCGGACGTCGATGGACGACCTTTTTTCTGGCGCCGCGCCGAGATCAGACCGCAACACCGCCTGCGCCGACGATCCTCCGCGATCTCGTCTGTGTCGTGCGAACCCGAGCGCCTCTTCGCTGAGCCCTAGTCTCCGCCTTCTTCGCGGTGCCCCTCCACCGCCATCGCATCACCGTGAACGAGCAACCCAGCCTAGGTAAGCACCCGCAACTTCGTCCTCCTCCTCTTCATATTTCTCGGAAAGGAAAGGAAGTCTGAGCTGCTTTCTTTGTTCATTTCCTTTTTGTCTTAATTAGTTGACACTAGTTTCTCTTCCAAAAGAAAACAGCTGGTTTTGATTTGATAGTCCTCGGGAAACGAGGGGGAAGAGAGAACATTGTGTTGGTTTATCCGTTTTATTTGCATTTGATTCTTTTACTGTAATCAGTAAACGAATGGAACAACAGTGCTGTAACATATGTAACTATTTGTTGTCTAATTGTAATTTTTTATTATTTAAATTACTAATATCTAAATTTTCAGTATGAATATGTTAAGACAATATATATATATATATATATATATATATATAGTATTAATATTGGTATTATTATAGCTAGTAGCTATCAGTTATAATTATGTTCTTAGAAGTTACTGTTTTGCAATCATAGTTTTGTATTTGACAGTATACGTAAATTTCAAACTTGATTCCGAAGCTAAATAATTTTATTTTATCGTATTTTAGAATAGTTTTTGTTCATAAAAAGATTATCGTAGAATTTTCTATCTAAGTTATAGTTTTAACCTAAAAATCCATTTTTTTATACGTTACAATTATCTACTTAGATTATTTTGGTTAGTAAAATAAATTTCCCAATATAATAAATTAATTACCCAAAAATAGTTTTAAATAATTAAAATGTATAAATATTTTAAGGTAGATATATACTTATTTTGTGAAAATTTCTTTCTATTATCAATCACGATCGTGACTAATCATTTTCTATCCTCCTGCGAATTCCAAACTTCTACCTATGGACCAATGCCGATCAGACTATCTTGGACGCAATGGTATTATCGGTTTCACCAGCTAAGGACCCAGGCGAGTACAGTTTATTGTCTGCATTTTGATATTGATCTTCACTATATTTCATTGATTGGCCATTGGTTATGTGATTTTTATATTCTATTATAAATTGTTGAGTCGGGAATGAGAAGTACCAAGGATGTGTGATCCGACCGTAGACATTGTTTATTTTTATGCAGTAGACCTCGTAGACAGTGTTTATTTTCATGCAGTAGACCTCGTAGACATTGTTTAATTTCTGCAAGTAGACCTCGTAGACATTGTTTATTTTCTGCAAGTAGACCTCGTAGACATTGTTTATTTTCGTGCAAGTAGACCTCGTAGACCTCGCGGTGTAGTGTTCCAGACTGATCACATATCAAAGGTACTAATAGTTGGGGAAAGTATTTTTGTCTATTGCTATTGATTTTTCGTCTTTTCTGGTTATTTTCAAAAACATGTTTTTGATGTCTAACCTCTGTTGTATAGTCATTTTCATTTATTGAAATTGCATTCAGTGAATTGTGCTGGTTCCATTCCTGACTGGAAACCAATATTTTTCAGGTTAGCCGTGGATCCACTTAGCATGGGGAGTTACGGGTTTACTTGCAGACGAAAACCTAGAGACTAGCTAGATAGATGAGTTGTATTCCTTTCAATGTTTGTAAGAGTTTATATTTTTCTGTAAATGTAAAACTTGTGAATATTGTAAATTAAAATAGTTTTGTGAATGAGCATTGTTTTATTGATTTTTATTATCATGGTCGTGACAGCGTTCTACCGCCGACTCTGCGGCGTAGGCTGGCTTGGACACGCCTCGTATCCGAGAAAGCGGGTGCGGGTCGTGACAAATTTTTTTTGGTGGCTCATGCAGGTCAGTCTTTGCAAGTTGTGCGAACTCGTGGTAGTACCATATTAGTCGTACTACTACGAGCCTGCGACTAGAAAATGCTCATTCACAACTAGGAGTAAATAAATTTTAAGAGAAATGGTTAGGATTAGGAGTCCCTAATTTAATTTGACATTGGGTAGTTAAGGTTGCTACATAGGTCTCACTAGATGACTTTCAGGATACACTATCGCATTTTGATTCGATGGTATTTTTAAGGAGGGTAGATTCGTAACATCATCCCAAAATTTTGAAAATAGCATTTATTCATTTTATTTGAATTAAGATGTAAATTTTAGAATTTTACAAATATTTAAATTAATTAATTATTATTGTAGAATGCCTTAGTCTTGGTTAAATTTTGAAGTGCCATATGACTAGAAGTGATGGCACGTATAGTACGATGACATGCTTTGACTAGCATATTAGCTATAGTAGAGAAGGCCGAGTCATAGGTATGTACTAACTAGGAAAACTAGGCCAAATTGTGACATAACACTAGGAATAATTCAATTATTTATTATTAAGATTTTGGCTTTTAGAAGGCCTAGTTGTTCCAAACTAGCCGAACCCAACTCAAGTCCTAGTAGTCATGTAGTGCGACCGACGCCGTCCATGTAGATATATAGATGTGTATATATATTGGTAGTCCATCTCTAGTATTGGGAATAATTTCTGTATATTATATATTGAATATAATATATTTAATATTGCTATTTAAATTTATACTTTTTTGGAAATAGTATAACCCTCTCTTAGAATGATATTTTTGGGATTTACTTAAGCTATATTTATATACTTGTGTATAAATATATTCATAATAGGTAGACATAGTGTTATATACATTTTTTTTTCTTTTGATCTTGAATATTAGAGAAATACAAATTTAAGTTTATATTTCTTTGCCTTCGGTCATTTTTCCTAATCATGATCATTTGTACGACTTAATCTTATGTCTTTCATAAACATTGCCATATCATAAGTTTGTATCTCTTATATTCTTTTCCTTGGACCTAAGGAATTATTATGTTGAAAAAAATATAATAATAACAACTTCTCACTCACTTGTCTATTAATCTCGAGTTAAGTTTTTGGATTCAAAAGTTTCCTCTCAATCGTTTTATAAGATTTTACTTAGTTTGATTTCGAATCATTATCCTTCCAACTGTCTTTCCTTTCAAGAAGCTGATCTTATACTTTAAAAAAAAATAGATACTTGCACTTTTTCTATCTTTAACAATTTGTATGATATTTTAAACTCCTTTGATATCCTTGGGAATATAGTTGGAATAATTTTGATGACTTGCGATGACAAGACAGCAGGGCACTGTCGTCACTTATATGAATTATCGAGACTGCGGGTTCACTGCAGCCAGCAGCGTACTGGCGTGGCATGACCCCTAAGTTGAAATAATTTCAAGTTAGCGTGGGTGATGGAACATTATTAAAACTATGTCTTGATCGTCTTATTTCATCCTAGAGTTGTTATGTCAAGATTAGATGGTGTTGATAGAATATTCGTTATCGCAACATAGCTTGAGTTGTAAAACCAAAGGTTTAATGCAGCTAGCTGTACACTGGCGAGGCATAAATTCTTAGTAAGATGACCTCGAGCTTCGAATACCATAGAGACTACGTCTTATTGGCATATAACTATTAAGTTTTCAAATTGATTTATGCTTATTTCTAGTCACAATCTTCTCAATAGACCGGTAATTCTACATTCCTTTCTTATCCCTCGATTTTTCAAATCGTCATCTTTTAATATAATTTCGACTGGATTCCTAAACTTATCTAGATTTTGATTCTAAACTCGTGCCTAATTAATTGTGGATAAATATTTTAAGCGCATCGAAACGATTTTGGATTTAATCACCCTTGAACAATTTCGATCATGACTAGACTCCTTTTATTATATTTCGATCGAGTCAATTTGTATCTTTCCCTAGGTTTGATTCTATAATCATGCCTAAACGGTTTTGCTTAACTATTGATCGTTCCTAAACAAATTGGATCACGACTAAACTCTCTTGGCTATAATCATAATCGTGCATATAATTCAAATCAATTATTGCTAATGTCATATTTTTTATTCCATTTTGACCATGACCGTTCTGACCTTGTTCATGCTCGTGCCAACTTTCAAATTTTTATCATGCATGGATGATTTGCATGATTAACCTGATCGTGACTGTATCTTAAGTTATACCTATGGGACTATAGCCTGGTTTAGATTGCATCTAGAACCTTGATCACTCTTTAAGAACTCGGTCGTAATTAGACCGTGTTAACTGTAATGGGATCATGCCAAATCTTTTTAATTTAAATCATCCTTAAACATTAGGTTGGCAACGAGACTATTTGACCGAATATTGATCGTGTCAAATTCACACTCTCCTTTTGTCTATTATCTTTATCATTTTGATCATATCCGTGATTACGCGTGACTAATTAGATTATGAATCATATCACTCCCTTGGTTATACCATTCGTCGTTTTATTCATATCAATTAAAACTTTTGGTTTCTTGATTATTTTTCATAGTCGTGTCTAATCGTGTCCCTAAAAAAAAATTAGGGTGAATTATTCTTAAGGTGGGTAGATCGTAAGCTCACTCTCCATTTTCTTACATTTTTCATTTAGTTTATTTTAGTTTATATATTTTTCAAATCGGGAAATTTTTTTTAATTATATTTCTAATTTAGATATGGTATTCTAATCCAATTATAGATGTTTTTATGAAATGGGTTTTGCCAATATTATAATATATTTTAAAAATGACAGAGATCGACTTTTAAGAATTATTATCAAGTACTTTTTATGATTTTAATTTATAAACATATTTTTGATGATATTAAATATTACGTTGTATTCGTATCGTGACAGATTATTAGATGAAGTCCTACTAAATTTTGTTTACAGTTATACAAATGAATTTTCGAAGTCTCTTAGTATCCAATAGGTTATTTATCAAATATTTTTGTTTTTTTTTGTTTTGATTAAAGGTATTTTTAAACGTTATTAATAAGCCCTACAATTATATTTTATAATTATGAATTATTCATGATTTAGTGGGGTTAATATTTCTTTTAAATCTTTGAAAGATTTGAGCAACCAAGTCTATATACCCTGGTAGTCCTTAAATTCGAGGACGAATTTATTCTTAAGCTGTGTAGATTTGTAACACCTCTTTCCGAATTTTTCAAAATTTCTTTTATTTATTCTACTTTTTTTTCTTTTCGTGTTTTGAGATAAGTAGCCTATGAAACGTGTTAATGTTAATTTCTATCATTTCAAACTGATTTGGGTTTCATATGTTTTTATGTATAAGTATGTAGTTGAAGGGTGTTATATTTTGTTTCCCTTTAGGTTCTCTTAATGAGCTTTTAAAGTCCTTGGACTTCAGACTTGGATTATATATACGGGTTTATTTATGTAGTATAGTAAAATGAGTTGGGCTAAATGACTAATGGAATGTAATATAAGGGTTTTAGTTTTTCTGAATAAGTTGAGTTGTAGACGTTAAGCCTTGTATTTGGTTTGGTATATATACGTATATCTAAATATTTCTGAATAGAGTATGTCTTAAATAATTATTATGGGTTGATACATACAAAGGGTTACGGATTTAAAAATATTATATATATACCTTTAGTTGCTCATGTATCGTCTTAAGGTTATTATTGGGCTTGAGTCTATCATCTAGATTAATATGTAGTTGTAATATTTTGGGCTATCATTTGAATATTTATTTTCTAAAACAAAAAAAAAAGATTATTAATGGCGCTTTTGATAAAAAGTTATATCGGTATTGCAGAATAAATAATTCCTTAATAAGATTTTATCAAAGATTTGCGTTAAATAAAAATTGGATTTATAAAATATATTTTTAGTATTCAGATAATATAGAATATTATTAGTTGGCTTTTGAACGTGCATTTAAGTTATTACTATTATCCATTAACAGATTGTGATTAGATTAAATGGGCTTTGGATATCTTTGGATTTAAATTAAAGGGAAATCATAGCTAATAGGATTCTCGCTAGGGATGGCAATATCCCCCCGAACCCGACGGGGACCCGATTTTTTTATCCGATGGGGACAGGTTTGGGGATTTAAAAACGGGGATGGGGACGGGGATGGGGATTAAAAAAATTCCCGATCGGATTCGGGGACGGGTATGGGTATAGCACTCCCCGCCCCGATAAATCCCCAACCCCGATTACTTATATCCATATCCATATGTGCAACCCTTTGGAAATGGTATATTCTCTTGATCTAATTAGTAATATATATTTATTTTATGAAAACCATTATTAACATGCCATGTAGTTTTTTTGAATAAAAATAATTTTTTTAACTTATATAATGTACATAAAAATTTGTTAATCGAACGAGAGACGGAGGTGGAAAATTCGGCCCCGAAAGTGCTAACGGGGCGGGGACGGGGAATGCATTGTTTAACGGGGATGGGGATGGGGGTAAAAAATAAAACCCGACGGGGAATGGGGACGGGGATGGGGATTCAAACACTACTCGAAGATGGGGATGGGGGATATGGTCCCCGACCCCTACCCGCCCCATTGCCATCCCTAATTCTCGCTCTAGGGAGGCCCTTCCTCACAACTTTCTTCCAAAGCCACATATATGCCCATCATCAAACCAACAGAGCCATCCCAACAACCCTGCGTCCGTTTTGCCGATCCTGCAGTTGCTCACCGCGGCAACCTCCCCGTATCGCCTCCAACACCATCACTACCATGACCGCCATCATCCACACCACAGCCGACCACACCCTGCTGCCGCGTGCTCGTTTCCGGTCACCTGCTACCAGCCCCAGAGAATTCCCGACCATCAAGCAACTTCATAACCACCTACACCCTCTCCGTCTCCCTGACCGATCCGACCCACGTCCCTGCCATCCGTCATCACCACCCAACCTTCTATTTACACAAAACAAATTCGTGTCCAGGTGTCCGTTCCCACCACATCCGCCCATTCCAATTACAATATAACCACATATGAATTCCTCGTGTCCGATACCCGGAACACGATCAACTTCTCTGTGTCCAAACAAATCGGACACGAAACCAACATTATACAAAAATTAAAACAAAATATGGCCCTCGACTAACCCGCGGAAGTGTCGCCTGACTACCCTCGGAACGGCGCACACCACCTCGCGACGCTCCTTCGTCGAACCAGACCACGGGCGAATTCTCCTCGTCCGACAGGGGGGCTTCACGGTCAGTGTTGTCACCGTGCCATGGATCCCGACACTGAGTGCCTCACAACGCGCGGTGCTCCGGACCGCCAGCACACGGGGTGGCCGATCCCGAGTCCTCCCAACGCTGTCACGAGCAAGCGGACGTCGATGGACGACCTTTTTCCTGGCGTCGCGCCGAGATCAGACCGCAACACCGCCTGCGCCGGCGATCCTCCGCGATCTCGGCTGTGTCGTGCGAACCCGAGCGCCTCTTCGCTGAGCCCTAGTCTCCGCCTTCTTCGCGGTGCCCGTCCACCGCCATCGCATCACCGTGAACGAGCAACCCAGCCTAGGTAAGCACCCGCAACTTCGTCCTCCTCCTCTTCATATTTCTCGGAAAGGAAAGGAAGTCTGAGCTGCTTGCTTTCTTTGTTCATTTCCTTTTTGTCTTTAATTAGTTGACACTAGTTTCTCTTCCAAAAGAGAACAGCTGGTTTTGATTTGATAGTCCTCGGGAAACGAGGCGGAAGGGAGAACATTGTGTTGGTTTTTCCATTTTATTTGCATTTAGGCCTCGTTTGGTTCGTGGAATAGAAGGAAAAGGAAAATTCCTTGTCATTTCCTTTCTTTTGGAAAACTTTAATTTCTATTGATTTTCGTTTCCGATGTTTGACAATGCCAAGAAATTTAAAAAGGAAAGTAAATACTTCAATGTGGAAAAGTGATTCCTTCCTTGGATGGATGGAATCACTTTTTCCCCTAATTTTTCTTCCATTGGGAATCACTTTCCTTTTCTCCTCAATTCCTTGGACACCCAAACATAGGAAAGTAATCACTTTCATTTTCCAACCGGAAGATTCCGCAAACCAAACGAGGCCTTACTGTAATCAGTAAACAAATGGAACAACAGTGCTGTAACATATGTAACTATTTTGTAATTTTTTATTATTTAAATTACTAATATCTAAATTTTCAGTATGAATATGTTAAGACTATATATATATATATATATATATATATATATATATATATATATATATATATATATATATATATATATATATATGGAAGCGGATCAAAAGTCTCCCTTAGAAAGCCCCCAAAAAACTCCTTCACTCTAATCTGTAATTTAATGTTAATATTAATGTTAATATTAATGTTAATATTAATAATAATGTTAATATTAACATTAAATACTAGAATTAACATTAAACTTAAAATTAAAATTAATATTAACATTAATATTAATATTAACATTAATATTAACAATAATATTAACATTAATATAAAAAAAATTTAAAAAAATTTAATATTAACATTAAAATTAATATTAACATTAATATTAACATTAATATTAATATTAACATTAATATTAACATTAATATTACGAATTAGAGTGAGAGGGGTTTTTGGGGGGCTTTCTAAGGGGGGCTTTTGATCCGCTCCCTGTATATATATATATATATATATATATATATATATATATATATATATATATATAGGAAAATTCTACAATACATCCGCTGGAAATGGATGTATCGATACATCCAAAATCTGGACCGTTGGATGTTAATCCAACGGTTCAGGTTTAATTCAGATAAAATAATACAGGAGACATCATTTAATGCTGATTTAGACTTTTGACCTGTTGTTAACTTGCTTTAGCAGGTCATTCTTCACTTTAATTTTTTCAATGAACACCCTAAATTAACTCATATTTACTCTCTCAAAAGTTCATCCAATTTAATCTGAACTTATTAATTTTTTTTTTGGTTACAGGCCATGGTAGTCGTGGTGGTGCTGGTGGTGGTGGAAAGAGAAACGGAGATGAAGAAGGAAATAAGAAACGGTTCGAATCGCGTCGAACGTCGTCGAGCACCCCTAGAACAACGAGAAGTACCAGCTGCGCCGAGAAGAATCGGTCCGCTTCGCGTCGGACGTCGTCGAAACCTCCTCGAACAAGAAGAAGTACCAGCGGCGCCGCTCTAATTTTACTGACCATGCCATTGCCAGAAATCTTATTTTTTATTTAACAATTTAATATTTTGTTAATAAATCTACATGTCATGGTGGTGGTGGTGAACTGAGGAAACTTGCTTCTGAGGTCGGGCGGATTATTTTTTAACTTTTCTAAAGATAATATTTTCGAGGAGAATATTTTTTTGGACAGAGAATGGCCATTCTCTTTGCTTTTAACACGGAGAATGGCCATTATCTTTGCTTTTAATACGACGAATGGACGGAGAATGGTACATTTAGGACGAAGAATGGTACATTTAGGACAGAGAATGGTACATTTAGGACGGAGAATACGGCGAATGGCCATTCTTTTTGCTTTTAATATGACGAATGGACGGTGAATACGGCGAATGGACGGAGAATGGCCATTCTCTTTGCTTTTAATATGGCGAATGGACGGTGAATACGGCGAATGGACGGAGAATGACCATTCTCTTTGCTTTTAATACGGCGAATGGACGGAGAATACGGCGAATGGCCATTCTCTTTGCTTTTAATACGGCGAATGGACGGTGAATATGGCGAATGGACGGAGAATGGCCATTCTCTTTGCTTTTAACACGGAGAATAACCATTCTTTTTGCTTTTAATACGGCGAATGGACGGAGAATGGTACATTTAGGACGGAGAATGGTACATTTAGGAAGCCGACAAAAGCTCGTTCTCTCAAATCTCTTCTTTGTGTAAATTAAATCCAAGGAGGACACAATCCCTAATTTTAGTTATTGCTTAGCAGAGTCTGCTTAGTTGTTGTAAAATTGTGGTGTTGCTTCTGTGACACTTTCATCTTTAATCTCATATTTTTTATGAATATGTGTTCTGTTTGATTTTGATTTAGTAATCTTTCCGTAATTAATTTTTTTGTTTCATCTAACAATTTAATATTTTTGTTATAAATCTATAGGGCATGGTGGTGGTGGAAGGAGAAACGGAGATGAAGAAGAAAAGAAGAAGAAGTTCCGGTTCGCGGCGGACTTCGTCGAGTTCCTCAATTAAGCGGAATTAAACCTCTTATAGAGTTCCTTAATTGAAGTTGATTACGATAACCTTTTGTAATTTTCAAACGGATAGTAGAATCTTCCTCGAGCCCTCCTCAATCAAACGGCTAGTAGAATCTTCCTCGAACCCTCCTTAATCAAACGGCTAGTAGATTGTTTGCTAGTCTCAAATTTTATTTGTCTTTCCATCTTCCTCACTTTTTGTACTTCTCTCTTGCTATATATACAATAGTTTTCTTGTTTCATAGTACTATTATTCATTCTGAAATACATAGAATAGTTTTCTGAAATACAATAGTTTTCTTGTTCTCAAGATGTCTACTCGTGTGGGGGAAAAATGTAGAAGACGTAGAAGATTGGATGCCAAATCCAAATGAAACCTTCATTCCGTGTTTGTTGCGCAAGATTGAAGAACATCTGTCGACGATTTCAGCTGATGTTGCAAAGATAAAAATTGAACAAATGAAGTTATCTCGGCGTTTGGAGAAGATTGAAGAATCTCCAGCTTTGAAGGAGGCATCTTCATCTGGAGCATTTAATAATGTGAAGGTGGTTTCCGTTGTATCTTCTTCCGAAGAGGAGGACGTGGAGCTACAGTCTCGTAGTAAAGCATTGGACCGATTTTTCGCATTGGATGCTATAGAAGAAGAAGAAACCGACTTTAGCAGTCCTTCTAAAAGAATGCGTAGAAATTTACATCCGGTCACACCATCCAAAAATTTAATAAGGGGTTCAACCTCGAAGCCTAGCAATTGTACTAGTGTTTCTTCGAGATATTACGACTATATTTTTGCAGATGATAGACCTGACGAGTAAGTAATATGAGTTTTGATTTAATTCCAACAGTTTTTTTCTTCTAATTTATTCGTTTCTTTTCTTAGAGAAATAATATCATCTTGCAACAAAGTCTATGTGTCTCGGTGGGAGATGAAGACCTTAGCTCCTTTAACAAAAATTACCAATGGGGTATGTATAGATAGTATATTTCTTCTTAGATGCCATCTATGTTTACTTCGATTCCATCGCTGACATTTTTAATGATTTATTCAGATTATAGATTTTGTCTCTGCTCTTCTCACCGCGGAGGAACGGAAAAGAACCTCCAATAAAGCTAATGTATGGTTTTTACCAATAAGGATGTCGGTGAGTGAGTATTTTATTCTTCAATGCATATGCATTAACAATTTTCTCGTTTGTTTGTCCTTCGTAATGTATTAATTGATGTGTATGTAGAAAGCCACGTTACCTCCATCCGTCAAAAAGCCTCATGAATTATGGAAGAAGTTTAAATATTTTCAGGATTACATGGGATCTTTAAGCACTTGTAAAGAGGTATTAATGTATTTATGTTTAATTATTAATCCTAATTTTCTGAAAATTTACTAATTTGTTTTACCTAATTATCCTGATTCAGATATACATACCCATTCATTTGGGCGAATACTATACTCTTGCAAGAGTTCTGGTTAAAAAAAAGACTGTTAAAATTTGGGACTCACTTGCATCTAAAGATGATCCGATTCAAAGCAGAACAGTTATAAAAGAAATAGTAAGCTCATATTCATCAATTTTTATGAATTGGGTACAAGATACGCGGTATACTAATACATATTGTATTCTGCTAATTGTAGCTTTCAAATTTGGATATCTTTCTCGAAGAAGAGATTTTGAAGCTGAGAGATGCTAGGTTCAGCTTTTCTACTTTTGCAATAAAACGTCCTTCTTATGTTTCCCGCTAAGGCAATTTAGTTGATTGTGGAATTTTTGTAATTGTATTCATGAAAGACCGATGTAGCCTGGACTACCGTTCTATCGATGTAAGTATGAAAATATGTCGTCAAAAACTTCAACTTTTTAGAGCAATATTTTTGATGTTATGTTTGTTATATGCAGTTTGATGCGGAAAAGAAAAGACGCAAAGTTGCTGAATGGATTACAACTTCAGAGCACAATGAAGAGCTAAAAAAGAAATCCAATCTGATTGAATATGGAAGACGATGATTTTTTTTCCTTCTTCTTTTATATCTAATGTATGGAAACCCCTAATGTAATATGTTCATTTGTTTTGTTGAGTTGTAATGACATTTTTGCCAAACGGCTTCAATTCTTTTTGATTAAGCAGAATCATTTCTGTCCTTCAAATTAATATAATTAAGCAGAAAGGAGTCTTTTGCCCTTCCATCGAATGACATTTTTGCCCTTCTAATGAATTCAAAACACCCCCGAACCCTTTTATTAAAAAAAGAAAAGGAAAAAAGAAAACCGTTTCGGAGCTTCCTCTTCTTCCATAATCCACTCTGTACTCAAACCTAGGTCATTCTCCTCCAAAATCTTCAAACCTTCTCCCCATTCGCAATATTCACACCATGTCGGCATCAGCGGCAGAATCATCACCGGCAGCATCAGCAATTAGAGAAGATGCACCAGTTACAGAAAATCCAAAAGCGATAGACGGAGAACAACGGAAACCCTATTCTAAGAAAGTTGCACAAAGGAAAAAAGAAAAAGCTGCTAAACAAAAAGAAGTGCAAGAAGAAGTGCAAACAGAAGGTATAACTTTGATTTTATGTTCGCAAATTCTGTATATATTACAAGGAAAATGATATTCTCCGTCATAAAACGCATTTGAATGTTAAATTCTATTCGCCGTTTAATTTGGAACGGAGAATGGAATTCTCCGTCTAACTTGAAACGGAGAATGCCGTTCCCAGTGTTAAAACCCATAAGAATGGCCATTCTCCGACCTAATTTTTTGTTTTTTTTGTTTTGCAGAAAGAAAATCTGTCAGGAATAAGGATTCAAGACTTTTCCGTTCTACCTTCAAGCCAATGCTAAATCTTATGGAGGAGGTCAATCGAGATGTTGGCCTATTAGTTCCTTGAAGAATACCGGTTTCTGGAATTTTGTCAAAATTTTCTACCAAAACAGAGTCCACGTCTCCGAAGTGGCCAAGGTAACGGAAGGACTTGAGAATTTAATTGCAAGTTACACAGAAGAAGAAGATGGTGTCGGGTGCTTTGAATTGAGCACCACTGTTAAAATCGCGCCAAGCGTCAAGGATATGGCAGTCATATTCGGTCTACCACTGAATGAAGAAAGCGTTGATGATGTTTCTTACAGAAGATTGATAAAGGAAAAACAATAGCAGCCCACACCACCAGCATCATTGAGCCTGTGTAGAGATCATTTCACAAGATTGCTGGCTAATACTAAGGGCAAACACTCAGAAGTCACGAATAAGGAAGTGAGAGACAAGTTCTTTGAATTGTTACGACGGCTTCATGACGGAGATAACGCTGTTAATCCAGATGATTTGGCCAAGCTAATAATCTTCCACTTGTGCCAAACAGTATTCTTCACAAAGTCTGGCGGTTCAAATTTGCCGTACAGATTCTTGGCCTTGGTAGACAGTGTGGACGTCATCAACAGTATATGCTGGCCAAGGTTAATCCTGGCATATGTAATGGATAGCATAAAAAGGAGTAGAAGCAAAACTGAACAGGGGGATTACTCAATGGCTTTCCACAAATTGGAAGGTTGCACAATATACTTCCTCTATTGGTTTGCAGAACATAGTAAATTTGTGGAAAGGAAGTTCGCCCCAATTCCTGATTACCCAAGATTTTTCACATGGAATGGGTACGAAATCTCAAACTTCCTCAAGGCCGAATATCACAACAAAATGAGATCCAAGATGATATTGGAAGATCTGGTTATACCTGTTGGGGAAGAAGAAGGACACAAAGAAGATGAGCCACCTATAGAAGAAGTTAAAAAAGAGGGAGAGGAAGAACACCAAGAAGCAGGTGGGGATAATTTTGATGAACAACGAATACCACAGCATCATGAAATGGGCGCTGTGATGGACGACTCAGCAAAGGAATTGGAGGTTTTGAGAAGACATCATTCTGATATTCTTGCGCAGAATGAAGAACTCAAAAAAAAGTTGAAAGAGATGGAGGCACAAGGAGCGCAGTTACGTGCAGCCAACTTTGAGAATGCCATACTCAAAGAAAAGCTGAAAGAGCTCGAGGCAGAAGAAGAGCAACAACGTGCAGTCAACTTTGTGATGGAGGGCTCTGTGCATGAACTGGAGGATTTGAGAAGACATCATTCTGATATTCTTGCGCAGAATGAAGAACTCAAAGAAAATTTAAAAGAGATGGAGGCACAAGGAGCGCAGTTACGTGCAACCAACCTTGAGAACGAGAAACTCAAAGAAAAGCTGAAAGAGCTCGAGGCAGAAGAAGAGCAACAACGTGCAGTCAACGTTGTGATGGAGGGCTCTGTGCATGAACTGGAGGATTTGAGAAAGCAAAATTCTGTTCTTAAATCAGATCTACATGCACAAGGTAAAATCTTTTCTATTTCAAATTTCTGATTTGTAATCTTCCAGGAGAATGACTATTCTCCGTGTACTATAACACGGAGAATAGTCATTCTCCGTGTTATTTAAAACGGATAATTGCTATTCCCTATCATTTCGATACTGGAAAGGTTATTCTCCGTGTAATTCCAAACGGAGAATTCTATTCTCCGTATTATATTACACGGAGAATGTCATTCTCCGTGTTAGGTTCACATCATACATTTCATTGTTGTTTGTTTTATTTCAGTGCGAACAACCAAACAACTCAGAGAAACAAATGAAAGGCTCGTTGAGGAGAAAAGGGAGCTTCAAAATAAAGTTGAATCGTTTAATATTGAAGCCAATGAAAAGGATGGGAAAATTAAAGATCTCGAAGCCATGGTTGTAGTACTTCAGAGTGAGGAGTTTCAAGCAGCTTCTGAACTTGCTGCTCCAAGAGAAGTCAGAAGAAGAGGAGGATCGGGGGGGAAAGAGGTTAATAAAAAGCAATATAGTTGGAGAGGCTAATAAAAAGCGGAAGGTTAATGCCGCTCCGAAATCCCGAGAAGACGCCAAAATGGCTGAATTAAAGAAGAACCACGTCATTCTAAGGGAATGCGATGAACTCTTACTTTGGAAATATGCGGATGAAGAGCTGAAGAAACAATACATCGACATCGTAATTCCCAGGAAGAATTCTCCAAAGTATGTATACTGAACCCTTTTTTTCGTTCGTTTTTTCTAGACTTTTTTCACAATTATGTAATGAGAATCTATCTTTATTAATTTAATCTAAACTAAATTTATGTGCAGTGATATGGTATACGAATTTTATCCGGAAAAGGGTGAAAATGGAGTTTCAGTCCAGCTGTCGGCAGTAGACATGCAAGACATACTCAACTATGACGACATGGAGGCTGGCATACTGGACATAATAATAAAGAAGCTGAGAGAAATTCAAGGCAGTAAAAGGTGTGCCCCGTCTAGTTCGAAGGAGGTGCCATTGATCCAGAAAAAAAAGCCGACGTCCCAATCACATAAGGGGTCTGCATTCATGACGGCCCACACATTGGTAAGAATTCAAACAGAAAAATCCATATTCATGTGTAAACCGATGAAAAATGACAGAAAAAAATTACTCATGATATCGTGTATTATTTTTGGGAAACAGACCATCGTTCAACGTGCCAATGAAGAAAACGCAAAACCCGGCGCCTTTGAAGACATCCAAACAGATTTAGTAGACTTCGTCATGGGTTTGGAGGACGACATAGAGTTGCTATTCATCCCACTCTTTAATACATACATCAAACACTATACTCTGCTCACATTCAACTTTATCTCCTATGACTGGACACACTACAACTCCTTGAGGCTAACCACGTACGATACGTGCAAGGTGGATGCAGAATTAATGAAGAAAACCTTAGAGCCTATCGTCAGGAGAAAAGTTGATATGATGAGGGAGAGATGCCCGGCGAAGAAGGAGTATGAGAGCAAAGTGCTGAATTGTTCTCTAAATTGCCCACAACAACGGGCACCCAACTGCCTCTTATACACGGCGTATTATATGAATATGTTGACGACTCCTCCCTTCGAAATATCGGGAGGAAATGATAATAAAACTCACCAGAAGATTACAAAGATGAGGTTGTCATGGGCTAAGGAGTTGCTTTCAAGCAAATATGTAAAACGAACCTAGCAATGACATTTTAAAACAACAATATAATTATGATGTAATTGGGCAAGGAACTTCTGTCTTTTATAAGCTCTGCTTTTATAATATAATCATTTTTGAATTACATTTACATTGTCAAAACCACAAAAAGTTTGACTTTTATTTACATATGAAACAACTCGAACTCATGCGCCAAAAGGGCAGTCATTTTTATAATAAGATCTCCCAAATTCTGCCATTTATTGGCAAAATTTAACAACTCGAACTCATGCGCCAAGCTGCAGTCACTTTTATTGTCATTAATACCAATGAATCTGCCATTTATATGCCATTAATACCAATAAATTCTTCCATTTATATGCCATTTATTCCTAATGAATCTGCCCCTTCGGATTATATTCTCCGTTTTAGTTGGAACGGAGAATGGAATTCTCCGTTTACTTGAAACGGAGAATAACTTTACCGTTTAAATTAAATCGTTTGAGGATTCTATTCACCGTTTATTTCGGAACGGATAATAACATTCTCCATCTGTCTTGAACGGATAATAAACACATTAAAATGTTCATTCGCTGTTTTTATTTAAATGGAGAATGACGTTCTCCGTGTCTTTCGAAACGTAGAATGTTATTCTCCGTTTAGTTTGAAAAAGAGAATGAAGATGAGCTTGATGAGAATATAATGAGGTTGGTATGGACTAAGAAGACTACAATGATGAGGTTGGTATGGGCTAAGAATTAGATTTCAAGAGAACTTCTGCCTTTTATAATGTCTGCTCTGTTGTCTTTTATAATAAAATCCTTTTTGAGTTAAATTTACATTGTGAAAACCACGAAAACTTTGACTTTTTGAGTTAAATTTACATTATGAAAGTCTGAAATACTACATAAAATCCTACTATCAAAAAAAAAGTTGAATGTCAGCTGCGTGCGGGCATCGCAGAGCAATGGAACTCCTTCAGGCAAAGGAATTCCTTGAGGCAGTGAGTTCCTTTGCCTCAGTGAGTTCCTTTGCTCGGAGGATGCACGATGAAGTGACTTGCCTCAAGGAGTCATCCTACGGTTCCTATGCTCTGACGATGCACGATGAATACCATCTACCACGCGGACACGAACTAAAAGACGACAGAGAACAACACTCCTCACAGTTGAAGCTTTCAATTGGATTCCTTGAGACAAATCACTTCATCGTGCATCGTCAGAGCAATGGAACTCCCTGAACAAAGGAACTCCGTGCATAGTCAGAGCAATGGAACTCCATGAACAAAGGAACTCCGTGCATAGTCAGAGCGAATCAAAGTGCGAACGCAATAAATCCAAACCTACACTCTGTCGGAGCGCTTGCACTTTGATTCGCTCTGACTATGCACTGAGTTCCTTTGTTCATGGAGTTCCATTGCTCTGACTATGCACGGAGTTCCTTTGTTCAGGGAGTTCCATTGCTCTGACGATGCACGATGAAGTGATTTGCCTCAAGGAATTCAATTGAAAGCTTCATCTGTGAGGAGTGTTGTTCTCTGTCGTCTTTGAGTTCGTGTCCGCGTGGTAGATGGTATTCATCGTGCATCGTCAGAGCAAAGGAACTGTTGGATGACTCCTTGAGGCAAGTCACTTCATCGTGAATCCTCCGAGCAAAGGAACTCACTGAGGCAAAGGAACTCATTGCCTCAAGGAATTCCTTGAGGCAGAGCACCGTGCAAAGCCATCCTTCTTCAACAAGGAACATGTCGAAGAAATAGACTCCTGGCTGGCGCTTCGACAGAGCGTGGAACGATAATAAACTCCAAACCCAAGCACATCTCAGTCTTCTGAAGGACTTCACCACCTTGCATCGTCGGACCAATAGAACATGTTGAAGAAATAAACTCCTGACGACAAAGGAACACCGTGCATAGTTCGAGCCAATCAACGTGCGGGCGCTTCGACAGAGCGTGGGTTGGCAATAAATCCAAACCCAGGCACATCTCAGTCTTCTGAAGGACTTCACCACCAAAGCTTCTTCGAATGAGGAGATCGACAACCAAGAGGAAAGAGTCTTGCCAAGGCGGGGGATCGGTAGAGTCCATCTCTACAAGAAAAGCTAAGTGAGATGAGAACAAACTCTCTCTACACTACTGCCATTTATAGGCATGGAACAACTCGGACTCATGCGCCAAAAAGGCAGCCTCTTCGAATTCAATTCAATTAATTTCCATCAATACCAATGCATCTGCCCCTTCTCAATTAAAGCTAAGTAAGACTAGAACAAACTCTTCCAACTACGGCCATTTATATGCCATTAATACCAATGAATCTGCCCCTTCGAATTCTGCCAACTTTGATACCCCCTACTGTATCAAAGTTTTTTTCTTGATACAGTAGGGGGTATCAAAGTTTTGATACGCCCTATGTATGACATGTGGGCCCTTCCTGCTTTATAAAATGTGTACACATATATATATATACATAAATTTTAATAGGGCCCACAAATCTCTTTTCTAACAAAACTCTTTTCAAAGTTTTGATACCCCTATGTATGACATGTGGTCCCCTCTTGCTTTGTAAAACGTGTAAACATATATATATATATATATATATATATATATATATATATATATATATATATATATATATATATATATACACATAAATTTTGAGATGGCCCACATGTCATACATAGGCTCCTGTATCAAAGTTTTTTCCTTTTAAATGGGCCCCATACATAACTTACAAAAAAAGTATAAATAAAACAAAATTTTGTTATAGTCAAGATTTGAACCAATGACCTCTTGAATACAAGTCTAGTATTGTAACCATGACACCACAATAGCATTCTCCGTGTTTTCTTAAACGGAGAATAGCGTTCTCCGTTTTGAATTACACGGAGAATAGCATTTCCAATGTTAAAAATACATTAGAATGTTCATTCTCCGTTTTAATTTAAAACGGAGAATGATATTCGCCGTTTAATTTGGAACGGAGAACGGTATTCTCCGTTTATTTTGAAACGGAGAATAAGATTCCCAGTGTTAAAAACACATTAGAATGTTCATTCTCCGTTTTAATTTGAAACGGAGAATGAAATTCACCGTGTCATTTGAAACGGAGAATGTTATTCTCCGTTTTGAACTGCACGGAGAACATATTTGCTCATTGCCACTATTTTGCTTCATTTTATTCTATTTGCTCATTGTCACTATTTCGCTTTCGTACTTTACAATTACGATAATCGTGACCCGATTTTTTACAAAATCTACATACTCTAGGCTTCGGGATAGGATGACTTTCTGTAGGCTGGCTTGATTTCCCTTGAGAAGGCCTTCCTTTTGTTGCTACCGGATTTGGCTCTTTTAAAGCTTCATGCACTCCATGAACTGCATCAGCTACCATTTGTTCTTCTTCGCCAATATCGGTCACCATTTCTTTCAACTCCATCAGAACAGACGACATCAACTCTGTTCCCCTCTCTTGAATTTTGCTTGATTTCTTACAATAATATGTAAACAGATTATATTGTTCATTAATAGAACCATACCTTCTGCTCTCAATAATGTCTGGATGGATGAATCTTCTTTCTGAGCCAGGTCCGGAGAGATAACTCTCTTTGCAATCCTTGAGCCAACGAGATTTTATCAAGTTCTTTGGAATATCTCCAATTTGCAATCTCTTCATTGCTGAAAAAATATGCCTACAAGGAATCCCCTTGGTCTCCATCCACATGCATTCATATTTTATGATGTCGGCCGGATGAAATGTAACCTTTCGGTTGACACTGTTTGGCGACAAATACTTTTGGACAGTGCAAACTTCTGCCTCTCTTACGATGTGATGATGGGGAACAGTATATGCATCAGAACGTGTGATTTCCTTCCTTACATCTATAAACACCGTTTTAGTGTAAATTACGGCAAATTTACCTTCTATTACGGCCATGCTAGTTTGATTCACAACTGGTGTTGAGAATTTATCATTGACATGCTTACCCATCTGGCCGTAACGTAAGGCCGCCAAACCGTGGTCACAATTTTGAAGGGCCTTCCAAAGTTATAGCTTCTCATTCAAAAACCTTTTCAAAAATGCGTTCATAGATTCACATCTATTTGTTGCAGTAGAACCGCCAAAATAATTACCACGTAGGAATGTGTCCGTCCATCGCTCCCTCGTTTTGTACAATGCAGTGGTCCACTCATTATTTTCTAAATTATAATCTGTTAGCATCTGCTGCCAACGGTTTTCAAATTCTTCGACTGAATAGTACCTGTTTAAAAAATATGGACATTAACTAAAGTTGTGATATTGTAACAACAACATACTTCAAAGTAAAGTAGCAAGTGTGCTATGTACCTTTTAATCAGAAGACTCAGTTTATTGTGAAAACCCTCTCGGTGTACATGTTTGACAGCATTGTTAAGGATATGCCATGAGCACGTTCGATGAACTACGCTGGGCATTAAATCCTCAATTGCTTTATTCATGGATCTGCAACCATCCGTGAGAACTGTCACTGGTAATTTGCCATTCATACAATCTAGGAATTTTTCCAGAACCCAAGAATAAGTCTCCGCAGTCTCATTATGGATCATTGCAAACCCAAACACACAAGTCATCGCATGATTGTTTGTACCCACTAGAACCACCAACGGCATTTGACTTCTATTTGTTTTATATGTAAAATCGAATGCTAGTGAATCTCCAAATAATTCGTAATCGAATCGACAAGAACCGTCAGCCCAAAAGAGATGGGTCAATCTGGAATCTTCGTCTACCTTGTAGTCGTAGAAGAAATCTGGGTCAATGTTCTCCTTTGATTGAAGAAATGTAAGTGTTGTCGAAGCATGAACATCGTCGAGTGCTCTACTATCTTGAGCTAGAGCGTTGTATAAATCCTTTCTCGTCCATCCAACATTATCCCAGCCACCTTTCTTCTGGACAAGTAAATTCCATATCTCTCCAGTCCCCATCCCTGATTGCTTCATAATCTTAATTTCTTCCAACTCTGCGGGTGTTATATTACGATGAGATCTCAAAAAGCTGATTCATAATTATTCGCCAGGTTATGTTTGTGATGTACATGAAATTTTTTGACGGACCACATCTTTGTTTTATGGGTGTACCCAATACGAAAAATTGCTTTACAACCACTTCTGCTTTCACTTCTTGGCTCACGAACCCTGTTTGGAGCTTCCTTGTATTTCTTGTGTCTGAATCCCACATTCGAACAACACCAACTACGGATCGTCACCATATCAGATTTGTTTTTCTTTACCTCGTTCTTTCTAATACTGAAACCATATGCTTTTGAATAAATCCGGTAGAATGTCCCTGCTTCTTTAATAGAGTTGAACTGTAGGCCAACAATATCTTCTTCTAAGAGCATGGTTGGATCTTTATTAATGTTGGCAGATTGCAATATTTTTTTCATCGTCGCTACATCAAAATCCAATGGAGATTCATCGTCGTCCCTAAGAACAGAATAAAACAAAATAAACATGAGAAATAGATGTAAAAATATAATACATTTCTTAAATCCATTAGAAAGGGTGATGCGAAATAACATTTCGTTGTTTGAGTTGATGTCTTCATCTTGTTCTTTACTGTCTCCTAAGCTAACATCTTCCAAACTTTGCTCTTCATCCGAATCATCTGACAGTCCTCTTGAAAGGAGGCTTTCTTCATCGACTAAATCTTCCACACGACAATCACTTTCTCCATGTGACATCGACATTGAAGAAAATAGAGTGTGTTAGAAACCAGCAAAAGAAACGAAGGACAAGAAACAATACAACAAGAAAGAGTAATGATATTATCGTACCTCCAAATTGTCCATCTATATATAGCCCTCCCATCTGATGTGGCATGTTAAATAAATGAGCTTCTTAGCATTTTCCTAAATTAATAGTGTGTCATCTGACATGACTGATGACATGGCAAATTTTAATCCAAAAAGTTAACTACCCAATTTTCTCCATAATAATTTAATGTTAATATCAATGTTATTTTAATGTTAATATTAATTTATGTTAATATTAATGTTAAGGTTAATGTTAATATTAATATTATTGTTAATGTTAACGATAATATTAATATTAATGTTAATGTTAATCTGGAATATTAACTTTAATGTTAATTTTTATTTTTAGTTTATTTAAAAAAAATTGCCACGTCAGCTGTCAGATCAACATATCACGTCAGCTGCCACGTAAGGATGGACAGTTTGAAAGTGCAATTTGGAGGTACAAAAAGCATTATTCAGGAAGAAACAACTTCCAGCAAGGCAACAACACAACCTTTTCGTCTTCATTGTAACTCCGCCACGTGGCCCTCTTTTGATGGCTCATGAAAAATCTTGAGTGATTCTAGGAGCAAGCATAATTTTAAAGAAACAACTTCCAACAAAACAACTTTCTCGTCTTCTGGGTACATGTATTATTAAAATGTGTAGCTAATAACGCATGAGGAAGCATGCAACAGCATCTCCACATGGCCCTCTTTTGTAGGATAACACATGCAGCAGCATTTAATGCTACGAAACTCTATTGTCTTGTTATGTACTGTGTATCCTATGTGGCATGAGGCAGAAGACAATAACTTGCATAGGCGGCTATATTCACAAATGACAATAAGTTTAAAAAGTTATCTCCAATGCAAAAAAGTATTGAGAAGACAATATAAAGTAATTTTTTACGACTTCTAAGACAACCTTTGCTCTTCTAATGATATGGTATCAGTGTTTATTATTAAATTGTGTAGAATAACGCATACAGAGCATTTAATGCTACGGGACCTGTTGTGTTAAGGAACACAACATGTGAGAGGGAACCCGAGAGAGAGAGAGAGAGAGAGAGAGAGAGAGAGAGAGAGAGAGAGAGAGAGAGTGTGGGAGATGGGATAAAGAGGAAGGATCGAGCTCGACTAGATTTTAAACTTAAAATTCAATTTTTGGTTATCATTACTAATAACTAGTTCGCACGTACGAGTTTAGACGAACACTAACCGAGCCCCGAGCAACGTGACATCAGCTAGCTAGGTTTCTAATACCATGGCATTCATGTTAATTTAAACATTTACAATATTATTGAAACTAATATGACTACTAAAATTAAAAATAGTTTTGGATTTAACATTTACTTCAAACTAGTTAAAGTTAAAATTGTATTCTTTTTTATTTAAAATGTAATTAGAACTACAATTAATACTAACATTCGCTTGTCCCGTAGTTTAAGTCGTATTTCCCTCGATGCTAGGCTTGTCGTAGCCCTTGCTTGTCAAGTCGTTGCACGAACACATTAGAAAAGAGTTTTGTTGGGCTATCGAAGTATAGCAAGCACCGTTCTGTGTCACGTGCATTTGTTAAGCAGTGAAAGGGTGTGAAGGCCACTGGCAATGTCAAGACATCACGGACTATAGCTGGGTTAGACGACGACCCTTTTGCTGCGGGCCGAATCGGTCCCTTGGCCTAGGAATGGATTGGTTGAAGGAGCAATACACAAGAATAGACTGCCATAGCTGGGTTAGACGACGATCCTTGATTCTCGACAGGTTGTAATATCTAACTATTGTTAGATAGTAGAACTAGACAGCGTTCTACGTCGTTTCTGCGGTGTAGGCTGGGACGCTGTCACGCACTCATGTCCTTACTCCGGGTGCAGGTCGTGATAGGGTGCGCGAGAAAGGAACACTGTCGCTATCGATTCGGTCGGGACCGATAGGTCGGGATCGATTGACTCGATCGAACAGGAACGGTTGAATTAAGATCCATTCTCTCGCCTGAAGTAAACTCAAGGTGAGTGGCTGAACCTCCTCTTCTCGACCCCCTTCCTAGGTAAATTGATAATGTTGTTGCAAATGAAAGGATAAATGCAAGGGCACAAACACGGGAAAGGGATTGAGTTTTCAAAGATAATGTAGGCTATGTCTTAATAACTAAAAGGAAAATATGTCTTCGCACGGTTATGGACAACTTGTCGACAACGTAGTTTCCTCGATCAGCACAGGTTTAGCGGGGACTTGCATCGGAGCTAGCTACTTGCGTTGAAAGGACCCCGATTAACAAAGCTATACGTCCAGGATGGTTCCAGAGAAGCCATTCTATAACGTGACAGCGTCCCAGCCTACACCGTAGAAACGACGTAGAACGCTGTCTAGTTCTACTATCTAACAACAGTTATAATATCAAAATCTGTCGAAAACGGTCAACTCCGAATGGAGGACAAGCAATGTCAATATAATATACTCAATAAGCTATGATATTGTTGCGACCGTCCAGTGTAGGTATTTATGTATGGTATTTATGGTGCACATCATCTTAATTCAACCGAGTAGTTCAAAGGAAGGAATTATGTATGGTATTTATGGTGCACATCATTAGGACGGGTTGCGACCATCAAGTGTTGTGATAATCTATGATATCAGTAAGTTTGGGATCCTTTGGATATTGGGCTAGCAACCCGTATCGAAGCGATCATAGTCTTACACATAAGGATGCCAAAGATGCATTACGGTGCGAACCATCCATGGTCATTGCGTGATGACAGACCATGGTCATTGCTGCGATAGACCATGGAGAACTTGCATCAGCTAGCTATGGCAGCAGTGGAGAGAGGTGCACCGGCTAAAGTTCAGGGAGCACCATGACTCCCTAGCAGATCACATATCGCTCTAATAATTCAAATCACATTTTACATTTATTGTCGTATCTTATATTCCAGTTCAGCTTTACTTTTCGTATTTCTCACCATGCTATGTTTCCATTACTCACATGCTCTACGTGCTTTTATACTATACCATGATGCATTACGGTGAGACTAAGTCGCCTATATCTTTGTCTTGTATTTCATTATAATATCTCTTATAGTATTTGTCAATTTATATGGAACTGCTGTTGGTGTTTGTACTTGCTCATTTTTCTGACAGGATACCGTTGACATATTACAATTGTCTCGTGTGACTGATTGCCCGACCTATTATGGGGTCGAGTCTGATGGAGTAGACCCGGACCGTGGCTTATTAGTAGAGCCACTAGACTTTGCTCACCCTGAGTAGTGTAGCTTAGTTAGGTTTGTCTGGCCTACGAGCTAGCTAGTACTTTTTAGACTGTAGTAGTTTTTATATATTATGTGATTCTCTGGGTTGTTTGTGTATAGCTCTGGTCTTGTGTGGATCTTGGACTTATTTCATGTACTCATCATTCGTATTTTCCTTTCTATACTATCTACCTTAGTTTTACATTTGTGATTGAGACTGTATTGCTATGTCACCTCCATTCGGAGTGTATATACTGTATAGGTACATTTATCTGTTTAGTTGTAGTATTTATGGATGACCTAGACAGCGTTCTACCGCCGAAGCTGCGGCGTAGGCTGGACGTAACCACGTACTCGTGCCCCTAATCAGGGTGCGGGTCATGACAGAAACACCGTGACCTTCATATAGATAGGGCCGGTTGGCTGAGATTAGCGCTGGGTGCAGGCGCAGGGCCTGTCACCCTTATGCATATGTTTAAGTTTACGGTTGGTTGGTTGAGTGAAATGATATGATTTTTTATGTAAAGTTCTAACCTTGTAGGCAAGGCGAAATGGGACATAGATGAGCACGATCACAATGTTTATGTTAAGATTATGTCTAACTGTATCTGCCGCAGGGACACGGTGGTGGACAAGTTCAGGATATGTTCGACTCGAGGCGGGGCTCGGCTTGGACGTCCAGATGCATGGAGTCCTTAGCGTTCAAGAGGAGCTACCGCATTGGCGTTCGGACTTGCGACATGGAGATGTTCAGCCGAAGACTACTTGTTGGCTATAAAGAGGCATAATGTATGGAACAATGTACTCCTTTGTGAGCTAGAGAGATCATGAGCGTTGTAGCCAATTGGCATGATGAGTTGGGCTATTCAGAGCCATTGTAACCTTCAGTTCATTATCAATAAAAGAGATTCTTGTTGTATACTACATTTTCCTTCCGCTGCTTATGTTATCAATTTGAGCTATAAACACTATTGTGAATCTGTTATCTTGCCTTGCACGAGCGCAACTCCAGGCTCGTACGGCATCACGCCCCAGCGATGACGATGATTCGGATGAAAATTTGATAATGATGAAGACGGTAACTCGGTCGACAAACGTAAGTATCGAGGTATGATCAAAATTTTTTTACAGTAGCATTAATATTAAATCTACATTGGCTTTTCTGTTAATTTAAAATTTACAATATAATTAAAACTAATATTACGAAAATGCTATTTGTTTCCAAAAAATTTGGGTGATACTATCTTCCATTATGTGGCATATGACATGGTTGCTAACATGACAGCTGACATGGCAAAATTTAACAATAAAATTAATATTAAAATGAACATTAATAGTAAATAAATAATTTAATATTAAATTAACATTGATTAATATTAACATTAATATTAACATTAACATTAGCATTAGCATTAACATTAATATTAATATTGACATTAACATTAACATTAAAAAAATTTGGGTAATTAATTTTTGGGGTTAAAATTTGCCATGTCAGCTGTTATGTCATCTGCCATGTCAGATGCCACATAATGGGAGATGGCATCACCCAAATATGTTGGAAGCCCAAACGACTAATTGCTAATATTAATACAGTGGCATTACCGTTATTTTCCAATAGATTTGTGACTTGTTCGGTCACACCCCTCCACGAGCGGGTTACATACACCCGCGTAAACGAGGGGTTAAATAGCCTTTTCCAAAGAAGAGAATCCATCCGACTAGAGAGAAACAAAGGAAAGAAGAAGAAGAACAGTCGCAATGGAGAGGAGCAAGATCAACTGCAGCGGATGGGCCGTCATCCCTACCGTGATTCTCTCGATGATACTGGTACTGTCGGGGATGCCGGCGGACGAGGTAATGTGCAACGTGGCCCCAGTTTGCCGTTCGTGGTGGAAGGCGCTCAACGGTCCCTTAGACTATTGGTCTAACGTCGACTTGGTACAGTGGTGCCGGAGGACCCAGCAAACCGCTGAGATTAGTTTGACCGTAATGAAGCTCGTAGCTCGCAGTGAGGGACATCTAGGGTCCCTCTCCGCGTACAAGCTCGACGAAGCAGCCTTCTCTTTTGCGTGTTTAAGGCCAGTGTAAAATTTTATTTGGTCTTATTCTGATACTTTATTTTTTCTATTACAAAATTTTACGTATACTTTTGTTAATTTCTATTGATGTTTTTCCATTTTTATAATACAGTGGGAAATTTCTAAGGGTGCTGCACATTCCGAAGTGCGACGTGAGTAATGAAACTTTCGTGAGACACTTGAAGTTTCTTCCTGTGCTGGAAGAACTCGACATTAGCTACTGCCTCTACATCACGTCGACTGGAATAATTTTTGCTGGAAATTATTGTCGCCGTCTGGTCAAGCTGAGTAGGAACATGCCCCCTCCGGATTTCATGCTCAGGAACATGTTCGTGCTGGACACGAAAAATGAGGCGGAGGGAAAGGCCGTAGCAGAATCGATGCCGCGTCTCGAGCACATACATATGGGATTCGGCATGTTCAATGGAGACACGCAGCGATCTATCATATGCAACTGCAAGGGTCTTCGTCTGCTCGACATACGTGGGTGCTTCAACGTGATCTTCGACGACGAACTCTGAAAAATTTGTTATTCAATACAGACGTTTAAAAAACCCTTTGATAATGTAATCCCAGTACCAGGAGAACCTGTGTACGAGTGGTATAATGATTTAGATATGTTCTATCATTCCTGGGGTGAATGGTGAAAACATTAGCATGCATGCATGCATGCATTTTTTTATATATATTTTTTACTAGTCTACATACAAGATATTTTTATGAGTTCGATTCTCCATTTTGAGCAAATTTTACTTTTGTCAATACTAATTTTGTACATGATTATTTTTTTATAAATAAAATGGACTGTGATATAATGACGCCTAAGACGGCTCACTTCTGAGATTTCGACATTTTCCAACACAGATTTTACCGTTAATACAACATCTTAGTGTAATCATATCCAAGAGATTTCACCATTTCCCAACACAGATTTTACCTTATTCAAAATGAATTCTGGCGGTGCAAATTCTACTCATATTAGTGGTATCAGTGCCATTCACCATAATTAATGCTGATCGATATGAAAATATTGGTTTCTTTTTCACAACCCTTTAAATTCTATTTACACAGCCAAACAGCCAAACTAATTCATCTTCACGAGCCTTCAAAACCAATTTATATAGATTCAAAACAAAACTAAACAACCAAACTATTTAAAATTCACAACCCTACGGAACAGTCCTAAATGTACCATTCTCCGTCTTTTATGTATCATTCTCCGTCCTAAATGTACTATTCTCCGTCCTATATTGACCATTCTCCGTCCTGCATGTATCATTCTCCGTCCTATATTTACCATTCTCCGTCCTAAATGTACCATTAGCCGTCTTAAATGTACAATTCTCCGTCCAAAATGTATTCTTCGTGTTAGAGGAACGGAGAATGGCAATTAACAGCCAAACAGCCAAACTAATTCATCTTCACGAGCCTTCAAAACCAATTTATATAGATTCAAAACAAACCTAAACAGCCAACTATTTAAAATTCACAACCCTACAGAACAGTCCTAAATGTACCATTCTCCGTCTTATATGTACAATTCTTCGTCCTACATGTATTATTCTCCGTCCTACCTCCGTCCTAAATGTACCATTCTCCGTCTTATATGGACCATTCTCCGTCCTACATGTATCATTCTCCGTCCTACATTTACCATTCTCCGTCCTAAATATACCATTCGCCGTCCTAAATGTACAATTCTCCGTCCTAGATGTACCATTCTCCGTGTTAGAGGAAAGGAGAATGGCCATTAACAGTCCCAAAAATTGTTCCATACTAAGTTAAAAAGCATATTAGCACCCAAAAAATGTTAACAATAGAAAAATTCTACAGAACCCAAACACCAGACTCGAACCTAGGCCTTCCATGTAAAAGCCAAACAGCACAACCAACTAAGCCTGCAACTAACCCGAAAATCTGTCCTATATACACTTTTACAACCTTCACCCATTGCTGACATGTGGGCCATGGCCCACATGTCAGCAATGGGTGAAGGTTGTAAGAGTGTATATCCCCAACTTCCAATAAGGAATAGGAAGAGTCGGTTTGGAACGTGTATATATACATAGGGGTCCCCATTCATCTGAGTAGGTTGCACATTTAACATGGCTCCAAAAAGATCATCTAGTTGGGAACCATTGCCAGAGTCTTCTTCCAGTCGTCGCTGAGCCTCTCCGTATGGAGCACCCTCTGCGCCGCCTCCGGCCCATGACTGGCTGGCAGAGGCTGCGGACTTCCTGACCTCCTGCGGGTTGTCACTGGAGGTCATCGCTCGACCACTTCATCCGGCGCCCAACTTTGACCTGTTGCTGATCACTCCGGAGGAACGGGATTCTCTGGAGAAGAGGGAAGCGTTTCGCCGCCTGTGCCATAGGGCGGGTGTACGTACCCTGCAGGACTTTGCGGAGATCCTCCGCGAGGCCAGTGAGGGCTAGACTTTTTTTTTTTTCATTTTTTTACAGTTTTTTGTCCTCCTCTTGTATACTTCTCCGGAGAATGTTCCGGCGACGAAGCTGGGATTTAATGAAATATAATATTTTGTTAACTCAATTTGTTTTCGGCTACAATCAAACTTTTACAACCTTCTGACAACTTACACCCATTTGCTAACTATATCATTGCTCTTTATAATTAAAAAATCTTGTTACGTCAAATCCATATATCAGCGACGATATCCCCATCAATGACTTGTTACGTCATAGAATTGATTATGCTGCCAGCGTCAATCTTGCCGTCAAATCCATCTTAAATATGATTACAAAGTAAAATAGAGGACAACTTTGAGTGTTTTAATTTTACTCTTTTCGAGTACATAGTCTTCTTATTTTCAAAAATTTAATCAAATATTCGAAATATGGAAATATTGAGATTAAACTTCACATTCTTAAATATGTTGTCAATTTTTTTTAAATAAACATGTTTCCACCATATTTTTTCTGCCAAATTTTTCAATAATTTATACGGAACACGTGGATATATACTAGTAATAATAGTAATAAATTTAATTTTGGAAAGTAGTTTTTAAAATTAGGGTCTCAAAATCCCAATGCTTTATGTAGTGATTTCACATGGATATATACTAGTAATAATAGTAATAAATTTAATTTTGGAAAGTAGTTTTTTAAATTTAATAGTAATAAATTCGACCGTCTTATACTAGTAATAATAGTAATAAATTAATTTAAAACTCAAAACTATTCTAATTTTTTCCACTTCCCAAGGTCACATAAGACGGTCGAATTTTCCTTCTACTTCTCTCAAACCCTCTTCCTTCTCCCAAACCCTCTCCCAAACCCTCTTCTAATCAAAATGCCGCCGAAGAAACAACGACCGTCGCCGAAGGGGAAGAATCCACAAAGGGATGCGATATAGGCCCGAAGGGCAGAACTTGCAAGGGCGACGAAAACCAAGATTATGGTCGCTAGGGCAGAGGCTGAAAGGGCAGCGGCGGAAGCGACGATGAAGGCGGAGGCGGCAGCCAAGCCACGTGCAAAAAAGGCTAAAAACACTCATTGCTCGACAAAGACCGGAAAATCTATCTTCGATACAGAGTCGTCGGAAGACTCAACTTATGAAGATCGAAGGCGTACTCAAGCGAAGGCTAAGGTGGCAACGGATACAGAGTCATCAGCGTACTCTGTGGATTTTGAATCCTCATCAGAAGAGAAAAATGAAGAGGAAGAGCAATCATCAAATAAGTCCCAGGTTGGAGAGGAGGTAAAAAATTTAAAGACTCAAAAACTAAGAAGATTTACATTAAATATTTCAAGAAAAAGGCTGTTATGCCTGAAAGATCAATTAAGATGGATGATGTCGAAGACGAAGCTTTCCTGGATATATTAAAATTCTATCAATTGGAGAAACTGAACAAATCCTGTCTTGAAAAAATCTTCCAAACAATAGTAAGAGAATTTTACTTAAATCTTCCGGCTGGAATTAAAGAAAAAGAAGAGGATCAACCACTGGTGTTTCTGAGAGAGAATCTGATTAGGGTAAATGCTACTGTCATCAACGAATTTTATGGATTTGATCCAGTTTCTGAGTTTGATATGAAAGATATTGATAATGTTTCCATGACGGATGCAATTCATGAGATTACAGGTGTTTTGATGGGTGCCAAGACCCCTCAAAATGTATACAAAGATCAATTATCAACTTTGTATAATTTGTTGCATGCCTACGTATCTCAAACACTCAACCCTACTGGACATGAGTTTTCCATCCATCCCGAGAGAGTAAAATTTCTTTATTATATGGGGAAGAAAAAAGGATGGATATAGGTTCCTACATGTTCAGTAGAATGATGCATCTCGTAAAAAAACCAACTGCAAGGACAGCTCTCCCTTTCGGAGGATTTGTATGCTCGATGGCTAATAAACATTCTGTCCCAAGCTTAGCAGGGGATGTTTATATTAAAAACAAAGGCCCCATGAGAAAACTAACCTTCACTCGAATGTTTGGAAAACGGGCAGCAGCTGCAAGCAAACCATCAACATCTGGAAAAACCATCAACTTATGGAATCAAAAACACTAAGGACAGGGTTGATGACCTATACAATTTTGTTGCTGCAAACTTTGAGAATGTCTTCAAAGAGATGAAGACTATATCCGACAACCAGAAATTCATTCTGGATAAGATTAACCAGATAGAGGTTGAATTTGTTGACCAAGAATAAGATTTTCCTTCCCTTGTGAAGAAGGTAAATGGGGCTAGCCCAAACTCTTACGTAAAAATACACACTGTGCACATTGACACTTTAATGCTAGCCATCACTTTGATACTTCTATTTATGTTTCTGGATGTCATTTCTGCATATAAAGTGAGTCAATACTGACTATAATTTTTCTTAATCCGTCCCTCAAGGTGTAGGTGAAGGATATTTTGAGAAATAAGAAGTAGGAAAAAAAGAAAAAGAAACAAAAGAAGAAGATGGAGACGACTATGAAGATTCATCTTTTGAGTTTTGAATGTCTCTTATTTCAATTTGGATGTAATATTTGACTTGTAATATGGTTCTGAATATTTGTTGGTCATGGCGGACAAACTAAATTTTGTGTTTGAAATATTGTAAGACTAAACTTTTTGCTTGTACTAAGTGCATAGTTCGTAATTTATTTTGAAAATGTAATATGGTCTTGAATTTAGGGTAGGTCTCCGTCTTATTTGGATTATTGTATTATGAATTATGCAGGTTCTATGTTGAATTACTAACGTGGATTGGGCAGATTACTGTAACGTGGATTGGGCAGATTACTGTAACGTGAATTATACAGATTACTGTAACGTGAATTATGCAGTTTATTGGACTTGGAATAAAGTATACTTAATTTGATTATGATTTTTTGGTTGAAGCGTTTATTTGGTTGGCAGTTGGCCTTCATAGATGATATTGATATTTGGTATATTCCTTTGATTTGCAGATGCCCATCACAGATTTCATGAGTCCTGGGTGCATTGCTAGGGTTTACAGGTGGCCTCATTAGGATGCATTCCTGGGATCACTGAAACTTTATTTGATTGTAATGTGTTTTGCTTTCTGTAAAAAATCGTTACATCGATGCCATTAGTATGAATTCGATGCCAGTGCCTCTTCATCCCTTGTTATTAAAATTGTAATCCTGCCTGTTCATCCCTTGTTTTTGAGGAAACATAATTGTAATCCTGCCTGTTCATCCTTTGTTATTGCCATCAGTATGAAGTCGATGCCAGTGTAATGCATAATGTAATGTAAGAAAAATTCTCTTTGATAGTAGGTTAATTATATTCAAACATTCGCAAGAAATTTTGTTCAGCCATACAGTGGAAGCCTGATAAAATGATATTCGGATTATCTTGAAAATGATTTAATATTAAATGAATGTACTATGGTAAATGATATTAAAATACTGTAAATATTTGGTGAAAAAAATATGAGATACTTGAACATTTCCAGTCCTAAATGTACCATACTTTGTTAAAAGCACAGAGTGTCCGTTCTCCGTTTTCAAAGAACGGAGAATGGCTATTCTCCATGTTAAAGGAACGGAGAATGGCCATTCTCCTTGAGAATGGCCATTCTCCGTGTTAAAAGCAAAGAGAACGGCCATTCTCCGTCCATTCGCCATGTGAAAAGCAAAGAGAATGGCCATTCTCCGTCCATTCGCCGTGTTAAAAGCAAAGAGAACGGCCATTCTCCGTCCATTCGCCATGTGAAAAGCAAAGTGAATGGCCATTCTCCGTCTATTCGCCGTGTTAAAAGCAAAGAGAATGGCCATCCTCCGTATTAAAAGCAAAGAGAATGGCCATTCACCGTCCAAATAAAATATTCTCTTCGAAAAAATTATCATTATAAAAGCAAAAAATATTTCGTCCGATCAATACAGATTTTTTTTAAAGAAGTGAGCAGATGATCCGCCCGACCTCAGAAGCAGGTTTCCTCACCACCACCGTGACATGTAGCTTTATTAACAAAATATAAAATTATTAGATGAAAAATAAGATTTCTGACAATGGCATGGTCAGTAAAATTAGAGCGGCGCCGCTGGTACTTCTTCTTGTTCGAGGAGGTTTCGACGACGTCCGACGCGAAGCGGACCGATTCTTCTCGGCGCAGCTGGTACTCCTCGTTGTTCTAGGAGGGCTCGACGACGTTCGACGCGATCCGGACCGATTTTTATTTCCTTCTTCATCTCCGTTTCTCTTTCCACCACAACCTCCAACACCACCACCACGACGGCCTGTAACCAAAAAAAATTACGAAATATTAAATTGGATGGACTTTTGAGAGAGTAAATATGAGTTAATTTAGGGTGTTCATTGAAAAAATTAAAGTGAAGAATGACCTGCTAAAGCAAGTTACCAACATGTCAAAAGTCTAAATCAGTATTAAATGATGTTTCTACACTATTATTCAATCCGAACCATTGGATCAACATCCAACGGTCCAGATTTCGGATGTATCGATACATCCATTTCCAACGGATGTATTATAGAACGACCCATATATATATATATATTATATATATATATATATGGAAATTCTACAATACATCCGCTGGAAATGGATGTATCGATACATCAAAATCTGGACCGTTGGATGTTAATCCAACGGTTCAGGTTTAATTCAGATAAAATAATACAGGAGACATCATTTAATGCTGATTTAGACTTTTGACTGTTGGTAACTTGCTTTAGCAGGTCATTCTTCACTTTAATTTTTTCAATGAACACCCTAAATTAAATATTTACTCTCTCAAAAGTCCATCCAATTAATCTGAACATTTTTTTTTGGTTACAGGCCATGGTAGTCGTGGTGGTGCTGGGGTGGTGGAAAGAGAAACGAAGATGAAGAAGGAAATAAGAACGGTTCGGATCGCGTCGAACGTCGTCGAGCACCCTAGAACAACGAGGAGTACCAGCTGTGCCGAGAAGAATCGGTCCACTTCGCGTCGGACGCGTCGAAACCTCTCGAACAAGAAGAAGTAGCAGCGGCGCCGCTCTAATTTTACTGACCATGCCATTGTCAGAAATCTTATTTTTCATTTAACAATTAATATTTTGTTAATAAAGCTACATGTCATGGTGGTGGTGGTGAACTGAGGAAACCTGCTTCTGAGGTCGGGCGGATTTTTTTTAACTTTTCTAAAGATAATATTTCGAGAAGAATATTTTTTGGACAGAGAATGGCCATTCTCTTTGCTTTAACACGGGAATGGCCATATCTTTGCTTTTATACGGCAAATGGACGGAGAATGGTACATTTAGGACGGAGAATGGTCATTTATGAAGGAGAATACGGCGAATGGCCATTCTCTTTGCTTTTAATATGGCGAATGGACGGTGAATACGGCGAAATGGACGGTGATACGGCGAATGGACGGAGAATGGCATTCTCTTTGCTTTTAATATGGAAATGGACAGTGAATACGGCGAATGGACGCGGAGAATAGCCATTCTCTTTGCTTTTAATACGGCGATGGACGGGAGGGGAGAATGGTACATTTAGGACGGAGAATGGACGGAGAATACGGCGAATGGCCATTCTCTTGCTTTTAATACGGCGAATGGACGGGAGAATGGGCATTCTCTTTGCTTTTAACACAGAGAATGGCCATTCTCTTTGCTTTTAATACGACGATATGGACGAAGAATGGTACATTTAGGACGAGAATGGTACATTTAGGAAGCCGACAAAAGCTCGTTCTCTCAAATCTCTTTTTGTGTAAATTAAATCCAAGGAGGACACAATCCCTAATTTTAGTTATTGCTTAGCAGAGTTGCTTAGTTGTTGTAAAATTGTGGTGTTGCTTCTGTGACACTTTCATCTTAATCTCATGTTTTCTATGAATATGGTTCTGTTTGATTTTGATTTAGTAATCTTTCGTAATTAATTTTTTTGTTTTATCTAACATTTAATATTTTTGTTATAAATCTCAGGGTATGGTGGTGGTGGAAGGAGAAACGGAGATGAAGAAGAAAGAAGAAAGAAGTTCGGTTCGCGGCGGACTTCATCGAGTTCCTCAATCAAGCGGAATTAAACCTCTTATAGAGTTCCTTATTGAAGTTGATCACGATAACCTTTGTAATTTTAAAAGGATAGTAGAATCTTTCTCGAGCCCTCCTCAATCAACGGCTAGTAGAATCTTCCTCGAGCCCTCCTTAATCAAACAGTAGTAGATTGTTTGCTAGTCTCGAAATTTATTTGTCTTTCCATCTTCTTCACTTTTTGTACTTCTCTTGCGATATATACAATAGTTTTCTTGTTTCATAGTACTATTATTCATTCTGATGAAATA